>JAOXNZ010000044.1:10216750-10229498 GCA_028566095.1 Kryptolebias brasiliensis
AGTTATATTTCTTATAATATATATCTATATATATTATATTATTTATTTTAAATGTATGTGTTCTGTTTCAGCTTGTATCTATGTGTTTTCCTCTGAATGAGGGAAATCACTGGAGGACCATGAACGCAGATAAACAGCGACGCCCTCTGCGTCCAAAGAAACCAACGTGACCGCGCGCATGCAAAACAATGTGACATTTGGAGAAACACGGCGCCATCAACTGAATTTTTTTTTTTTTTTTACAACCTCTCCTGCAATGAGTAGTGAAGTCTGAAGCAGGCATTGCCCCGCGCTTTTCTCGTGGTACATTATGTAACGCGAGCGCGCTCTCCCAAAGGGCGCCGAGCTGCGCCCGAGCCCCGACGTCAAGGCGAATTGTCACGCGACGTCCCACCGACTGGGATCGCACGTTCAGGCTCGTGCAGTCGACGCGTTCTTAAAACAACGGAGAGCGCTTGAAAATATATCATGGGTCAATATCTTCTGTCGCAGCATGTGTGCAGCTGACGATGGCAGGAAAAAAAACAACAACAAAAAAAAAGCCAAACATTTGACAGGCTACAGTCATTAGTGAGGTACCCGCGGATCAGTGCGCGCAAATGGTGCACGGAATGCGCCGCTGTTTCAGATAAAGTGAATCCATCCGTTTTCCCATTCCCGAGGTGGAGACATCTTCAGCTGGTGGCGTCGCACTTTGTAGTTGATCCCATTGTTATTGTCCCAAAACTCCTGCCCCCCCACACAGTATTTAATAGCGAACTGCAAAGTGCCCCCGTTGTCAAGGTAGGTGGGCATAACAATCTTGAAACAAAATTTATCAGTGTCCCCGTTGCTAGAGTTGGGGACATATGTGGCCAAACTGTCCATAAATGTTATCCAGTTGTTTAGGGAATACCGCAAAGAGACGCTCTTCTCAAAAGCCATGTTCAAGACGCGCACGAAGCCGGACAGGCTGAATTCGTCTGTTTCCACCGTCTCCAAGAGCACTTTCACCTCTCTGACTTTCTGCTCAAAGCCAGGTAGTGTGCCTGGGTTTGTGAACTGCAGTTCCATGAACACAGACTGTGAAGGAGCCCGGGGGAACTTTGTGTTCAGGTGATGGAGGGTCCCTTTGGGTAATTTCGCCAGTATGCGCTCCGGCACCTCTGGATCGTCTGCATCATCGAAATGCTTGACCGAAATGAGCTCCAGACCCAGCGAGTCGGCGAACCTGACCTTTTTCTGACTGGTCGGACTTCTGCTGCGCGCGATCTCCAACTTGGCTCTCTCTGAAGGTGTGGGCAGCGATTTGCATCTCCGGCGAAGATTTGGACTCTGTGGCGTCTTCAGAAAAATCTCTCTGCCGCGGGGCCTCTCGTCCACTACGGGGCTCTCCATGGGTTCACAGGAGCCGTTCACCACGTCCAAATCTTCCCCATCCTCGAGCCTCGGGTTCGCCGCCGTCAGGCTGCCGAACAGTCCGGCTATGCAGCTGTAGTTCCGCGGCAGGCAGTTCTTTGGAGGCAGCATGGCCGCGGCACGGCGCTCGGACTCCCGCTCTCTAAAACACGCCACAGCGCCTGCACTGCAGAGCCGAGGTGGTCGTGATGAAGCAGACCTGCGAGTCAGGACATGAAGCCTTCAGGTGGCAGTGTCTCTCTCCGGGATAGGCGCTCCTATTGCGTCAGAGGCTGACACTCCTTCGCTCTGGACCAATAAATCGAGCTGTTGTTGGTCAGCAGCTGAGAACAAGGTTGTTGCTGCGGATAGGTGGCTGGAAGCACACCGTCACATCAGAACTGATGAAACAGAATTACCTCGTTTTATTGCATTTGGAAGAAGAAACCTCTGTCTGTCGTCCTTCCCACACCCGCCTTCCTGGGTGTTTGGTGTCTGCAGTCTACGTGCAGAAGTGAGCGTTGCAACTAACCAAAATGGTTTCCTCCTCTTCCACCGATAAGCCGGTTAACTTCCTCTTTCTCATTTACATTACATTGAAACACCACTAGCTTACACGTCACAACTGAACGCATTTCACAAATAGTAATTGCATTTGAGAATTTGTCTGTGGCAACAATAAAAACGCATTAAATCTATGCGTAACTATTATTATTATTATTATTTCACTAATTTCGTCACTGGGTCATTAACGTGTTGTCTGAGCATCCTACGGTGTATTTCCATATTGATTTTCCAACACACAGAAACCTCCGGGTATCTGCAGCAGGCGCGCGTGCAGCCCTCCCATTTTCTTTACGTCACTCCTTCCCTTTAGAGCCTCCGGAGTTACCATGACGACGGCGTTACAGCTGCTCGCTCCCTGAAGGCATTCACTGCCTCCTCCGCTGCTGTTCTGGGAGAATTACTATCAGTTTTGTGAATGGCCGGTGATTCAGAATGAATCATTTTGGTAAGTTTATAGAGTTTGTTTGTTTTTTGTTTTTTCCCTTCAACTTCTCCTTGTTTAAAACCAAACTTCACCTAAAGAACGACTGTCCTTTCACAGGGTTCAACACTATCTGAGTGTACAGCATGTTGAGCCAGCAAGCAGGTGATGAGACAGCTGTGAACAGAGAGGACAGGGAGCTGTCACCACAGGAGAACACAGCGGGGCCAAAAGAGACACCAAGGAGACATGTTGATGCCCTCCTGGACATCAGTGAGGAGGACTTCATGAAAGAACTGGAGCCATATGAGTATCAAGGTTACTCTGGTTGGGAAGACGATGTAAGTGAATCATCTCACTGCAAGGTTTTCTCCTGCTCGTCTTTATTTAGGTTAGTTGCGCCAGCACCACATGCTGATTGTTATGGGACAAGTTAGAAAATCACAGGAAAATACTGATGCTGTATATCTACAGTGGTGCATGGAAACTTGTGAACCTTCTAAGATACTTCCTTTTATACATATGACCTAACAGGAACTGGAGAGATAAAAGAACAGTTCGACAAATTGTAAAAACATACTATTGTGTCTTTGTGGAAGAAAATGATTTATTATAACATATCTGTGAGTTACAAACGCAGTAAGACCAACACTTTTCTTAAGTGGTGTAAAACAAAAACACTGATCTGTGCATCAGCTTGAAGGATTTTTTTATAATTAGGCTCACATATCTTTGACTTCCACAGATTTGAACTTTTGTATTTATAAATTTGGTTATTGATACAAATAGGCCAGCATGCCAAGTAACATTTTTTTATTTGTATTATTTTGATCCTGCGTAGTAGGATACCACCCATCTGAAATTCTGCATATAGTTAGGTCATATTTATACAGAAAAAATGAATAAGTGTTCATGAAATTTCAAGTGCCAATTAATTTCACTCTGTTTTACTATTACATGTATTTTAAAATGCTTACATTATTATAATTTTTGATATTAGGTTAGAGCAGTTCAGACCTATTTATTATCAAATTTCAATGCATCATATAGCAAAAAAAAAAATTGAGTTAATGCTTTCATAAAGTGATTTTTCTAGCAGGCCAGTTTTTATAATACTAAAACTAATAGCTTACTAGAATTTCATTATGTTAATAATTACACCTGTTGTTTTTATGTTTTAACATGCTTAGTGCATCATTTACCATCAACCCAAAAAGTAATTTACTATTATGCGTTTTTTATTCTTGGTATCTAAATCTGTTACTGTGTTTAACATTAAATTTGGTTTGACATCAGGTTTGGAGTTGGACCAGAGTTGCTCCTCTGAGCTGCATACTCATGACTCAGAAGAACCACGGGAAACCAAAGCATAAGGAGGTGGAGAATCCAACCCCATTGTGTGTGGACTCAGTAGATCCCAAAGCTGACAGCTCAGCCAGCATTGCAGAGCAGCAGAGGGAGTCTCATGTTGGCCTGTCTAATTGTAAGAAATCTGTGTCAGCGAATGCACAAATAGACTCTTGGGGTCCAACGGAATGGCCTGCCCTGAATGCCATGCAGGGAGACATGACACATTTCCTTCTTAAGGAAAAAACAGAGGAAGGGCCATTTAAAATCACACCTTTGAGGCCTTGCCATCTGTCCTCACAATACTCTATGCCAGAGAACAGGCACGCTAAGCCTCAGAAGCATAGCCACAAGCCCAACAATAAAGTGGTTCCCATTAAGAACTTCACATTTTTACCACCTGTCCAGCCACCACAGATCAGTCCCAAGGTCAGCTGCCATGTCTGCAGAGGCAAGAAGGCTCCAGATGAAGAAAACCTTTTCATGTTCCACAGGAAAAGTGCAGCAAGACGGACAGGAGTGGATATTGTGGTGAACTCAGACCTTTCCATTTACTCTGCAGCCCTGACCTCTAAATACCACACTTATCAACACAACCCTCATATGTTCTCCCCTCTAAGTGTTTCTCTCCTCAGGAAGAATGAATTACTTATGTCTCCTGCACCTGACACAGTGCACCCCGCAAGCTATTCAATGGGCAAGAGCGTCTCACAAGCTGTGATGCAATCTCATCTGCCTCCCAGGTGCCTGTTCTGAGCCCAAGACTGCCACGTCCTATCAGCTCCATGTGGCCTATTGGAGAAAAGTTTACCCTAAACAATGACAACGTTCAATAAATTCAACTTTCAGGGTCTCATGTAATAAAGTTTATTTTGTGACATCCCACCATTGTTTTTCCTGTTTCCATGCTGACCTGTTCTGTTGGTGATAATAACATTTACTGGTATTGGAACTGTTTCATATGCATCAGGTGTTTTCAGCAACAGGATATTACTCAAGTATCTGTTCAGCAGAGTGCTGTGTCTCAATGCTTAAGTACATATCAAAGGTTAGTGTTCTTCAAATAAGTGCTTCCTCAAAGCTTCAGCGTGCAAATTATAATCTGTGAACAGAGCTAATCAGAACCCCAGATAGATTTAATCTTAAAGATAAAACACAGACATGGAAGAGAGATTATTGTACTACTTTCACTTCAACATTTTTTTTGTTGCTGTCGTTTCTGAAAAGATAGGTACTCCGTGCAAAAGTATGGCCAAGACATTTGATCTTTCATATTTTATCTAATTTTAGCAAAATAGTAGAGTATTTTTTTCTTTAGGCATTTGCTTTAAAAGAGCAAGTGATGTTTTTTTTGGATTATTAAATGAGTCCATAAACCGTGTCCTAACTATCATCAGCAAGAGCTGCCTGTCATGTTAAATATTAAAAGAAATGCCTACAAAGCTGGGAAAAGAAGGAAGAAAGCAACGTATTTACAAGTGTCTGCTTTCTTAGTTTGTTGTGTAATTAATAAATGGCAGTTACCAGGAATAATTAGGGTAAAATGAGATGTAGAAGACCAGGAATGGGACAGACTGTACATAAAATTGCTGAAAAACAAAACAAAAAATAGACTTTTAAAAACTTTCTGGAAAATTAGCTGACTGAAATGGCACAATGGTGTAGGGATGTCTTATCTGTTGGAGAAATAAAATTCTTTGAATAGCTAAATAAGTACAAGAATTGTTGAGTTTATTATGGTCTGAAATCACAAGATGGAGCATTAAAATGTGAAGCGCCACGTCTTTAGGGTTGACCTTTATTTTGTCCTGACCTCCTTCCCACAAATGATTTTGCAGCTGCTCTTGTTCCCTAGCAACAATGCAACTACCTCATAAGAAGTGCCGCTCTGTTCTTGCTTTACAGTCTGTGATGTTGAAATTTAAATGCCTCCCAAGACTTCAGTACTTCATCGTCTCTATAAAGTTGCTTCTTTTATTAGATGTCTCTGGGAGATTGAGGACGCGGTCCAGGCTATGCAGTGTTTATTGTAAACCAACCACAAGTCATATTAGTTTTGAAAATGCAGTCAGTTAGTGCAATACTGTTTAAACTGGGAAGACAATAGATTTTAAAAGACTGTATTGATTTTTACCACATGTAATTATAAAAGAAATCCTTTTGACCAAAAAAATAAAATAAAAATGGTATTGTTTCAATGTCAAAATAAGTTGACAAAATGCCTAATTTCATAAGTGCAGTAACTGCAAAACATTTTATATTTAGCTCCTGGCATCTATTTTGAGCCCAAAACAACAAAGCTGTGAACATTAAAAGCATTGTGTGGACATCTATGTTTTAATTCCTTAGTTTTTGTACTCTCATAACTAGCAGAACATTTTGTCCTCAATAAATGCGAAGGTTAAACGCATTGTTTATATTTTTTAAAAAAAGAAGAAAGAAAACCCAAAACACTTTATAGCATTTTATTGATGTCTGTAATGTAGCTCCAACAAATAATCAAGGCAACCGTTAATTCTACACATACAGGCAACTGAAACTAAATTCTGCTTAACAAATATTGTGCATGCACTCTCTCACAGGGAGAAAAAAAAAGTTATGTTAATTACATTAAGACCAACAAAACTTTTCCACTTCTGTCTGAAAGAAGGCCCTTCACTGGTGCACCAAACCTGCAGGAAGCAGAAAAGTTTTTTCTGAATATAAGAACAAATCCTAGAAGTGAAAATCTCAAAGCAATAAATTTGACCAATTAAGTTGGGTAAAAAAAAAGCCTTATGAGAGGAAAATATCCTTCAACAAGATGGATATGGTGCAAAAACAGAGCATATTGGACGGTGTCATTTTCTGTACATTCTTCAGTTTTCACAAATATTTAACAAAAAAAAACATAAACCACCTGTCCATAAAACTAATGAGATGGAATCAACAAGATTCTATTAATATGATGCATAGCAATCACTTCATGTGACAGACCATAAATATTTCCATAGAAAATATGAAAAACAACTAGGAAAATTCCAGTTTATCATGCAACCATGTTGAAAACACTAGGACAAAACAGAGCAAACATGCAACGTAAGGACAAAATGGGTTGTGACATTTCTTCATTAATTTTTTTTTTTTATGTTTTCTAGAATAAATAAAATAATGATTTTAAAGCAGCAACTTATTTAAACCAGAACTAAAGTTAATACTTGGAATAAGGCACCAACAAAACAAAAAGAAACAAATAAACAAGGCTTGTGGCTCTATGTTCCCTTGTGAAACATAGTTTATATGTAGTGCCTTTGAGGTAACTGAGTTCCAACAGTTTAACAAAAAAAGGTTAAATTTAGCCACTCGGAAAGGAAAAAAAAAGTTAAAACAGGGTGTTCATATGTTATATATGAGATAACCAAGTAGTGAAGACATGGAGTAACAGAGCTAATCCTACCTCTGTTTCTAAGCTGTGACATGACGTTGCTCCATTCAGCACAGGTTGCTGCTACAGTATACTCTTACACACAACTAATAAATAAGTAAAAGTCAATGACAGCCAAGCCTGCTTACTGACTTGGATTGATCAACTAGAAGCAAAACACAAAACAACACGTTATTTTCCCCACAACAACAGACTTCACAATCACATTGAAAT
The DNA here is from genome assembly GCA_028566095.1 of Kryptolebias brasiliensis. Taxonomy (NCBI): domain Eukaryota; kingdom Metazoa; phylum Chordata; class Actinopteri; order Cyprinodontiformes; family Rivulidae; genus Kryptolebias; species Kryptolebias brasiliensis. The sequence goes on from JAOXNZ010000044.1 coordinate 10,224,100, forward strand.
GAAAGCTGTGCAAGAACTGACTTTTTTTTTTTTTAAAACTTGTGCCAGAACTGTATGTTTATCCGTATAGTTCAGATACATCATAACAATTCTGAACAAAAACACGTTATACTCTGAAAGGCTTTGTTTGGAAAAACTAAGACTCTCGCTGGTCATGTTTTCCACCCTCTTCAAAAGGTTGCAAAATCTAATTCAGAGTTAAAAGTTCATTAAAAAAACCTGCAGGGATTCTTTAAAAGTTCAGATGCACAGGCACAAACATGATGGTCCTGCTGACCTCTTTATGAATCCATTCATGTTTTTTATGTAAACAAACTGTACAATATTGTTGACTGTACAGCTGAGATGCAAATATGTCAAAAAAGCTTTTTTTAATTTCTTATAAACAATTTTACAACTGAACTGCTCATAAGACCAAACAGCATTTTACACCAAAATATACATATGGCATTTCAGACAAGACACATACAATGTTATTCTGTGTGCAAATAAATACGTAAACTTTTACAGGAGCTAATAAATCATGCCCACTGAGCTAATAAAGTGCAGCAAAGCTGTCAGGATGTATACTTGAAAACACTTTGGACATTATACCCCAGTGGAATGGTCAAATGGCCAGTTGGCTAAGAAAGGTTCACTAAAAGACTTTCAGCTGTTGGGTTTGTCAGGTTGCTGAAAGAGAGCACAAAGCTCTTCACATGTCTGGGTTTCCACGGAGCTAAAATGTGACTCCATATTCCACGCCAAGTCTGCTGACAAGAAGTCATCCATGACAGTTTGTGTTTCATTGCTGGTAAGAAAAAGTTGTCCCAGTCCTTCTGCCTGGCTAGTTACAGTCTGGGTTTCGGTGCTGTTCAGCATCCTTGCAGGCTCACCTTGACCTACATGTGTGTGTGAGGAAAGACCTGTGGCAAATGAAGGGAGATCCGTCTGTGTTTCAGTATCTGAGGACTCTGTGCTAATTGAAAAGCTTGAATGTCGCAGGATGCTCAAGGACATGCCACGTCCAGCATTTAGCAGAAAATTGAGGTCAGTCTGAGTTTGAGTGTCAAAGAGCTCGAGGTCACTGGCTTGGGTTCGACTTTGTCCTTCACTTTGGTCAAGATCATCCATAAGGAAGAAATCTGTCTGCGTCTGAATGTCCAGGGATTCCAGTGGTGTGTCTCCACCCAGTACACCCAGTTCACTCTCCTCTGTCTGTGTTTGAATGTGCACAGCATTAAGGAACTCTTCAAAGTCAAAGTCTATTCCACTGTTCTGCTCCTGAACAGAGCCTGGACCTGACCCACAGCCTGCAGAGGCCTCTGTGAGGACCTGGTGACCTGACAGAATGTTTTCAAGGTCATTTAACAATGTCATTGTTTGGGTCTGGTTATCTGCCATGTTGTTTGCACTAAGCTCGCTTGTCTGCACACCAAAACACATACCGCCTACTGATTTAGAATCTTCATATATATTTCTTCCTGCAGCACCAAGGCTGTCATTTATATCAGGGGCTGTCTGAGTAGAAACACTAAGAGACTCATTATCAAACAGATCAGAGCATGTAATAGCCTGGTCCTGAGCCCTCTCTTCTAATTGTGGCATGGCAAAGTATGTTTGTGTCTGCCTGGTTTTGTATGGGAGCACAGATGAGGAGGGGCAAGTAATTTGGCTCAGGCATTGGCTTTCTGTCTGAGCTCCAACAGATGATGTGGATTTGGCTTGAGAAAAGAATGTCTGGGTTTCAACACTAACTGGCAGGAGAACTTGGGCACTCACACTGATGTCTGTTTGAGAGCAGGATGAAACTGAAGACTCACCCATAGAACACAACCCTATTCCCTCTCCAACTCCAACCCCTGTTGGCATTTTTGACAAGTAAGATTTGTCCGTTTGAATGTTGGTAGAGGTGCTCCTTCCTCGTGGTCCTGTCATGCAACTGGTTGAGTCATCTGAACTCACAGAGTCCTGACTGACCTGCACTCCTGTGCTGATGGAACCCTGGATGGAGCGGGAAGAGGACATGCTATTTTCGAAAGCCAAACTTTTTCCATCAAGTTGGGGTACCACTGCTCCCGAGGTCTGTGGCAGGAGCTGAAGTGTGCTAACAGAACCATGGCTGTCTACTGCAAGCACTACGGACCTTAGAGTCCCACTTTCTGTAGATGGAAGGAGGACAGGCAGATGTGCCAACTGCATCACAGGAACACTGACCAAAGCCATCTTGGGCTTTGGTAGGAGCAATTTCTGAAGACTCCTATGGGGATTGGGGTTTTGGTTAGCTGCATCTATGATGCATACAGCCGAATCAGAAGGGTGAGCAGTCTCTGTCAACTCCTTAGTAGCAGGCAGAAGATGAACAACTGAATCGTTAGCCTTCACTTTTTCAGAATCACCTAAATGTTTTTCCATCTTTCGCTTTTTAACTGGAGGAACTCTGCAAAAAAACAAACAAACCAAGAAATACAAGAGTCAATACCATGTTTTGTCATCAAGAAAATGCAAGCTACATTTGGTCTATACATGCCTGTGTTCTTTTGGAATTTCATGACCTGTCCTGTAGATATGCGACAGCAAGGCAGCTCTGCTTGCATACGGGCAGCCACATGTACACTCATAGGTCTTCCCACAGTCTTCTATATGCCTCTTCAGGTCCCATTGTGTACTGTAACCATTGCTGCATTTGGAGCACTTGTGTTTTTTCTCTGCATGCATCTTCATGTAGTGCTAAAATGATACAAATAAAAAGAAAAAAATATATATATAGCCAACTCTCAAATTGGCAAACAGTGACAGATGAAAAGAAGAACAATTATAAGCGATGTTCTGTTGGGGGACCTTGGATTCTGGCATTCATGCAGATACCACCCACCTACACACTGCAAATGAGTAAGCACTCTCTCATGGCAACAGCAATGCCTGATGGTATCAACCTCCACTAGTTAGCCTATGTGCCCCACCATGCTGCAAAACCTGCTCAGAAAGAGCTTGATGCACATGCCCAGCAATTAGCTCAGTCTCCAAAATCCCAGGATCCCAATCCGATTGAACACCTTCACATTGTAAATCCTCAGACCTCATCAATGGAGACCTAACCCCACAAGTCAGAGGACCTCAGTCTGAAAGATTCTGGTAAATAAAAAAAAACCTACCAAATATTAGGCAAGCAGATTTAATGTTATGGCTAATTGGTGCATTCAGAATACAAGAGCTTAAAGGTACCACTAGAATATATAGGTATTACAGACTTCAGAGAATTTAGAGCTGAAAAATACACAAAATGAAAATCTTCATGGGATTTCATGCTACAAAGGTAAAGTAACCAGACTTGTTTTTGCCTTTTGCTTCAACCACAAATACATTTCATTTTAGAGATTTGGAAATGTGGAAAATTCTTCTGATTGTTTTGCAGCTCTTTGATGTCTGAATAATGTTGTTATTCGTGGCAGGGCAGAAACAAAAGAACAATGTAATATTAATTCTTTGTATCTTTTTGTTTTTACTTTTACAAGCTAATGCAATTTTTAGTATTGTTTTTATCATTACCCAAACCTGCCATCTGAGGGTTGCTTTGACATTTGTAAAACTGTGTACTATCATATTGTGTGATATGTTTTTATAATGTTTTCCATTCAAGCACACTAAAGAAAGTGCATCTTTGTAGTCTTTCAAAGTATCTCAGCTTTGCACAAATGATTAAAGACGGAAATAAAGGGTCTTTTAGAAAGTACAAACAGGTAAATAAATTACTGCATTTCAATAAAGAAAATGCTTACTTGCTTAACCAGTGAGAACTGGGAGAAAGGTCTGTTCGGCCCCCTTGGACAGCCCTCAATGGGACAGCAGTAAAGTTTCTGAGAGCCCTTTATCTCCTTTCTGACTGTGGGATTGACAATACCGTCCTGAAGGTGTCCATGACAGCAAGGATAAAAAACAACAACAAAACAAGGACATTATAGTCTTGTTACCAGTAATAACAACAAGTCAACAAGAATTATACAAATGTTATAATAACACCACAAATAATGTAGTGTTTTTCAGTTAATTTAAGTCTTGAATTAGAAAATGGATATTTTTACTTTGTGTTGTAGATTGTAGCTGATAAACTATAGTCTATATTTGCTAAACTATATTTCCTACTGCAGCAGACCCCTGCAGACCCCATTACGTGTTCCCTACATAAAACAGACATCATGCTGTCTTTTTATACAAATAATTTCCTTTATTTCAGTGGAGTGGAGGACTACAAGCCTAAAAATAACTATTCTATAAAAAGCATCATGCAGGAAACTATAAACCTGTATGTTCAAAAGCATTTTTTTTTATCCAGGTGAAAATATGTTTATTTTGTGCTTGGACATACATGAAATTTAACACATCTCTTTGTAACTGCTTCTCTCATGTGTTGAATTAGCTGTTTGGAAATCACATTAGTAAAAATAATTACGTTTTATGTGGATTGTTAAATTAACACTTTTTGTCAGAAAACAGCAGCTTCGTTGAATGCATTGCATGCATGCAACATTTTAAAAACAGGCAACACTTTACTAGCTACAGATAATTATTTAAATACCCTCTGCTTCATCAAAAAAAGTTAGCAATTAACAGATGCATCTTGGAAATAGTATATGTGGCTGCAAACTGCCACAGCTACATAACCACATGATCATAACCTGAAGCCTACTTTATGTCAACACATTATTTGTCATCAGCAAGCAGCTGAAAAAGCAAACTGAGATTTATTGTCTTTGTAACGGCAGAGCTGCTCCACAGCCTTTAAACAATGATTGCTGAGATCATTTTTTCTCTATGAGAAATGGCACAACACAGTGATAAGTGAGAGTAATAGCCTCTACACCCTGCTTCTCCTTGCTGTTAAAGGTTATGGACTGAGATGCGGCTAAGAAGCAAACTAAAACAGTCCCATTTGTTGTCTGAAAGAAGTCTGTAACCCGACTGCTCGCGCAAATGAAAATGATATATGTTCATCCGTGAGAAAGAAATGGTAAGAAGCATGAATTACTAATCAGCAAATAACCTACTGATGTGCAGTGAAGTAGTATAGTGTTAAAGTGTACATAACAGATGTAGTGCTCAACACCATTCTCTTGCAGCCTGATGCCATTATTATTTCAGAACAAGCACAAAGTGAGAACCTCCAAGATTTGATAACTTCATCACCACTGGGGTATAATTACCATTGGGTACAGCAATTTCACAGAGCAGGGGAATGATCTGTCTGTGACTTTCACTGAGTAAATATTTCTGTTGCTCTTTACGTTAACAGTGCATCTGTAAAAGCCGAATAGGTGCAAAATAAAAAGTAGGACATAGCTTATAATAAACAAAAACTAAATTATTTAAATAAAGTTAATGCTAGCTTTAACAAAAATGTTTTCATCAGTGATGCCTTTAAA
>JAOXNZ010000044.1:10243208-10255975 GCA_028566095.1 Kryptolebias brasiliensis
AAAATGTACCCTTGCCTGTTTTGTTGCAGATGAAAGGAAAACAAAAAACAACAGATAACATTTTGAGAACGGCTTTCCTCGTCTTTCAGAAAAATCAGACAGTTTAAATTTTGATTCAGTTTTATGAATTGGCAAAACTTTGGTGATTACAACTATAATAAGACAAAAAACAACAACTTTGTATTAAAGACTTGTACAGAGGAAAAACTGCACAATAAAAGAAGATGTGTAGTTTGCTTTAGTTTTATTTGATTGTATTGAGGTCTTTTACAGCAACCCATACATTTTCTTAATCAGTTGGTGACTGGAACTGTTTTACTAGCATGTATGAGAGTTTGTGGTAAGTTCTTCAGTTTAGAAAGAGGAGTGGATGTGCACGTCAAAGAGCAGAAAAACAGACTCCTCATGCAACACTTTGGTTTATAACTCAAGACATTAATGAGCAAAAGAAAATCCTAACAATGCAGCTCATACAGAAAATAATTCATTTCTAACCATAAAATAAATATATGTATATATTAATATATATTATCACTCTATCATGTGCAGTCAGACATAGATTATTTCATACATCCTATTAATAGTGCAGAACCACTCTGTCCCTCTTTGTTATAAAGCAATACACATTTTGCCCTTTGCTTTTTAACTACAGAAAAAAGACATTAGGACAGTAAGGGTCCAACAAAATGCTTTTGCTACAAAACAAAGCTGGTAAATAACTTGTTTTGTTTTTAGAGACATAAACAGACAGAACTCCAGAAAATCCTCCCGACTGATGGGTGAAAACAGAGGCCCTCAGTGAGGTCTGAAATCCCGGCATCATCATCCTGGCCGTCCCTCTGCAGGAAGCCTCAGATGATTATTCACCTTCCTGGGCGTGGCTTGTTACTTTTCATGGGTCTTATTTTGCAAATAACTGAAGAGTGCTTCCAGTCCTTTGGTTGAACACCACAGCTGCTTCAGCATCTGACACTCCTTCTGATTCACTTCTTCTAGAACTGGTATGAGGATGCTCCTCACCAAGCATTTGGACTCTTCTAAAACCTTTTAAACAAACACACAGAGTGGAAAAGGCCATTTGGTTATACTTAATTTGTTTTGCGCTCTGGGTTGAATAGATCAGGACCTACCACTGCACTGCAGGACGCCATTTCCTTCACACGGAGCATCACCTCTTGATTAAACGTAGTTGGCCAGAAGACCTGTGACACCAGACCTCGACTGCATGCTTCTTGTGCTGTTAGTTTTCTTCCACAGAACAGCATCTCATTGGCCTGCAATAAAAGGAAGTGTTTTTCAGTGTGACATAAATCCCTAATCCTTGATTTTGGTAAACATGGGCTATTCAGATGGTTACTAGAATAATGAAATGGGATAAGGAAACTAGCAAAAACAACAGATTTTTTTTTTGACCCACCAGAGCTACCCCCAGGATCTGAGGGAAGGTGTAAGAGGAGCATCCAGAGGGGGTGAGGTGGAGGGCTGCACATGGCGTTTGGAACCAGGCCCTCTCACTTGCCCAGACCACATCACACAGAGGCAGGATTGAAGCCCCCAAACCCAGGGCAGGCCCATTTATTGCTACCACAATGGGTTTCTTAAAGTGGATAAATGCCAACACAAAGTCCCTAAAGAGATGATAGAAAGATTTGTGCCGAGTTTGCTGAGAATAATTCCATGTGATAAAAGAGTTAAGGTCTACAATAGAAAGATTTTTTTCTTACCGTACAGCATCCGCGATGCGGCCGCTCTCTTTTCTGCGGTCAGTGGACAGACGGCCTATCAGGTAGGATGGTTCCAGACCACTGCAGAAAACAGTCCCCACAGAGCTGAGCAGTAACAACTTGCTGTCATCAGCAGCTGCATTACCTAAAGCTCGACAAACTTCCTTCATGATCTGTAAAGAATGAGGGAAAATGTCTGTTACTACATGACATCAAAAGGAATTGCTATACTAACTTTACATCTTCAAGTTCAAATTATTTTTGGTTTGATTTGATAATCAACAGGAATTATGTGTAGCAGAGTACTAAAATAAGACTGAAACCAAGACAGACACACATAAGTGAGCTCACAGCAATGACTTCTTTATGGACTTTATTCCCTGCAAGTTCAGTAGGTAGAGATTTAATTGTTTTTCGTTTGTTTTATTGGAAACCAGTTTAAAAGACACACCATTAGCAGCTGCATGACCAAAGGCTTGATAGTAACGTACAAAGTTTTAAAGAAAATAAAACAGAATAGATTAAAAAGGTTTCCCCCATTTAGAACAGAAAACCAAAGGAAATATTGCATTTAAAGTTCCAAGTACAAATACATGTCACACATCATATGTTTCACTGAAACTTTAAACTAATCATGGCAAAGTTTTGTTGTCACAGAAACAGTTGCCAGCTGGTATAGCCAGAGGACAGCGACTACAGCACCTGCTCTGGCATGACTCCCATCAGGTTTTAACTTCATCTGACCTGGTGATGTCCTAAAGGCTGAAAGTATGCACTTCATTCTAACCAAGTTATGTCAAAGTTAATACACATCCGATCAATTCAGCGCTCTGAAGTGACACATCAGATCAATTTCACTCAATGGCTCTTCTTGGATCAAAATACAACTTGACAACACTTGAAAACTGACTAACAACATTAGATTTTTCCAGTCTATGTGCCTCGGGTGTAACGTAGGGTACATGACTATTGATTCTGAATGGATTAAAGATTCAAGTCTAAATTACCGTTATCAGTTTTACCTAACTGATCTTCTTAATAGAAACCAAATCATTCTGAAGAGGGAAATTGGGGGTCCTCATTATGTAAAAGGTGTAAAACTGGTGGAAATTTAGCTTAAAGCTGATTAAATTTCTTCTTTGAGCAATGGCAGAGTGTGAATGAAATAATTACATGTTAAATCACTGAGCATCTTGACAGAGTGGCAAAAAGCTGCAACTGATGCTGACGGCACTACTTATCCATGCTGTGGTACGTACAATTTCTAAATGAAATAAAATGACTCAAACTTATACGTTTTATAACTCTTAAGAAATACAGTATTGTAATAGTAAAAAAAAAAATCAAATGTGTGTCAGCTCTCAGATGTAAACATTTGCAATACAAAACATGTTAAAAATGGGAGCCAGAAATTAGGATCAAATTTGAATGTTTTATTTGGTCTGAACAGTCACGTTTGGCCATTGTTTCATATGATGAAGACCAAAGTCATTCCCAGAAAAAGCCAGCCTCCACCCACATCACCATGTTACTGTCTACAGTCAATCAGCACACGCTGTTATTGCATTTTAATCAGATTATCACCTCTGACCCACATTAACCATCCAACCTCAAAGTGAACTTAATTCTCCATGTCTCACCAAGCACATAATCTGCTCCCTATTTTGACTGAATGTGTCCCCTGTGTGTGCCTTTGTTTTTCTATATATTTTAAGCGTATTTACACAGACATATTGTAGCAACCTGCCCGCCTCTTAGAGGGCCAAAAAGCTAATCTTCTTGCAAAAACAGACAAAAATCCTGAAGGTTCACAATAGAATTCAGGTTTGAGATATAACTGTAATCTTTAAACCTCCATGAAGTGACTTTGACTCAATGGTATGCCTTCTGGAGTGAGGGCAAAACAGCTGTGCATGTGTGTTTTTATGAGAAACGATGTTAGTTCAATGAGAAAAATTAAAATCCTGTTCACAAACACAAAAAAAAAATGAACAGATGCTAGTTCAACTCTGTGTGAAAGACAGAAGAGAGCTGCTGTCAAAGTGACACTCATGTGCAGTCAGGAGACATCTTGAGGATGTTGCAAAAGCAAACAAATGTGGTATCAACAAGGAAACAATGTGCAACTGCTCAGTGGAAAAAAAAAAAAAAATACCCTCAAGGATCTGTGCCTCTCAGTTATACAATCTAGACCACTGCCTTTTTTTCCCTTTATGCTCCGAGCTTCATCATATTCCATATGAAATAAAATATTGCATGATAAACTCAAATTTTAAGTCTATTCTATTTCAGCTCTTTAGTTTGAGTGAATATACATGCATTTTGAAAGAAATTGGTGATAAAGCCTATTTATCCTCTTGAGCCCAAATTACAGTGCTTCAAGAGGGGAGCTGTGTGTGGCCTCAGCGAGGACAACAAAACTAGGAAACAGTCAAAGACCTGCTAGAATGAGGAGAATCTGTTGTTGATGACCAGGAAAGCTTTCTCGTGTTTTAGAAAGCTTCCAAGCAGGATGCAGCCAAATTGCTAGCAACCATTGCCAAAGCAATTAAAGAGCTTTTCAAAGTGATTAGATGGAATATCTGAGCCTGCGATGCTTCCACCAACCGAAGGGCTTAAAAAAAAAGACCAAAATCAAGCATTTACTCCATGTAGTTCCACAACAGATTTAAAGACTTTGGGGTTTACATAATAAATATTTTAGGCTAATTTTCCTAGAATGGATTAGCTAAAATATATATTATTTCATTGTGGTGGTGTAGTCCAGAAATGTTTCATGTATATCAAAGCTAAAGCCCAAGGACAAATTAAATTTACACTACAGGCTCTATGCCTATATTTACCGCCCACTGTCAGGAAGGGCAGACGATTGTTAGTGTGTGTTTATTTGTTTGTTAGCAAAATATCTCACGAACCAGTGGGCAGATTTTAATGAAACTCTCAGAAAGTAATCATTGGATGTGAATCTATAACCAATTAACTTTTGGAGTCAATCTGATTCAAATGGCCACCACAGCTAATCAACAAGCAATGACAACAACGGCTACAACACGGTCAACTTACTAAGCATTGAGCTAAAATTTGTTGTGGTAGTAGCCGACAGTCATCCCCAACACATATAATAAGGACATGAATCGCTATGATGTGCGACATGCCTTGGTTTATTGTTACATAAACATTATTTCATGAGGCCAAACTGTGCTGTCATTCACTAGCCATGATACTTGATGCAATTTAGCTCACCCCATTAAAAAGAAGAAGAAGAAAAAAACTCTGTTTTCACTTTATGCGTGATACTATCCTTATATTTCCAGAGCTTAAAAATCCAAATTGAGCATTTTTAATGTGTGAGGTAAGAAGCATGTGTGTGGGCTAATACTAATCTTGTTCTGAACCACAAAGCAAAACATATCTTGTGGGCTCTCAATATAAAAATGTGGCCACAGCTTATTTATTACATTCCAATGTAATATTAACCAGTTGCCATAACTTATTATATCATTCCCAAATATTAACCTGCAGCCACACAAAAATAACTCTTTTTCATGTCTCTGTATTAGGTGACCATACAATAAGACATTTTCTTGTGGTACAGATTGGCTCCATAAAAAAGACACCTACAAGGTACTTTTTCATTACAATAGTTTTGGAGTCTTTGTAACAGCTAAGCATGATTTCGTTTTTGAACATTCTTTATACAAAGTAAGCATATGTTTTCACTTTTATGTGTTAGTTTTTCAAAGTTTTTATCATCGGTGTTTTTGTACATAAAATAATATTTATGACAAAACATGGTTAGTTATATTAGTTAGTAGTATAAAAAAGTAAAAAGTAAAGTAGTAATTGGAAAAAATGCAGTGGAATAATTTTTAAAAGATGTTCTTAGCAGCAGCCTTTCAGTAAGCCTACCCATATACTCTCTTGTTTCTGCAGCTTCAAAGCCTAAGAGACACAAAAGGAGGTATCCAAGCTGTTTGATAAGCCCACATCTTTCAGGCTTACTGTCACACATGAAAGTACACACACGTGTACACACAGTTTAGGCCACTTGAGCTCTTGTGAGGAACAGGCTGCCTTGCCCACAATGCTGTATCAAAGGCAGAACAGCCCTCTGTGGAAGATCTGAGGCTCAGCCTAACATCTGAACACCAGAAAATCCTGTTTGCTTATAGTTCTGAGCCAGAGGCGGGTGACTGTGATCCATGCCATTATCAGTGGCCAACCCTGGATTCTAGTAATAAACATACACTGTAAAGAGCCTGTTGAAAAAAGATGCGGGGAATGTTTTCTCAAACCTTCAGTGATTTGAATAGCTATACATTTATGATGGAAATTAAATCATACATAACCATTTTTTGTACACTGTTTCATTTGTCAAAATCCAGAAACTATTTGGAATTTTGACAATCAAAAACTTGCAGTCATGCAGTTGAAGGAAGCAAGTTATGTAATGCACAAACAGAAAATGTAACTGGACCAGTTTGTTGCTGATTGGAGTGTAGAAATGAGCATCCAATCACTGACTGGTTGATTCCTACATGCAGTCAATTCAACAAGGAAATCAGCACCATTCATGAACAGCTGAGCAGAGAGTCATTACCTCACATCCAGCACTACAACTCAATTGTCATTGTAAAAGTGCACGTTGTTGCATTAAAAAAAATTCATCCCTAACACAAGTTCAGAATACCCTTTTGAAATAATTGAAGTTTTTGTTTTTTGAGTTGATGTCAGATAAAGTTAAAGAGTCATTTCTTGGATTTAATTTGCTGCAGGATGCTAATTTTACAGGAGGAATTTATCTGACGGAGAGTCAGCAGGTGGTCAACAAATTGCAGAGGAGAGTAGGAAATACGCAGCGAAAGCCAGCAAACACAGCTTGGCACAGATTTTGCATCCTAAATGACTGTAGAGAGGACACAGCTGGTAGATCAGACCTAATCAGAAGTGCTTCTAAAAATAATGAAACCCTGCTCAGTGCGCAACACATTTAACAAAAAACTTTTTGCTGTGTAAGGTGTCAGTCACAATTCTACATAAAATACATTTTGTATGAAAGATACTGCAATGTAATAAAAGTAGAGTTGACATAATTTATATTAAGTATTTGCTTGGATTTCCTATTTTGCATGTTAAAGCTTATATTTTTATAATGCTTGCGTTATAAAAGTGAGTAAAAGTAACTAGTAAAAGTAAACCAAAAATTTTAGTGATCACAGAGAACCTCTTGGATTTGCTGCCATCTTAAGCAGCAGTACTAGTGTTACACAACAGGAAGTGGACTCATTGAAAATCATCTCTAGGGTCTGCAGTTCTCTTGAAAGGCAATTACACATTAGTCTCCTCTGAATGTGCAGCATCATCTTTTTACTAGATTAAATTTGCTTTATTCCTAATGTTGAACAAGACTGGCTTTGGCAGCTTGAAAGAAACTGTCACTTTTTCAGCAGTACCCCTTTTATTTTCATGCAGCTGACAGTGTCACTTTGGGCAGCTGTCACATAAAACTATAGCTTTTTCCACGCCGGCTCCTGAAAGGCTCATTTGGAGCAGTTACTGGATGGCTCTCATGTCTCCCTACAGCAGTAATTGGGGAAATTTGATTCATTCTTTCCAAATGAATGTACATGGCAAATGTGATGCAAAGTGAATTAACATGGGGCCCCTGAGACGTTCTTACTCACCACCAAACAAAATGGCCAAGCAGACATGAGGAAATACAGAGGAAAAAGGCGTTTGTAGGTTTTTGCTCTCACCTCTGGTGTGAGAGCGTTGTTGTCTGTGGTTTGGCTGGAGAGCAGGACGTGCGTAAAGCCCTCTTCCTTTCGGACCACAATGTCTCTGAATCGACAGTTGCTCTCGTTCTGTCGCACGTTGTACCTGAGCCGCTTGTCAAACACGTAACCCTTCTCCTCAGCCAGCTTCCTCTTTACCGAGCTGTGAAGGTGCATCTTTCCATTGGTTAGAGGGGAGCCTGACATATACAAGAGGTGACAGAACAGCAGGTCAACTTTTATTTTTTTTTTTTCTTCAAGAGAATAACAAGTAACTGACAAATGGTAAAACATGGATCAAACCTGTCAATTGCGTTCCTAAATATTCAGTGAATTTTCTTTTCTATTGCAAATTGATCTGATTTTGCCTTGGTGACTGTGCAACAATAATTTTTTTTAACAGCTCACTTTATCAAGACACTATTATAATAGCTTTATTTTACATATAATATGTGGGATAGTAAAACAACAGCGTTCACATTAAAGGTGAAGTAAGAAGTATTTTCTTCTTTTTTAGATTTGACTCCCATTTTCACTTAAACTGCAAAGTTATTATCAAAACAAGCAGTGACACGTAAAGATTTTAAAAGCTATATAAATTGATTGATGATTGTTTTTTTTGTGACACTGCAAAACGCAGAGTGTGCATTGATTTATGGAATCAGTATATTTGATTTAGGAGTGTACAGTGTCACAGACAAGCAGCTGAGAAAAGCTGTTTTTTCTCCATAAATCAAACTGTCTTTACTGTCAGAAACTTTAGCTACAATATAGGTTTTATGTTTATTGAAGCAATTGTATAAACAGATAAAAAAAACTAATGTTAAACAAATCCTGCCATGTTATGTCACTTCTTTTTTTGTTAGACATACTTTGAGTTTCTTCATATTCTTTCAAAGTTTACTAAAAAGACAAGTGATTCCATTTTTTTCTTGGTGCTTATTCTAAAAGGTGCATTTACAGATTAATTTCATGCTTGTGCTTGTCAATGTCAAAAATGACATTTTTTATGATATTTTGAAGATGCATTCAAATCTGTCTTTAAGGGCTGAAGGGTAAGGCTTTAACCGAACATCCTGTGAAACATCTGAATAATTTCTGAATGAACTGCACTGTGCATTTGCGTGCGTCATCTGAGGGTATTTTCTCTGCTTGATATCAGAACTTTCACTGTGAGGCGGAGTGAATTTCAGCTTGATTGCATTAATATTCAGACCTTGAAAAGATTTAACATACCATAGGTGAATTACTTCTCTATATCAGGTTTTACATTTGAAATCTATATGAAACATCGTTTTTAAACCTTTTAACAGACGACCTGAGAGCAAAGCAATACCTTGTAGGCTACTATTCATCCATAAGTTGTTTTTATTTAATTGTATTGATTAAAGGATTTCTGTCAAAGCACAACCTCGGCTGCACACTTTCATCAGGTAAGAGAAAAAAAAAGAAGAAAGGGCTGCAAATTCTGCAACACAAAAGTCTTTCTTATCTGAGAACATCTTGACATGCTGTGGGACTAACAATAACACAAATCAGTCAAAGAAACCTCAGTTTTCTCACCACAACTTGTGCTTTTATGGCTTAACAGTCAGTATGCTGTAGGAAATTAAGGGGCAAACACAAAAACCTAAATCAAATTGCATTTTTAATGGACATTAGTTTGTTTTTATTTCCAAATTGGCTTCTTGATGAATGTGTTGACTGAGAAGATAAAGTCAAAGGGTGTTTTAAAAAATCTGTCAATATTAAATTTTGAGATGGTAAATAGTAAAAACAAAAGATAAAGCAGACAGCTAAAAAAAGAGAAAGGTGTTTTGACAACAGTCAGAGAGAGAGATGATAACTGTCCTAAAATATTATCTCAACAGAAATCATGTTTCTTAATAAAAGAAAAGACCAACAACACTCTTGTTACAGCTTTGGGGCTCAAGAATGAGTTCAGTCTTACTCATAACTTCAGTTTTGAAACAAGTACTGGATCAGTAATGAGTAATCCTAATTTTATTTTTCTATTAGATAATTTAAAAAAAAAACAGCTGATAACTTGCCTACTTCTTTGGAATTTTGATGGTGTCTTTAGTATTTGTACAGCCTTATGTAAGTCTGTATTTTCACAAAAATAATCGTCTGTTGTTACCCTCATGGAGAAAAAAACAACAACAACCTCTTTAAATTCTGCTGCTTTACATATTAAGACATTCATACTGGGTTTTAAAATGATTCAAATCTAACCTCAAGTGAATAAAAACACATACCAGATTCCACCGTGTCATTATTTATTAAACAAAAAAATAGCCAATATAGTAAAGTTGTTTGTGAAAAACTAAGTACTCCTCGTGATTCAATCACTTTTAGAACCTTCTTTAGTAGCAATTACTTGAAGTAGTCATTCTCTGTATGACTTTATTAGTGTCTCACATCAATGTGGAGGAATTTTGGTCCACTCTTTGTTCCAATGTTGCTTCAGTTCATTAAGGTTTGCAGACATACATTTCTGCACAGCTATCTTAAGGTTCTACTACAACATTTCAGTTGGGTTGAGGGCTGGACTTTGACTGGACCATTGCAACATCTTGATCCTTTTCTTTTTTAGCCATTCTGTTGTAGATTTGCTGCTGTGTTTGGAATCATTGTCCTGCTGCATGACCCATTTTTGGCCAGGTTTTAGTTGTTGAACAGATGGCCCAACATTTGACTCGAGTGCTCCAGATATAACACTTTCACGTGATGTGAGTAAGATTTGACACATTCTTGCCAATAAATGTTAACCAATATTTACAGTTTGAAACTGTTTACCTGCTGTAGTGGGTTATTAAGTCAAGTTGAAGTTGCTGTGTAGAGAAGTCTTTTGAGGATTAGGAGATTAGGATTCATAATAGCTGTCAGAGTGATTAAACTATTAAATTAAACTATTAGGCTGACTCAATACTTCACCAGAAAGTTATGGTGCTACATAATTGAACAGCTGACAG
Source organism: Kryptolebias brasiliensis (assembly GCA_028566095.1). Lineage (NCBI taxonomy): Eukaryota > Metazoa > Chordata > Actinopteri > Cyprinodontiformes > Rivulidae > Kryptolebias > Kryptolebias brasiliensis. The sequence goes on from JAOXNZ010000044.1 coordinate 10,253,682, forward strand.
ACTGAATGTGGGATTTTAACAGGAATGTATCCAAGTTTACATTCTGGTGCACTATCAACAGATGGTGACAGCCAAAAACTATAAATAGTATAAATAGTACTTTAAAGTGCACGACTTTGTGTTTATAGAAAAATGGTAACAAATTACATAGTAAGTGGAATTTAAAGTTATGAGTTATGTCTAACTATGAATTCAGCAACAAAGAAAGAATATTGTTCACGCCTGTTGGAGCCCATTCTTCCTTTGTTGCTGAATTAGTACTAGAAGTCATCAAAAAAAAAAAAACTAGTATTTTTTTTTAATTCACATACACCTTACCATACCTGATCATTGAATGAATGTAATTTTATAAATCTAACCTGATCATTTACTCCATGTGAGGTTCATCTGGCCAAAGAATTAACTTTCTGCCGTTACAGTGTTATCAGGTTAACAAAAAGTGGTCTAGAGTCATAGGACTGTGGTGTTGCAACATGAAAATGGATAGTAAACCAGATCTGAGAAAGAATATATCCTACAGATAGGTGACAAATAAAAAAAGGAAACTTGAGCCTTTGACTCTACAGCAAGGGCATCTGATAGCTGTGTTAAGCTATAGGGGTTCATTTTGTTATCATGCTTTGTCTTCACCTAAAGTGAAGGGTTAGTGATAAAAAAGTTGTTTTGAGTTAACACTTTTATCCAACAGTGAGACACTAAAAATTTGACACAAAAAATAACGCATTTTTTGTATGAACAGGCGTCGTATCTCAACCCAACTGAACTGATCTGTCAGACAGAACCTTCCCCCAGCAAAACCAAACAGCCAATAAATAAAAATTGTTTTTGGATAAATGATGCTGTTTTGATATGTAGTGGCCCCTATATGTACTTTTTCTCAATTGAATTCCTTATTCAATGTATTCTAAGATGTGGGAGTTGTAAAACCTTTTAGCACCCAGGAAAGCGAGAACAACTGAGAGTAGAGACAAAAAAAGATGAACCATCTCCACACCGCCGCTATCTAACATATGCTACTATTAAAATATCAAAAAAGGCAGCAGAATAAATGTTGATTTTCTAATAAACATTTCAAGATGGCTTGTTCAGAACAAAGCTAATGATTAACCGTAGTGGTTCATAACCTGGACTGTGACCCCAGAGTGACATCCAAATGTGATATCCGTTCTCCAGTAAAGATCCTCAGGTGGAGCTTTTACAAGCTACACTGCGGCACCACAGCTCTTTGTAATATACATGTAAATGTGCTAAAATATACTGCATCATACCGTATTTCATTACCAATATACTAAAAATCTATCATGTAAAATGCCCCCTTCACACTAGATGACAATTCCTTTATGCTCCAACTTTTTAAAATGTGGCTGGATAATGGCAAACTTATATATGCCCATCTTGACATGACTTCCTCAGGTTGTGTCAGGGTGCAGCTACAGATATTATTTCTGAGAGGTTGTTTCAATGACCTTGCCATGATCATGGTCATGGCCATAGTCAAGAGGCCGACATGGCTAGTCCTGCTTCAAATTCTTGATGACCAAGCCACGTCAGTGTGCGCAGGCAACGCGCTATGGATATGCTGACAATGCTGACCCCAGTGCCATGCCACCATGGTGATAAAACCACCACAACCTTGCTATGGAAATTTTGTGCATGCTCACCACCATCATGGACAACATTAAAACCTGGTCCCCACTGTGAAACACAGCAGAGGGTGAATAAAAGTTAAAGGCTCCTTTGGTTTTTTTAATCATTTGGATAATATTCAAAATGAAGACATTTTTAAGAAATCCAGAAGACATTTTACTGTGAGGAGAATAGCCTTTAACCTGACACTCAGATAAAAAACTGAAAACAAAGAAATAATAAACAATAAAAATTCTGGTTCTGAAATGTCAAGTTTTGACCTAAACTGAACTGAGATGCTGTAGTGTCACTTGAAATTGGCTGTTAAAACACAACATCCTAAAAACAGTGATGAAGTGAAACAAGCTTGTAGGAAGAATGGATCAAAAATTATTCTTACTGCTAGCACATCATAAACGCTGCTCAAGAAATCTTAGGAAGTAGCTCCTGTTAAATTAGGTATTAGTGATTTACTAGATCCAGGGGATTGTTTTCTCGTTTGTAATATAGTTGAGTGATTACTCTGTTAGTTAGATACAGGCAAGATCAGTCAAAATATAAATATTTGTGTTATTGCTTTGTCACTGTTTTTCAGATTTAATCAACAAATGTGAAAATACACAAGTAAAAACTATCAGAATGAAATTGATAAAAAATGGGAGTTTTAA
>JAOXNZ010000044.1:10284575-10298296 GCA_028566095.1 Kryptolebias brasiliensis
TATCACTTATTTAAGATATACATTTGTGCATTTGCATAGCGTAAATAAGTGAACTGCTTTCATTAGATAAAGTTATGTTGTGTGGATATTTTAGAATTTATACTGTGGGCTACATAATGTTGATATGTAAACTGTGGACTTGACGACCATGTTATCACCAGAGTGGACAAAACTGAAGCAACATAATATAATATATTTGTATGATAAACAATGCTGCTTGAAAACCAATCAGTCACTTTTTCACTATGAGTTCAACTTTGCCACTACCAACTCACCTTTTTGAGGTCTCTGTACTCCAAAACAGTAAGGATTAATTATTCAGCTACAATTAGCATGATGTGAATGGTAATTGTCACCGTTGCACCGCCCTTCTGACCCTAAAGCGGTCTGTTGTGAGACAGAGATTACGCTTCTGTCATGTTAAAATTTCCCATTCCAGTCAAGTTGCTGCTTGTGTTGTTGCTGCTGTTTGCTCAAACACACTCAGTCACAGATACACAGAAGGACAGGCAGGCGTGACCTAACTCAGGTAATCGACAATAATGTGCACAAATGCACACATGCAAAAGCCAACAATTTCAGGTAAACAGGAAATAAATGACTGTAAAACAGATAAAAATGGCTTGTTTTCTTCGAACATTCCCATAAACAGCTTTGAACATTTTACCAAGAAATGCTGCACCCCCAAATATGATTTGTTTTATTTTGCAGAAATAAATGTAATTCACTGAAAATTAAACAGAAAGAAACGTGTTGGCTGTGACTGTGAGATAATATGTAGTCTTTACTGAAACCAAGAAATAACACATTTTACCTTTGTAAATGTATTTTTTGTCAGGACTTATTTTAATATGACTTAAAACCCATACATCTACATGGTCACAAAAACAAACAGGAATTAGAGAGCAGTGAGGAAGATCAAAAACAGACATTTGTATTTATTTTAAAAGAACAAATTAATGTTGTGCAATTTCATTCATTCTAGAATTATAATATTTACCCTTGTAAGGGTTGTACAATATACTGGACACTTCTTTGTAATAAATCTCAAAAAAGAAAAGGACTTCTTGAACTCCAGTATTTAAAGGTTGTTACATTTTCAAACGCAATGTATATCCTCTTTAAACTAAAGAATAATTTACCCAATCAGACTGACACTCACTCCCCTTGATGTCCATGTCTGATTAAGAAACTAGTGGCTGATTTGGATAATACTGCTAAAGTGCATGAGAGAGATGATAGAAGGAATTACAGAAGAGGAGGAGTGAGAAAAATGTATTTTTGATTACTTATCACAAGTCATGTAATCATCGCAGAGTTGGGCAGTGATAACGAAAGGTTTCCTAATATTATGCAGCTTAAATTTGTAACATAACCTGCAATTTGTAAGTAAAAACAAGGGTCGCTTCTTAAAGTGTTGCACAAAGAATTGATAACAAATGTATCACCACAGATTATAACTGATTTAAATACAGTTCAGTTTGTGCAGCCTGACAGTAAATAGAAAGTCTCCAAGCTTCTGTAAATTGATCAAACAAATACAGATTTATAAATAAATAATTAATAATGCTAATTACTATGTTAATTTTATAAATGGGATGTTGTTACATGTCTCTGTCTAACAAACATAACTATAAATGCTGCAGTGTGGATTATATTGATGTGGCCTAAGCTCACTCTCTTTGTCTCTGTTCTGAACTGGATGTTGAAACATCCCACCATGGGGCCAGAAGTATTGATGGTGGTGATAAAGATGTAATAATGTCATAAAGCCACAGAGGACAAGGAGCTGTAAGAGGAGATTGTCTCAACAGTGTAACCAGTGTAATCAGTCAGCATGGTGAAAAATGACAGGGCAAATGTGAGTAGACAGAAATGGGGAATAAAACATGGAGCTGACGAGGGCTGAAACGACGAGAACAGGAAGAGGGCAAAGGTGACCTGCTCTTGAAGGGGACAAGCCTGTCGCCTTTCCTGATTACAACCTATAGGTCTCAATTTCACATGACAACCTCAACTACTCATTTCAGGTAATGTTTTTATTGTAAGTATCAGAGGTGGGGTTATGATTCCACTGGGTTTTGTAATAGCTTTCTAAAACAGTTACCTCTGTGATGGAGAACACTTTTGGTCCCTTTTTTTAAAATTTGAAATTTTTTTTTTTTTTTAATAATTTTTAATGACAAGAAAAAAGTTAAAGTTTAGACATTTTTAGACATTTTACTTTGGTTGTTTTGCATTTGGATATACTTTCTGTTGCAATTTATAACAAGTATCCTCTATGTGTGAGAATTAAAAAAAGAAAAATAATAAAAAATAAATGATCTTACCTGCTGCACACAGTGAGGGTGGCCGAGGGTTTTCAGCCTAGACACTGACTTTTATTTTAACCTGCATCCATTCTTTATTGTTTATCTATCAAGTTATGACTGATTTAAATGAAGTCTTAGAAGTTGGATTCTTAGTGGACTTAACAGGCAATATCACTGAAACCCTTGCCTCTGTACCCCGACAATTTATGCATATAAGAGTGAAGGCATTTCCCTCCCAGAGCTGGATGGGTGCCCAGTATGCAGGAGTTTATCTGGCACACATGTCCCTCCCTCCGTATTTCACTTCTGCTTCTTCTCTCTCCTTCTGATAGCTTTATCACTGCGGAGGGGTCAGATGCTGACACCAGCATAAGGGGCGCTTAAATCGCTCTAAACAACATCGATCATGGACCCTATAAAATAAGCTTCATGGCACACACACAATACACCAGCCTTGCGCTCAGAAATGCTCGTAGATCATAGGGCCATTTGACTTGAGAAAGCTATTTTTCTGATGATATGTTGAAGTTTCAGGAGAAGAAAGTTCTGATTTTGCCATAATCGGTCTTTATGAGTAATTTTAGATACGGACTGCATGGGAAATCTATCACTCAACGGGAGTGATGGTTTGGGGGTGATGAATGACAGTAGCTTACAGTTCTACTTATTGATCAAGAAGAAGGTTGATATCAGTAAAATCTTTTTGAATTGCTAAAAAATATTATATAAATGCCATAGCAGTTACAATAAAAAAATTCAAAGGCTTGAGAGACAAAATATAGAAGCACTGGATGGTAAAAAGAAAAAAAAAAGACGATGCTAATTGACTTTAATTATTGGTCTTAAATATTGATAAGCTGATATGTTGCTTATGTGGTTTTGAAAAATAAAAAAACAAATATTATGAAGGTTACTTGAGCACAGAAAATATGGAGTATCAGGCCTTTAATCACAAATGTCTGCTGTCTGTTCAGTATTAATTGCCTAATGCTAACAGATTTTAGTTGTTAATCAAACAAGCTCTAAGGCAAGGAAAAATGCTCTGTCATAATTTGAAAAATCTTTCTGGTTTTGACATTCTCAAAGGACTGAACAAATGTTCCTCATCCTGTACCTTAGAAGAGGGCACTAAGGCCTCTATGTTCTAGTTGCAATATTAAGCTTTTGGAATTAGCTTGTCACTGTAAAGGTTAAGCACAGACATTAGCATATGTAATACATATGGCAGACATAGATCAGTCAAATTAAAGGTGAACTTTTGCAGAATTTGATAGATAGGTGCACTATATCCATCCAGATTCCAATTTATGTTAAACATTGTGATCCTAAGAGCTTCAGACATAAAAATGTAACTAGGAAAGCCATTCTTATTTTCCTAATTTATGTACACTTAATTGATGCAAATATTATTTAACTCTAAAGGCCTGTGTTGTATTTTCTAGAAAAAAGTGGGTTGTTCTCTAATGGTTTTATTTTGTCCTCAATAGTGATGTTATAAAATAATTGTCTGGATTTTTTAAAATTTGTACTTTATTTACAGTTGTTGAGCAAACGCTTACAACAGAAAGTAAAAAATCCAAAAAGAATAAAGTTAATCAAATATATTTTATCTACCACACTTTTCTATAGTAAAAATTTGAATGCTTAGATCCATGCATCTCCTAAAGCTTTACTTCTCTGAGGTTATAGGAACAAGGCAAGGGTCCTGGAATATAAATCAAGAAGTGAAGCAAAATGTATCTGGAGAAGCCAAAAAACGAGAGAACAATCAATGATCCAGAAAAGAGAAATTATTGTCTTGGCCCATCACTTAATTTCTTTAAAAGCCTTTTGAGAAGTCAGAACCGCTCAGTGTGCATTCACTAAAGTTAACACTCTTGGTATGCCATACAATTTAATTATTAGGACATGATTCATTCAGTAAGTGGTCACCCATTCAGTGGGACCATTTATGGGCCAGCTTATTCTTTACAGCTCAAGAATCCTCCTTTTGGTCAGTAATCACTGAACTGTACAAATGTAATTTAGATACTTGATTGAGGAAGAGATTTTGCTAATTAAGAGTTTTTGTAGAGTGCATAATCATTTTGGTTGGCAATTCATCAAGAACAATGTGATGATTAGCCTTTGTGGCAGTCCAAGAGCTGCTCATCTTATACAAAGAAAAATATGTTCTCCTAAAGGATCTTTTACAACAACTAATCAGGGTTTGTAAGCCAACCATTTCTTTAAATTTTTATTTTGTAATTTTCAAATCACAAATTTAAATCATATGAAATATTATGCATACACATCAAATAATTTATTAAAAATGTTCCTGATAGTTCCTTGCAAATATATTGGGTATACATCCCACATTCAAAGGTTGGCCAAAGGAAAAGACAGTGTGATGAGACCACGCAGCAATCATTTAGACATTACAGATGCAAGAGAACAAACAGCTGCAGTGAGATCTTTTATTTTTCATTTTACAGCAGAAACTAGCTGCTTTCCACTGAGTGTCAATGTACAGCGTATATACTACTGTTTTTCAGTAACAGTATTTCAGTGCTTAGGTTTACATAGTAAAACTTTCAGCTTGAGTATTCAGAAGTACGATACAAATTGTGAATTTTTCTTAGTCATCACCTGATTTTCATATTATTTATCATTTTTTTCATCCTCAACTTTTTACAATAATATATTTTGGTGTTGTATTTACTTAAATAAACATGTCTTTTCCTTTTAATTTAACTTTTGTGTGCTATTAGATGTAAATGAAACTAAAAGCAAGGTTGATCCACCATGTTTTTAAAAGATAAAGTGGTTTAACAATTCTGTTTTATTTCCTTTTTTTCTTTTTGCTTATTGCAACCAAAAAGTTCTATCTAAGCTCAATGTTCATTTGCAAGCTTCTGATGCTGAATTTTGTAACATGGATGCAGAAAAGCATTTCTTCTGATGATGAAATGAAAGTCATATCTGTGCCGGTGTAACTGTAAGTTAGAGAATTCAAAAACAGATAGTGATTTTTCTATTTAACAGTCCTAATAAAGTTGTCACTTTAGCTTTGATTACACATGGGTAGAGGAGAGAAGCATATCTTCTGTGTGTGCTGAATACCTCATAAAAAAAACATACCCTTCACGTTCCCAAAGTCTGGTCAATAAACCACAGGCTGCCCCCTCTGGTTTTTAGAGTAATAATTTTGAAAATTGTAAATCACATCAGACAGCAAAAAAAGGGCTCTGGAATGAACAAACAATGATGTTAACAATCAAGATGTCCACCACTTTTTTTCTGGCCACTCTTCAGACCTCTAAGAATCATAAAAAGATGATCAGATTTATACCTCAGAAACTGTAAAAACCTGACCAAGAGTTATTGCAGTACAGCACAAAAATATTAAATGAAACTTTACATCTCATTGTTTTATATACTAAAGGTTTGCATTGTGTTCTTATCATTTTGTGTGTGTGTGTTTTAACACATGCTTAACAAAGTTGAACCTCAAGAGGAAGCCTACCAAATTTACTACATGACTCGGAAGTATTGTTGAAAAACGAAATACAGAGTAAAGACCAGAGTATATTAGAGTGTATCTTGGCACAAGAACTCTAGTTCTATTTACGGCTTTTAACTGAAATCTGATTAACAAAGACATTTTAACCAAAGTGACTTGGATGAGTGAGGAATGGGGGAGGAAGAACAGACACTTTCATTAAATCACCAATCGATGCCAGAACTCCTCAGAGACCAACGCACTGGAATAAAAGAACAGAATAAAATGCAATAAAGAAGCTATTTCCTGTTTTTATCTAAACTCTTTGGGTTTGAGATGCTGATGCAACGTTTCTTCACATTCTGGAGTTTCTCTGTTTTTTAACTGTGTCTTGTTGAGCCAAAAATGCTATAACTAAATTATTTTATTCAATAATATAGATAAGAGATTATAAACTACCTGCCCACTTTTGATTGTAAGCAGGGGTCATTTTATTGATGAATAAAACTGACTGTGTGCCAGCCAGCAAGCAAAATAACTGTTAAAAAGACAAGATGATATAATTCAGTGATGAAACATTTGACTATGAAACACTTGAAAATGTTTTCTGAAATGGAACTGAGGCGATGGCCTGAGGGGCTGCTGAGAGAACTGTCTTTCCCCAGCAGATAGAGCCATTTCGCAGCATATTATGACCCTGTTAGACATCACACTAAATGGTTTGCCCACCACAGACGCTGTTTCATATAATGACTTGTAAAAAAATAAAATAAAAGCAAAGATGTGTCAATTTATCAATATTCAGAAATAGTTATTATCACATATTACATACATTATATGTATTATCACTTATTTCCTGAAAACAAATTTATCCAGTAAGTAAGAGCTGGTGTGGCAGCACACATCTGTTTTTAAATGAGCAGATGTAGATGAGTTGCTCATTTCAGGTCACTGTGCTGGTTACTGGTAGAATTAAAGCAACAGCTCAGTTCTTTTGAAGCGGGATTTTGTGGAAAGGTTAAGATTTGTCTTATCTATTGTAGATAGATAATGGAATAACCTCAGTTCAGAGAAATTAGTTTTAATTCTGACTGGAATGATAAAACTCCAAATTTTTTTGTAAGCTCAAAATTTAACAATAGCAGCTAACAACATCTTGCCAGAGTAACCATGTTGTGTAAATGAAATATTGTTCACAAAATCTCATGAAATTTTTGACATTGGAGTTGTTTTATGCAGACAGCAGATATCCACTTTTGTCTTGCCCACACTTAGACTAGCTATTAGATTATCAATGAGGTCCGAATTAACTCAAACTGAGGTAGGATAATATTTGTTCATAAGTTTTCTACAGAACCACATTTTAAACGATCTGAATGTTTCTTTTTGGACAGATACGCTTGAGTAAAGTTTCATGGTCTAACTAACTTGCTTTAACATAATAGGTTTTAGGAATGGATGAGAAAAAAGTCACAACAACAGAGCTGATTAAACCATACATGTGTGGATCCAAAAGCATCAAAGCTCTAAGTCTGCAGCTATTTATAAAGCATTAAAATGAGACAGCTTTGTCTGCTGTAAAACATCCTCATCGTGCTGGTTTCTAAACCTCTCCCCTATTTTCTTTATTTAGTACAATGCAATTGGTCTGGTTGATAAGGGGGGAAATCACAAGCACATGCCACAGTCATTCATTTACTCTAACATATCATGCACAATTACTTGTGTTTTAAAACCATTTTTTTGGGAAAAGGAGCCAAACTCTGCAGACTGTAGTCTAGCACGGTACTTTAATCTGTGTGACTAACACTGCTGTAACACAGACATATCGCTCCCTGGAGAGGATGAGTTTGGTGAAAATAATCTGTCTCCCACTTTTGTGTGTTCGGTGGGAAACCTGCCACAGGGGAGCAGCATCAATGATACACAGTAGCAGCAGGGATCACTCTTTCAGCTCTTTAGATCTTGGCGTCTCTTGCCATGAATGAAGCATCTGAATCGACTGAGTGTGGCAAAATGAGAAGCATGAGATGAGACATAAAACAGGCATGGAAAACTTGTACTGGTAGTGTTGATCAAACATTGAAATGCATTTATTGATTTATATTTTGTAATGTCTCTTTCATTTGAGGGAAATGTAGAGACTTTGTTGGGAAGCAGTAGTGACTGGTGTGTTTAATCAAAATTTTAGTGACACAGTTAATATTAATGATAAGATTGGTCTTCACTGGTAGCAACAATCATTCACATGGATTTTAAAGTTTCTGCAGTTAACCATAATTTGAAGTTTATTCATATTAAATGGTTATACTCATGGTGCCCAACTCAAATACAGCTTCAAGAGCCACTTTTGTCCTCATTCTTCCATATTTATGCTGTTCCATACATTTGATTGTAAAACCTGTACAACATCCCTTTTTGGAATTAAAAAAAGTATGGCTTAATTCAGTCCAGTTCAATTGATTTCCTTTTTCGTGGGCTGATAGTATCATTGTAAACGAGTGGTTTCATGGAGAGGAGGCAGGGTCAGGAGTGACAAGTCGAGTGGCTACTACTCTGATAAACTGCCTTGGTTTTATTTAGCTTCATCAGTTTAAGAGAGGTTCTGTCCTCTGCTTTTAGCTTAGGAGTACCAGGGAGATTCTTATGCTTGGCCACATGCGCATCGGCCCTCTTTGGGTAAGCACCTTTCCTTTCGCAACACTCTATGATGTTAGCCAGCATCTGGCACAAAGACTCAGGGATTCTTTACACCACAAGTGGAACTGACAGCAAGTCTCTCTTTTTATTTCATTGTATTGCTTTCTATTTCAGTCTCTTTTTGAATGTTCTGCTTTTCCTGTCTAGTGCCTTCAGCAGTTTTGCCAGCACATTATGTGTTTTGACAGATGACATAGTCTTTAAAGTATCTGCTTTTTATTTTATACAAGTGGTGTTCTTTTTTGTTTAGTGGCCATGCAGGGCTTAGCTGAAACCTCTGCGTGTTGGAGCAGAAAAGCAGCAGATGTGTTCTTGACTGGGAGCAGACAATAGCATGGCAAGTTCTGGAGAAAAAAAAAATCACCTAAAATGAGGTAGAACATTGAGATACCTGTGTACATGACGCAAGAAGAAAAAAAAAATCACATGTCAACTTTCTCTTTTTCTACCTTTGAAACATTAAGATGACTCAGATCACTTTTCTTTGTAGTGGTACAAGCAAACCAAAACTCATCTTACTGAATCCCTAATCCAAATGTCTGTTCATTCAGAGACAGTGCTTTGCAGAGTCTTTTAATTTGGTCCACAATTACCTGTCAGGGAAGAAGCTTCTAAACTGTGAAAGGAGATAAAAGGTTCCTTTTTCATAGTTCCCATTTAGTTGTTTGAGATAAAAGTAATGGCATCTGTAAAACAGCTTTAAAGATCAGTCCCATGACAACTGATAGCCCAAATAAATTTGTTCAACAACTGTAGCAGCAGGAACAATTGTGGAAATAGGTGAAGGGCTTATGGACATTTAGAACATGTACCAATATGTCTTGGCTGATTTAATTATAAACAAAAGACTTCAGAATACAGGTTTAAACACACTCAGTACAGACTGAAAATCAGTATTTGAAGCACCACAGGAGTTTATTGTCAAGATCTCTTTAGAGTGTAATTTTTGTTTTGATTGTTGGTGTAGATTTTAACTGCTGTAGTCATTATGGTGTAAAATGCTGTAAAATCCAGAATGTTACTGGCACTTATGGATAATCAGGCTTGAACAAATGTTCTGGATTCAAGCAAACGTGAATGATTAAACTGATGCTCAAGGAATCAATACCAAAACCTGATAAAGACACATGACAGGAACAAACTGAGATAAGCAAATCTGACTGGACTGTCTGCAATGGAGTTGCAACCTGTCCAGGGTGTCCCCCACCTCTCGCCTCTCTTGAGATAGACACCAGCTCCCCGCGACCCGGAATGGAAAAAGCGGGTAAAGAAAATGGATGGATGGATGGATGGATGGATGGATGACTGGACTGTGACAAAACTGAAGTATATGTACTGTGAGAGGTAATAATAAATGGTAATTGGTCAGTTGATTAAAAGTATAGAACAGGTGGTAAATGAGAAGCTAGAAACAAGAAAAACTGAGGACATTGAGAGGGTATGACAAAAACTATAAGAAAAAGATAAGTAATAATAGCGCAACTCATTTGGAAAAAACAAAACAAAGTCCTAAACTTACAATAGAACACACACACAAAAAAACTATCAGTACTTCGCAAAACAACCCAAACCTGATTTGGGTTGACATGGGTCAGATAAATACTCATTTTAGCTTTCTGAAAATTTGTCACACGTACACTTAATTACATAAAGCACTTGAAATGAAAGTGAACTTGAAACAGTTTTATGTCTTAAAATGTATTTGTGAATTTGCAGGAACATCAGAAGACATCCTGTTTGCTCAGTTTAACAGATGACTTTGTAGTACTAGTTTTTTGCAAACAAAACAAATTTTGACAGTAGGTGTGAATACATACTTGGATCTGTCCACATTTGAATATACCACCCAGGATGAATGATAATATCAGGTCTAAACAGCCTTTTAATCAAGAACTCATCTTAACTACCGACACCAGAATTAATCCATATGTGAAAGGTTTCCTTTCTTCCTACTCTTAGCTTTTGTCATCAATCATGCCAAGTAACCAGAAAATTGGTGATAATTGCACAAGTGCTTTGTTTGCTTATATGAGAAATCATTATAAAGATTTTTGTTTTTACAGTAATAAGCAACCGTAAAGAGAATATTAAAGATGATTTTGTAAAGTGTGCTGAGCTGGATTAGATGAAAGATAAATGAAGAAAACCTGATAAAATGTAAAACTGAAATGAAAACGTTTGTGTGAGAATGATATTACTTATAGTCCACTTTGACTGGTAGTGAACTGAAAATTTTAAACAATTACTGGATGATTTACCAAAAGCCCTATAAGGATATTTTGAACCTGGGAAGACCAGAGGAGCTTTGGGTTCATAAACAACCTTTCAATTAACCAATTAATCAATCAGTCATGTCTTGAAAAACAAAATTCACTGGTTGGGATGTCCCCTGCTGATCTCAAAATACTTGACTGGTGGCGGGGATCTCCATCAACCAATCAAGGCACGGAATGTACCTTAGCTTCCAGGTTGTGTTGCTTTTTGTCAGCTGCATCTTGGTCTAATTCTGTCAAATAGCTTTGGTAGGATTGTGCCAGTCTCTTTGCTGTCTAATTATATTGTACTGTGGAAAACTAATGTTCACAATTTTACTTATAATGTTCGCAGTTTTAGAATAAAGTAGTAGTAGTTACAGAGCTTCGTTCAATAATAGAGATCAGTAACAAAATTAAACTTACTTTGTCTAATTTAACGCAAAACTCAAAAATATGGCATGTAACTATGTGAAAAGTTTTAACAATTATAAAACATTAGAACCAGCCTAAAGTTTCAGATTTTTTTCAGTCCAGACACCAATTTGAGCTTTTGTTGTCATTTATGCCTGCAGTTTTCCCTAACTCTGCCTAATTTACCCATATCTCTCCACTTGCTTAGTTAGATATGCATAAAGAATGCAAATTAGCCACTTAGTAACCACATCAATTACCCACCTGGCTTCTTATCAGCCCCACTGTGTTGTTTGCAAAACACTCGTTACGGTCCTGTAGTGATGAAGGCGGACAGTCGTTGGTGGAATCTGTTTTATGGTTCGCTTTGGAGCCAATTAGCACTCGATGCCCGCTGTCCTCCGAGACCCATAAAACAGAGCAGGAGGCCAAAGCTTAAAACAATAATGTACCATCAGGCCACACCTATATAATATGTCTAAGTATATTATTATTGTTGGTTCTACTGGACTTCATCACAAAGTCAACAAACATTTAACAGTTTAATAGTATCTATAGGTGCACAGGAAAAAAACAATAAAAAACAAAGACAAAAGCAGAGAGGTAATTGTAAGACATAAACCATATTTCAAATATATGTTTTAGAGATTTTTCATCTCTCTTCCCTTGTGCTCCCATTTCTTGATATGGTGACGTTGGCGGAAGGCTTTTTACGACCCTTCTCTATTTCTAGAAGGAAGATTGTGCAGGTCTCATCCGGTTGAGCACTGGGTATAGGTCCCGTATCTCCGGATAGCAGAGTAGAGAGACGGGAAGACTTAGCTTAGGGAGGAGGAAGGGAAGTAGATGGAGGTGAAACCGATCTGTCTCTTATTTTGTCCTTTGTCTTTGTCAGATAACCCAGGAAACATCTCAGACTCATCTGCAGCTTTTAGAAGCTTGATTTAGATCCACTCTGCTTCACAAGCTTGCTCAATGAAACAAAAGATTTATGGTGGTATTGTTAGACAGGAACTTTGTGTGCAAAGTATGTGAGTAAAACTAAGAAAGAGCCATGTGCTAATCATACAGTCTGCTGTGAAGAGTGTTTCTATGAGTGGAACAAAGCTCGGATGAAACTGCAAGAGTATGTGAAAAATATTTGTTATTTTATTTTATTTTTTTTGGACAGCATACTCTTTCTTATCAGTGGTTTTGCTTGCATATTAATTGCTTCTCATTACTGTTGCAAGTTAGAAAAAGAGCTGAAAAAACAAAGACTAGCCTTATCTTATTTACTAAATCCACCCTTCTGTGAACCTGGAACTGCAATTCACAAAATCAGAGAAGATGCTCTGATCGGTTCAAGTACATAAGTAGTTAATATCAGCGATCTTGAAATTTATTTTACGTTTTATTAGATTATGTGAAGTGGGAGGATCTGTATAGTTTTAGGTCTGATCAGTGACTGTAACTGCGTGGCAACATTTTTACATAGATGGGGCCTATTAAAAAACAACAACAAAAAACAAAACAAAACAAAAATATCTAAAGAATCACTATGGCCAGCGAATGATATCATATGACAAACACATAAGCTGTAACCAAATCTGCTCTGCATTGACAATATTTTATTCTGAAAATATAAATATATAAAAACAAGATCTGTTCTTTCCAGCTAATAATGGCTAAAAATGAAAACGGTTTTAGGTATTTTTTCTCAGTTTTTCTTTATTTAAAACGTAGACAATGTTGACCACCTTTTGTATACTTCCTCTTTTTAATCCCACAGCTTCGTTAGTTATATCTGTACTTTGGAAGTCACTCTCACTGAGCCTACTTTTTCCCCCACTTATGCTTAAATTAAAACGCAGCTTCAAAGAACAGGCCATATGTGTTTTTTCCACACTTTGGAATATGTAATATATTTAGTTTGGTGGTAATCACTCACGCACTGGGACAGCAGAAGCAAAAGTACTGAGTAAGAGAACAGACGAGGAGAGTCGCTGATGTTTTAAAACATGTATGGATGATTAATTACCTGGAGGTGCTGAAGGAAAGTACTAGTTTTAAAGAACACAGAGAAAGTCTGCCACAAAACGGGTATGTTTGTTCCTCTCCTCTGGAATAATTGAAATTTGATTAAAAGAGGGACTAGATCCTTCTTCTGCCTTGTAAGCAGAATATTTTCAGTAAAACACAAAAGTATTCTTTCCTCCTTCAGTATGTAAGTGTCAGTTTGCACAGGGTCATTTGCCAAAGGACAAGAAGGGAAGTCATTACTGCCCCTCCCTTTACCTATAACCTCTAACAAATGCATATTATATTGAGCAAGGTGCAGTCAATCAATTGTGACCATACGATTACAATCTTTCAACAAGGCTGTCAGGCTTAGCAGATCCCCAAGCTGGAGCTTGTAATGATGAGTTCAAATACTTTAAACAGGACTTTCATGTTGCCTGTGTGGATGACAGAGAGAAAGTGAATGTATGTGTGCGTGTGTAAGAAACTGAGGAGTGGGGAGCATTAGGCTCAAGAAGTATTGGAGTTACTTTCACATCAACAGAAAAACCACAGCTTTCT
>JAOXNZ010000044.1:10308690-10321003 GCA_028566095.1 Kryptolebias brasiliensis
GGAAACAATTTTTTCTTTTGTGTGGTATTTGTTAATTTCAGGGACTTTAATTGTCTTCGTCAGAGAACAAATAAATTATTAGCAATAATTAAAGCTCTTTCATATCTGGTTATAATTTTCTTATTTTAAAATTTTAACAGCTCTCAAAGCTAGAAAACAGCCAGTTGACTTTATAGTCAGCTTAGCTTTTATGGCTTGTCATTATTCAGACATCTGAAGCATTTCAACAGGACCATTAGTCAACCTGTAGCCAGCACCACCCACCAGGGCAACAGAGATGAATGACCTGCCAGTTCCTGCAGCATTTTTCACCATCCTTAGGAAAGACAGTAAAGGCTTTCAGGAGTATTAAAATTACATTCCATGTTAACACCTTGTTTCTACAAAAATGACATAAAGTCACAATTCAAAGAATACCAGCCTGTTTCCTGCTCTGACTTCAACATGCATTTTGTCTTAATCTGTCAATTTCAGGTGCTCAGGTTTTAAACACCACAAGTGGGTTACTGTGAAAACATTTTACCTAAAGAAATGTATTTCTGTAATGCAAAATAATTTTACTTATCCTGCTAAGTCCAATTTTCTGCCTAAATATCTGGGTGTTCAATAGTTTTGCTTTTTTTTTAATTTACTGAGCAGTGTTTGATAAATTGGATGTATTTATCCACTGCTTCACGTCTTCCGTGTGAATATGACTCATTTTTAGACATTACGTATTCATGGCTTGGGATAGGCTGTATATATGAAGTTATAATTAATGTGTCACAGTAGGAGGTGTGGGTAGATAGTTGGAGGGCATTATGAAGCATAATATGATTTACCAAAAAAATAAACAGCAGTCCTTTTCTCTCAGTAGAGACCCTATCAATGCTTTAAAGCAAAACAATATCTTCTAGATCTCTAGAATCAGAAATGTAAATAATCATATTATTTTTGCATGTGTCAGAAATTATATCTCCCTACCTTGAGTGTATGTAGAGTTGCTTTAAAAAAATCTAGAACTTTAGACCCCTGTTATCTATTCTGTATTTTTTATTTTAAATCAGAACTAACCATTATGAACATTTCATTTCAGATTAGCATTTTATGCAAAAGAAATTGACTTAAATCTGTTCTTGACAGGATTCTTGAGCAGGCACAGAAAAGTGAGTGACAAATAAGGAAGTTGATAGTGTTATAAATTGAAAATTATTCTGAAAAGAAGCATCATTGTCAGTAAAAAAGAAATAAAAAAAGAGATTAAAACTTGGCTTTATCTTTGATGTAACTTTGGTGCTATCTTCGGTGAGTTTTCTTTATCCCGGGTTTATCCAACTTGTGTTTGTGTGTGCTTGCATACCTCCTCTCTTAATTCACAGATCTTTCTATTTCCATCTCTGTCTGACGCTGCTGTGGGCCACGGTCCTGAGTAATAACCAACCTTAATCACATGCTGTTTGTTAGTGTATGTGGCTCTGACCATTTCCAGGTGCATGACCTGATTTTCCTGCCGGGTAGGTGGTCCTACAGACACACAGGACCGTTTATCACTGAGCAATAGTTCATTAGTATCATTGTATGTGCTTTTTCTAACACAATATGACAGACAAAATTGTGGGAGTACTTTTATAAAATCTTTTTTTTCAGTCACTGCTATAATTTTTTTCCCCCACCTTGTGTAATTTGTGTAAATATGACAGCTGCTTTGTATTAGTAGATGTCAGCAGGTCCTGAGCCGTAAGTTTTGTGGGTGGAAGCAGGTTTTAAGGCCAAGGAAAAGATGGGGAAACCAATGTTAGATTGGTTCTAATGATAAATGTAACCTATTCAACACTTAAACCACAGATAGTTACCTCATTCACAGGCACTTTTAAAATGTGGAAAACAGATACAAAAAGGAACAATAATATTTGACAGTGTTTATTTTGATTTGAACATGGAGAACAAAATTTATTGTTTATTGGTTAGGATTTAGCTAAGGAATGTTCCAGAAATCCACTAAGTAAACTTGTATGTGTCTGAAGCAATCACCCAGCTACTGATAAGAAGGAATTAGGTTTGATTTGTAGTTTGTAGCTCCTCACAACTCTTGACTGTATACTTACATTTTCCTTGAAATGTTTGAAAGGAGTCTTGGTTTTCTTTCACTTTCCTCATTTCTTTTCTTCCCGCTACGTCTCAATACCACTTCTCACCAGCATATTTTCAGTGACCATAATCCAATAAGAAACATTTAAGTTGTTTATTGTTACACAGTATTAGGTTGGAGGAGAAATAATAAGGAGATTGAGAGTATGAATAAGGAGTCTATCCCTCCTGTTAGCTTTACATGATTTGTTATTGTACCATGTTATATAATCATATCTATCTCCATGTGATAGCTCTCCTCAAGCTGCAACCAGATATCAGTTCTACTGTAAATCAGCTCAGGTACATTTTGGTGATTATTCGACAGAGATTTAGAGGTTTAAAACAGAGGCCACACCTCATGTGAACTTTAGTCTCTTAACTAATAAAAAATGTTGCTTTGGGTGTGCTAAAAATACTTTTTGGTAGTCCAGGTTCTGTATTGCAAGAAGTACAAAATGCCTTTCCCTTGTTTGAATCTTCCAAGAATGTATTCCCTCTGAAGACTTAAAGCTTATATGGTTTGTTTTCCCTGTTTGGTTTTATAACTGAACTTACAGAAATGGGTCCAAAAAGGAGTAAAAAAAGGAGGCGAACCTGTGCGCATATGTCTATTTTATTTTTCATTTTTGTAGATTTCAGTCTTTGTATTACTGTAAGGAATTTCCATACACTTGACACTGTTAGGTGTTTAACATTTTAAGCTTTTCTGAAGTTAGTGTAAAATATTCAGATGTAGGAAAAAAAAAACCTTAAACCATTGAGTTCAAAATCATAATTCAGAAGATTTCAGTGTCTTCTTTCTTTTAAATGCAAAATAGCTTGTTATTTTCTGTATACTTTGAAACACATGCATTTTGACAAACCTAAAAGGCTTGCTAGCACCCTTTTACGTTTAATGTTTAAAGATTTTTGGGGTGTTTATGATGTGTAAAATACACTTTTGGAAAATGTCCAGTTTACCAAGGCAGAACACAAGTTTTAATTGAATTCCAACATATTTTAGAAGTTTTTCAAGATTAAGTAAAAAAAAAAGTAACACGAAAGCCAGATACTGTGTTAAGTGTATGTGTTGTGTTGGTTTAAGTTATATGCAAACACAACACAGATAGACTCTGGTCCAACAGACTCTGTTGTTGCTTAGGTCAAACACAATCACAGTGATTTGAAACACAATTTTTGCTGTAAAGAATGTTGAGTTCCTCAATGTTGTGAGAATTATCTACATGTTTGGGATTCACCTGCTTGTTTTAAGAAGCATTTCTAAAAAATATTTTTCATCCTACAATATGTTTCCTTTTGTTCTTTTGTTTTATATCAGGAAATACCTGATGTAAAAGTTGCTGGTAGAATTATTCAGGACCTGCAGATAATCAGCAAGCTTGGTATTTTTCACACGCTGTTCCTCCATATGGCAGCTCAGAACTCACATATTCTGATTTATAATGCAGGTAAGAGTGTTTGAGATTGTGGCAGTCATAGATAAAGTCCTCACCTGACAGTTTTTAATGTTTTAACAGGAATGTTTAATCACCACTTCACTTTTTGACTTGTACTTCTTTTTGACAAATGAAGATTCAGACATTGAGCATAATTTTCAACAAAACACTTAACTCATGATTTTACTAGTTAAGCAAATATGCAAAATACCCATTATACATGAAAGATGTAGCTACTTTGCAACATTCTCAAGGCCAACACAGTTATGCCAAGAAAAGGCATCCTTGACATTATGTGAACTCGTTACACCACCTCTATTTTTAGTTCAGAAAACAAAATCTGGCTTTATTAGTTAGGGTATTTATCATATTTTTACTTTACATGAGTTAGCCTTAAAGTGTTTTCAAGCAAAAGGAGCTGCAAATTGCCCCCAGTCTTATTTGCCTCAGTGGGCCTGTGGAGGAGGTAGTGTTGTGGTCAGCACTCCTCAAACTCTTTGAATTGCAAATCATCTCCGTAACTCAAAAGTAATGCAGCAGGGAACGCCACCTCCTGTCATTTTTCTGCATTTGGGTGCATGGGGCACAAATGTTGAGGAAGTGTAGTTATTGTTTCTGTCTCTGGTGTGACTATTCCATATTGGACGAATGACTAGGCTCTGCTTTCTCAACCTATACCTCACTAATGTGCTAGAAAGCTCCCTTGGTTGTAATAATGCCTGGATGCAACCATTACGGCATTGTGTAGTTCAACATCTTCTTGATTAAAAGAAAAAGAACCACACAATCAATACTGTTAGTAAAACTTTGAAAAACTTGATTTGATTGCCATTCAAGTTAGGCAGAGCTATGATACACACAAATGAACCCCCCTCTTCACACACACGCACACTTACACCAACACATACACTATTTGCAATACTGTTTTGACCTATGACATTTATGACTTGAAAGTTCAGCAATGACTAATGGAGAGTTTTAATCCTGAACTCCCTGTAAGTCATCAAAGCTGAAAAAACCTTTTCGATGACTTGTGAGATGTCTTCAAAACACACAAAATAGGTCCTATTGCCTTGTGTGCAATTACCTAAAGGCTTACTTAATGTTATTTAGTTTTCTATTGTGTACAGAGTAACTACCATCCATCCTTCCATCCATCCATCTATCCTGTTTTCTGGGTTGGGGGGCAGCTGTCATTGTGTGAGAGGCGGGGTACACCTTGGACAAGTCTATCACAAGGCCACATAATAATAACTTTAATAATAACTTTATTGTCATTCAAATTAGACAGCTCACCATACAAATCCAAAGTTCAAAGCTTAACACTGGACTTGGCTTGAGCATAAAAAACACAAGACACAAGAGTTGGATTTGTGATGGTGTAATCTGCATGTGTATCTAGGCTGAGTAATAACAGTTTAGAAATACTATCAGAGAGTGCCTGCACTGATATGTCAGCTGTGCTATTAGTGTGTCTTATGATTAGCCTTGAACAGAGAGCTATTGTCTGGAATTATAGTACTTGATGGGAAAGCATGCCAACTAGGTGAAAATCATTTCACCACTGACAATTACCAAATCAAACTACACTGATTCTGATGAGTTGTAAAACATGTTGTCAAAAATGGATCCAATTGATCAATCAATTGATATCTGGCTGAATCTTTACCTACAGTGTTTTCTTTAAAATGTTATTGATTTTTTACAAAAATGATTATTTGGTAGTCACAATCTTCTTTACACACTGTGCAATTTGTGTTAATGAAGCTAAAATGGATCATATTTAGTTTGAGTTTAAATTAGTAAACTTACCAGACACATTGTGAAAACTGAGAATACTCAATTTCCACTTTTAGTTCAGTGGTTTGCCTAATGCTAGTAACAAAGAACAGAATCTGTTCTGGTATATCTTAATTAGTGACGCTGGTGATTAGGTTGTTGGGAGACAGGCGGAGGGACTGCTGGAAACCATATAGGGTCAGCACAGGGTCCCTCTTTCTTTGCCAGGCTGATTAATTCACTATGTTTTTCCTCTCATTGCCTGCAGCCCATTATGACTTTAACACAAAGTGTTGTCTCACCATTTCAGGGTTTTTCCTCTTCACTCACCTTATTTATTTGCCAATTGAAACAACCAGTAATAAGACGAGGACACGCATTCATGTTGCAATATTACTTGGAATGGGACATGGTAAAAATAAGAAAAGTCTCTGCATTTGTCTTTAGAATGTAGTCTAATCCGTCTATAATTACGTACTGAAGCTGTGATAGGATGGTTTGACTGCTTAAAAAGTAATCCCCTTCATGTACATAAACATGAGCACATTTGGTCTATGGGTTTGGACTAAGACTTGTGGATAATTACCTGGGGCAAGGAGTATTTGATATAGCCATAATGCCTACAAAATAATGTCTACAAAGTTGAAATCAAAGGCCCAGGCAACATAAAATTACCTTCAAAGGCAAGTGTAAAATTGAGCATTTCATCCATGTAGACTGGTACCTATTTTGTTCTTTCAGTTTCCTGAGTTAAATGACTACTTCAATAATAGTTATTAGATTTTCATTTATTTCATTTTATTTTCAACTTTTGTCAACATATACATATAGTTGTTCTTTTTACTGAGTAAAATGTTCACAAAATAAATGTTCATAAATTGTAAATGGACTGTACTTATATAGCGTCTTTGTAGCCAAGTAGTCCATTCAAAGTGATTTCCAACACAATTTGTGCCCTCATTTACCCATCCACACATACATTCATACAGTACTCTACTATAGCTCTATAAAGCTAATCTAAATAAATCATTCTATTGAGTCTAATCAGTGCTTTAGATGCTTTAGATTGCATTCATACGCCAGCACATCGGAAGGCAATTAGGAATTCAGTGTCTTGCCCAGGGACACTTCGACATGTGACATACTGGTAGAAATGAACCCCCAACTATGTCACCGGATAACTTTTCTAATCACTGAGCCACAGCTGCCCCCCACTACTGGGTAGCAACATGGCTGTGATGGATTTATAGATCAGCTTTTGTGTTCTCACAATAGCAAATCAATGTCTTATTATTATTATTCTTTTTTTTATCTAATAGTAGTACTTATTTTAAAAGTTGTTTAAGATTTCGTAAATTACAATTGTTTTTTAAAACTTTTCACAAATTGGCAGCCGTCTTCAAATCATTACTATGACAGATTTAAAGGTAATGCAAATATCAATGGGTAAGCGTGCCTATCAAACTGGACTCTCTCAACACTAAAGCAGCCCCACATACACTCACATATTTGCACTCATAAAAAGGATATGTTGCAGCTGAGTAGGCAGTCTTTTTATGCTCTTCTAGACAAAGATTTCTATACAAAATATCATGTGGAGTATAACAATGTAAACAAATTGGTCATTTATGGCAGAAAAATACAACATAGTGTTGTCAAAAAATCAATTTGAATACTTTATCATATGTCTGGTGAAATCATGATTTTGGTGGAACTCTGTGTTAAAAGTACATTTCTGCTGACTTTGAAATTACTGTTTAAGTCAGACTTTTTTACAGTTCCATTTTGTTTTAGACAAGGGAAAAATAACAAGTGTTTATACGTTTTAACTTTGCCAAAGCTGTATTTTTTATTTTACAAAGTGAGTGTATTACATTTAAATTTCTTTGCTGGATTGTATAATGAGACCTGCATAATTGTTTGAGATTTAAAAGCTTACTTTGCACTGCAGACACATTGTAAGATAACATTATTAGTGCTGCCATTAGACGATTCTGGGAGAAAACAGGTAGTGTGTGAAATTGCAAAAATATGCATTTTTGCAAACTTAAAAGGAATGGGGATAGCTTAACAATGCCCATCCTTTATAATAGAAAAACTTAAGATGATTGTGTTCAAAATGTTTTTGGTCAGTTTTTGTTGTTTGTTTGATATGAATGAAAATGAGGAGAAAGTTGTTGAATAGACAGATTTCATTAAAACTAATGGAGCGCATGCTACTGTAGATTGATGGCAGTCAGGATTAATTTTGATGCTGTTCCAATGCTTCCAATTTTTCTTCACGTAATCAACACACAAATGACCCTCTGTAAGTGCAGAAAACTCCCAGTTTTAGTCCACGCGTAATAAGCTCAATAAGGTTTCTCATAAATCACTCTAATTGAAAGGATTCCTCCCTGGCTGCTACTTAAAAGACACCTCACAGACACAGACAGGGTGAACAATTCCTTAGTCTCCATTTGAACTCCAAATGAACTGGTGACTAAAACCTCCTTTGGCTGACTGAAATGAAGATGACACAACAGAAAGAGATGTTATGTCCCCTCACCAAAAAAAGAAAAAAAAATCTAATATGTAATTATTGGATTTTGGAACACCTTTTTTGAAGAGGGTTTTTGTGTGTTTTTTTTCAACAATCACCAGGAGAAAGTGGTTCATCAAAGTAAGTTACTGTATTTATAATTATTAGGTATTTTTTTCCAAGTCTATCCACAAAAAATAACTATTTAAAGTTTGTGTTTTTTTATTGGGGGTAGCTGATAACATAACTTCAACTGCACGTTAGTTCACTTTTCCTTAACACTTGACTTATGACTTCTGTTATTAGGGCAGTGTAGTGACTTTTATTAGCAATATATTAAGAGGGTTAAAACAAACCAAAAACCAAAGAAGGAAAAGGACTGTTTTTTTTTTTAAATAAAGTAACATATCATATGATGTAACTAAACTGCTTTCTCCAGTGGACAAGAGGGTAGTTTGTTTACACCTTCAGGTGGAGAGAGGGTTCTGATTTCTGTTTACACTTATGCACCTTGCAGCGGTTTCATATATTCGGGTGCTTGGAGTTCTTGGGTCAAGTGTTGAAAGATACTCGTAATTGCACTTAGCACCAGCAGTTAGCGCTAGTTCCTCCTTCTATGCTCACCTTGATTATACAGGGCCTTCAGTTAGCCTATCAGACAGCAGGGGGTTTAGGTCACATAGTAAGCATGATGAAACTCCTTTGCATAAAGTCGCTGCCTTCAGTCCATCTCATGCCTGTTCTTTTAAAGACCATTCTCTCACATTAGGTAGGTCAAGGTGTCTCTTATTGCTTGTATAACTGAAAAAGGGCTGTGTCCATTTGGCTGCTCTTGATTTGATTGAGTTATGTAGTGAAACTTGATTGAGACATGAAATATAATTTTATCACGTTTTCATTTGCAGATGCATACGTGACACTTTTTTTCCCTTAGTATTTATACTGTGATGTTATGTTGTTCAGCAAACAGTCATAAGTGACCTTTGATACACAGAGTCACAGTATCTCCATGACCTATGTGTGCTGCTGAAGCTGCTGTGTTTACAGTGAGACACCTGTGAGGCTGTCCTCATCCTGGGAATGGCTGGAGATTTATTACCTATTGATACACACCCTCCCTGAACACACCCCCAAAGACACCAACAGTACATTGTTGACTCATGAATTGCACAGCCAGAAGCCCATGAATCATTCTCTTAAAAAGAATATTCTTCCATTTCTCCGAGCACCTTTTCTGGGATTTCACATCTTCTGTCAAGTAGATAAAGTACTCTGTGTGCAGCCAAATACAGAAACTGTGTTTTTCACTGCCATCATGTGTTTTCTCATTGGGAAAGAAATACAGTGAATTGATGGTGGGTGTTTCACCACTTCTTGTAAGTTTGCCCTTTATTGTCTTGTTTTTATATGCAATTAGTAGCGGTGTCACCTGGTGTCCACACCTTTGTCTCACTCAGACGAAGGTATTCTATTCTATGTACCATTCAAATGTTACCCTTACATAGTTCTTTTCCAATTTATGTCACATTTAATCTCATATTATTGTCTTAGAAAGTAGAAAGGAAAGTGGCTGTCATTGATATACTGTAGATCCATGTTGTTTAATCCATGAAACATTTAATGTAACACATGAGACTTTTGAGAAAGCAAGATGTTTGGAAACCATGTAAACAACAAAAGCTGTAAGAGCATCTCCAGACGCCCGTCACTGTGATTCAAGACTACTCTTGCCTTGGAAGATACTATATTGTGTATATGCAGGCTTGGTTTGGAGACACTGCAAAGGTGCACTGGCAGACGTAATAAAAATAAACCTGCCTGTCCGGCCTAACTTCTCCATTCATCAACCTATCTGAGTGAGCCTTCTGGGCTGGTTCAGCCTGAGAAACTCCATTTGTCACCTGCTAAATGCTGGCAATGCGTGTGGAGTCCCCACTGCCTGTGTCCTTTGGAGAGAGCAGATGTAGGTTTTATTTATGTCTTTGGAAAAATACACAAAAGACTGAAAAAACTGAGGAGGAACAAGGATTTCTTTCTGTGTTCTGACATTTAGTTGAATTATTGATAAGTTGAGTTTGCTGAAAATGGGAGACAATGTTTTGTGGATTCTGTTGCATATAAAACACTTTTACATCAAGAAATTGTTGAAACATTTTTAACAGTTTATCACATTAGTACTTTTTTGCATGTAAGAAGAAAATGTCAGTGGAGGGTTAAGTGTCTGCAAATCTAAGCATAAAAGCATGAAGTACACAATATAATAGCTTTTTAAACATCAAAATCCCATCTGAAAAGCTCCCTTGAGTTACATTTCTTTATATACCATCAGTGTGTATTGAAATTGTTTTGCTGAATACAACTCAACTACATTTCTTGTATTGAAGATAAGGGTACAGGACAAGCAGAATCACAAGTCTAAATCTAACTACAGTAGAAGACAGGCTTTTCCCAAATGACAAAGAAGGAAAACAAAAACCCTTCCAAAGTATTATAATTGTCAAAACAAGAAATAAAAGGCACTCTGACATTTTATCAACAGTGTAGTCATACATTATTTATCTGGGGAGTTAATATCAGATTGCAGATACTAAGGCAGAGCAAATCAGCCATTTTACATTGAGGTCCCTTCCCTGTGTTTTATGATAAATGTTCTCAAAGTGCTCTGCATTTTACCCAGAGTGCACATAAACTACAAGCTTCCTAAAGCCATAACTCTCCAACACCCGCTCTTACGATTGCAAGCAGCACTCCAAAGAATCTTATTTAGAGTCCAAGTGCGGCTTCATTGCCAGACTTAGTCTTGCTTCTTAAAAAATAACTCTTACCTTAACATTATCAGGGGTGATACATTTACAGATATGACTAGACTCTGTTGTTCTCCATAAAGGTACACAGAACAATAATTTAAATATTAACAAGCACACTTTGTAATATCAGAAATACTTAACAGTATGTTAAGTTTTGCCATAAATAGAACATGATTGAAGGGGAAGATGTTTTAATTCAAAACTTAGCTGGCACACGTTCCGTTGATTGGCTTTACTTACTTTCTGTAAAGATGTAACAATGTCTAGAGCTTTTGATTCAGTAGCAATAAGCATACTATTATTAAAATGTGTAAAAGTACACAATGGTATTTTTACTGTGGTGTTTTTGTTATTATTGTAGAAACACCCACTTTCATACACATACTGCTTATTCCACAGAAAAGCTTAAGATACTTAAGGAGCTACTGGCAACAACAGACAGCATATGGCCATTGTGACTAATGTGAGAACTTTTATAACAAGTGAGGCCAGGGGTCTGCTCTCACTATAATCATTAATCATGTGAAGATGTAGGGTCAGAGTTCATCTGACCTGTGGCTGCAAAATGAAGACATCAAACTGGAGTCTAGAGGATAGCTGACTATTACATAAACCTGCACTTAAACCAATTAAGGTCAAACCTCTAAAAGGCCATGTTGTAGAAAGAACTGAATAGAAGAGAATATATTCTCAGATATTTTTTCCACTTTCCAAATCTATCATGAGATTAGTTCATATATCACAGTTAGCAAGGATTTATATATGAACTACAAATCAAACAACCAATAAAACTGTAAAACTTAAATTATTTATTAAACAAAAACAAACAAATATAAAATACGTACTTTCTGCACAGTTGTCACATTGTCTAGAGCTTTTTTCATGAATGTAGTTCGACTAAAAAAATTTGACATTTCAGAAAAAGAACAAACAAACAAAAAAATGGTCTGAATTTTGTATATGACATCAGTTGGGCAAAACCTGATAGGAAGATGTGAGCAGTGAAGACACATGCCTGCAAGCAAGGGAAATTTTTTCCTTGAGCTCAAGTTTAAACTTGTCTGATGTTTAAATGTAGACCAAAATACTCAGCAAATGTATATCACTGCTGTGAAGTTGAGTTACGGAAGTTGTCTGCAAAATAAGTTTGTATAATGTTACAAGTTGGCTAAAATGTAACTTATAGTTTTGAAGGAAAAAAAAAAAGCTTAGCTATGCTAACAAATTTCATAACAAATGTGTTCTTAGCATGAAACCTTATTATGATTTCCTGCCACTTTTCAATATTAAAAGGTATACTATATGTATGTCTTAATCCTGAAGAGTGTGTGAGTTACATGGAGTAAGAAATTAGAGGCTTCTGTCATGTATATTCTGTTCAATCTCTGCTTATTTACTCAGGTGGGAGAGATGTTTGCCTTCTGGATGAATAGAGGAGTTTTTCACATCTGAATGCATGTTTGACAGGGACTTTGAAGAAATTGTTTTCACAGAATTGAGTACGAAATTTAAATAGGATATGAAAGAGCTTTCACTGTCCAAACACTGGAGTCTAATAAGAAATTATCTCCTTTCAACTGTAAAACACTTAAACAGATTTTTAACTTTTTTGCATATAAAACTGAAGCAATAGAGAGAGACTAGAGAGAGAAGCAAACGTG
>JAOXNZ010000044.1:10353959-10368323 GCA_028566095.1 Kryptolebias brasiliensis
TCCATCCATCCATCCATCCATCCATCCATCCATCCATCCATCCATCCATCCATCCATCCATCCATCCATCCATCATTTGCCACTTGTTCTGGAGTAGCGTCACAAGGACAGCACTTTGAGCAGAGAGGCCCAAGCTTCCACAGCCACCTCTTCCAGCTTTTCTGGGAGGATTCCAAGGCATTCCCAGGCCAGCCAAGAGACATAGTCTCTCCAGCATGTCCTGGGTTTTCTCCAGGGTCTCATTCCAGTTGGACATGCCTGGAACACCTCTCTAGGAATACATGCAGGTGGCATTTTTACCAGATGCCCCAACCACCTCAACTAGGTCCTCTCGATGTGAAGGTGCTCTAGTTTGAGTGTGTAGGTCCATCACCTGCAGGAGGGGCCATATGGGTCTTGTGCAATGTGCTATGGGTGGTAGCCGAAGGCAGGGGCCATGGTGCACTAATCCTGGCCTATCAAAGCTGGCTCTTGGGACATGGAAAATAAATAAATAAATGGAGGAAAACATAACACAGGAAGCTTTGTTTAGCTTGTTCAGAAAATTCAATATAAAATAATTAGTACTGATTTTTAATTATTTCAATTTTATTTTTGTTTTGTTGTCTCTAATGGTATTTCTCCCAGATAGCATACAGTGACCTTGGTATTGAGTCATGTGAGAGGTTAACACTACATATCACTTTGCAGATCAGCTCCTTTTACCAATATGTGAATTATTTTGGTTGTATTTTTCATGGAATTGTCCTCTTGGCATGCAGCATTGATGAAGTGCATCATGGAGGTCAAGTGTTTGCAATTACTCACCATGTTCTCAATGTACATTGAGAACAGGTAGTCTTTGAATAAAGGCTAGCCTTTGTGCTGTTTGGACTTCTTTTTACACTTTGCTTGCCCATTTAGTCCTGTGTCCTTGGGGCTGGGATAGTTTTGTATGAATCTACATAGTGCAGGCTTGCTAATGATGGTGGTATTTAATTTAGTTAAATGCTGCTGGGATAAAGCATTTGATATCTGTAAAGATGGGATGGCATTACAGTGGAGGATATACCAGCTTAGGAAGGCTTGTTGTTTTACTGTCTATTTATAGAGGGCATTATTTGTTGAAGGACAGTCTAGCTAACGGGGAGCTAATGCAGGCATAAGGAGGATACACCTGCCCTAGGGTGTTTTTCTTAGCAGGTACAATAGCAATAAATTTCTGTACATGATACATTCTGTACATTCCGTATTGTTAGTTGAGAAATTTTTGTAAGAGCAAGTCAGATTAAAACTTAAAATCCAGTAGCAAATCACTGCACAGAAAAATATTGTTTTTTTATATTTTTTCTGTTCTGATTTATTCTTTTGTTGCACAGTTGAAGTCCCTGCAGTTCCAGCTGACCTTTAGTGGTAGTAAAAACAAATAAACAAACAAATAAATAAAACAAAGAAACTACAAGTTCTCAACCAATTCTATAAATTAAAGAATCTGTGAACAAAACCTCTTCTGTCTGTCTCTCTCACTTTGTGTGGTGTAGAAAGGTTTCTTCATTAAAACTGACAGAGAAGCCAGAGGCAGGGGATGTGTTATAGCTCTGCAGACCTGTCACCACTTTTTCCACAAACTATAATTCAGTGCCATACAATAATTGAAATAATTCTTTAATATACTGACGAGGCTGCCAAATGTTGAACCCGAAAACTGCCGACAGGGAAGATAATGTGATCCCTCATAGCATTTTCTTTTTGGATTCATTTTCTATTCTAATGTATTAAATGCATAAATTCTTCTGCTAATGGTTTGTGCACTGCAGAGCAACAGCCCATTCAGTGACGCTGTTAAGAGGGATTTTTACACTTAAAACAGGAACAACCATAATAAATGCCAATAAATCTGTGGACATGGCCATTTTTCCATAGCCCTAAATGTGTGCTTAGTTAATCCGTTCTTCTGCACTGGCCATTTGCAGAAGGTAATGTGGAACCTTTACTGCAAATCACTGCTGGAATCTATTGGAAAAAGGGGATGAACATTTTAAGGAATCCAAAAAATAAACAAATAGTTGTATTACATTGACTCAAAAAGCATTGTTAGATTGCTCTTTTTCTGGCCTCAATTAAACTGATTACTGTGATTTCTCTCTTTGCCATGTGACTGCAAAAAATAATAAAAGGAAGTAAAACAGATGATACAAAAATGTTCAAGATCTGTCATGTAAGTCGTTGGTCAGGTACTTGAAACACTTCAGGTCCATGAAAAACTAACTGAAACAAGGTTTGTCTTTTCCAGTTTAGCTCTAAACAATCTTCCACTTGCATGTGACTTCTTACTAAGCATGCGTGAAGATAATTTTGTCTCCAGTCAATAAATAACGCAGTCTTTACTTCAGTGTGTTTAATTTTTTGTTTTCTTTAAAGTAAGTTTTCTAATACATTTTTAAGGTAAAATAACAATGAAAAAAAGTCTTTCAAAAATATTGTAATGGAATATTTGGACACAAGTTCATTAAACTGTGTTTACTGTAGTGCCATGACAACTCAAATTCACTCCATACTTCATAACAAAAGGTAATATTTTTTTCTTTTTCTTTGTGTGTCATGGGCCCTGAAAAATAAGCAATTTAGTCAAATACCATTTTCTTTCTGACACTTACTGTGAATTGTCATTGCATTTAGCTTCATTATTCATACAACTGCCATCTTTGAGGCTGTTTTCCATGTGTAGAAATTGAGGAACGTCGTGCCAACTGAATGCATTAAGCATCAGACTGTTCCTGAGAGAGAAAATATTTCAAGATATTCTCCAAATACTTTTCTTACAATAGTATTTTTAAATAAATGCCCAAGCTTAACCTGTAATGTTGGTAGCAATCAGTAACTCATTTCACAATGAAATAAATCAGGATTAAGCAGGGAGTTCAAATTAAATCTATTTGTTTTCCCAAAATTTAAAATAGTTTGCACTTGCATCACTTTGAATTTGTGTTTCAAAATCATTAGGCAAAAGTGAAAAATGTAGATAGGATTTGTTTTATCTGTTTATTTAAGTCTATTTATACACTTTTATCTAAATGGTTATTTCACCAAAATCTTTACAGTGCTCAGACATTTTAAACAAAAGTTTTGAAGTAATCATAGGGTCTTAAAGTAGTGAAACTACAGGTGGATTTGTCACTGCCAGGTTTTTACCATGCATGTAAAAGCCAAGTTCAGACAGAATATTGTGTATAGCCCCCAACTATTATCAATTTGCATTGTTGAGAGCAAAAGAAACCCTTCAGCCGTCATTGTTTGTTGTCACAGCCAAGACATTTGTCCGTATAGTTGATTCTTTGCCCTACTGGCATGATTCCCAGCTTTGTGTGCAATTGTGTAGTCTTACTTTTCTACAAGTTTATCATTGCAAGCAAACAGGAAAAGAATGAGATGCTGCTGCAAATGTTTAAATACAAGGTAAACAGCAATATATGCAATCTAGACAGGAAGGAAAGGGTATAGTCACCTTGGTACATGGTCCAACTGGGCTCTGACTTTGACTTGAAGTCTTCCTCAAAGCTTTTAACAGGCAGAAGTAATAGCTCTGTGGTTTTGAAGAGGTTATAGTTAAAGCACCTCAGGAAGAGAATAGTGCCGTCTCTTGTGGCCTCAGATGTGGTCTAAGTTGTACTCAAGGCAACGACAGGTAATCTATCTGAAGGAAAGATGCTTTATGCTGATTTAGACAGGAAATCAGAAACCAAGCATTGTATCAGCCCTGTTGTCTCCTCTTGTTATCCCAGCCCATTATGCAGAGGAGACCTTATTTTGGAGGAAACAGCACTTGGTGTGTGAAAAAGAGCACCTTAATTACAATGATTAAAGGCAAGTAATGTGAATGTTCTATCAAAAAGACATAATTTGCACGTTTTTAGCTATAAACAAATAAACCAATAATACCCACAGTTCTTCCATCAGCATGACACCCAGCATCATATTAGGAAAATATACCTAGAAGAAAATGACTTCATCTCAGCTTTTACATTTCATTTGGCATATACTGTATGTCAAGATGAAGTGCCTTTTAAAAAGCCTTTTTGGTACTTTAATAATAATAATAATAATAATAAGAAGAAGAAGAATTAGTTGAAAACATTTTTGAGGTATTATTCAACATGTCGTGGATGGGTAAAACTTACATGCAGCAGTTGTTTTTGAACTTTGCATGAATTCAGCTGCAGTTAAAGCTCAGTCCCCTCTGTTTTAGAGCCTGGATTTTGGAATGTACTCACCAATTGGCATCCTTGAAGATAGTTCTAATTTACTGCTAAGCAGTTGATTTTTGTTTGTTTGTTTGTGTGAATTGGGTGAAATTGGGATCGCTTCAATCAGCTGCCAAGAATTTTTGAAAACGCTTTGGTAGAAGTAATAATGGGTATTTTGCAAACAATTTATATGAAGGACTTTGTCATGTACAACTTAGTTAAGCTTTTATGCATTTTAATTGATGAAATAGTTAGTAAAACTATTTACTTATCTCAAAAAACTGTTTTCATTATACTCAGCATTTTTTCTGGAATTAGTTGTCTTAAAAGCAGCTCAGACAGACAGTCTGGCTGCTTCATGTCTATGCAGTGGAAATTCCATTTCTGTAGATATGAACTTTGTCTTTGAGAGCTGCATGATCACATCTTCAAGAGCTGCTCATATGATCCATATAAAATGGCTCTTTACACATGCATGATAATATCAATGACAGCTCTTTACTTACTGATGAGAACTCCATATGATTAAGTGGTGGAATTCCACATCTGAAAATAGTTTGGGCACAAAAACACAATTTTTGTATTTAAACTTTGTACTATACCTCAGTTGTATGTTTACACCCTATCTTGCCTAAATTACAGGGAGAAGAAAGTCCAAAAAAGGATCTTCATAATTAATGGTACACACTTTCCTAAATTTAGTAGCTCTGTTTGTCTTGCAACTCATAATAGTGAGGGGAAAATCAATTAATCTACACTGTGTAATATAAAAAGACTGCAGAAACACACAGACTTGACCAGACCTCTCCAGTGATATTTAAAGTCTTCGTTCCCACAGGCTTGCTCTCCTGGGACCACCACACTTCTGCATCCCAGAAAAGGCAGCAGCTTCCGGATGCAGCAACAACTCTTCTCTGCCTGAAACAGAAGAGCCCTATTACATATTTTCATTTTTCAATCCCCCCACCCCTCTTGTCTTGCTATCTCTTTCTCTTCTTTACTTTTTTTTTCTCCAAACAGTACATCACTGTGGCTTTATCCATTTCACGTTTAGTGAAACTCCCCTGGCGAGCCTACACGAGGCAACAAGACGCCGCAAATCTTTGATATCTTAAACAGAGGGCACAGTGCCAGGTCTCCCGTCAGAAAGGAAAAAAAAACCAAAAAAAAAACCAAAAAAAAAAAAAACGGCAATCCAAGGGAGGAACATCATCCTGAATCAAACAAAATGAATAAATAATTGGGGCTGCAGACACACATTTATACTTGCGGTACATGTCCATGGAGGATTGGTTTACCAGCCGGAGTGATTAGTCTGCTGGCAAAATTGTTTGGTTTTGTGGCTCAACCATTTACAGTATGCTATAACAGCACATCAGATCCAGTTCTTAACATGGCACTCTGTTGAGCTGTGTGGACAAGAAAAGAAAAATACATAACCAAATGAAAAAAAAGGAAAAGAAAACCCAGTTTGCTTTTACCCTGTCTTTTTAGATTTGTAACATCATGTAGGGTACTTTAAACTGGAAATTGGGCTGCCCATACACAATAAGAATCGCATATTATTATTACAAAACTGTTATCATTTGGGGTTTGTCACACATGTATAAAATCTGCAAACATTTACTGTAATCCTACTTTGAAACCATCAGTTTACCCAAAGTTCCCAATTTACAATGTTATTAAATACTGAAAATTATTTCAGATACTTTTTTCTTCTGTTTCTTCGCAAATGTTTACAAGAATTCCTTTTGTTTAAGATAGATACTTTTTATTAAGGCAACTTGATCACAATCTGTTTTGCAGGTGTTTTATTTGCTCTGGCAGATTTATCTGAAGTAATTTTGTAATACATTTTGCCTATTCTCATAGATTTTGCTTTTGTATGACATAAAAATAAAATAGGGTGATTTTCTTATTGATAACAGCGACATGCCTGGAGTTGTATTAATAAACAACCAGGCAGAGATAATATTTTTCAATGCTAAATCGATTTTCATAAGGTTACATTCCTAATATTTATATTTACGCCACCTCTCTCCTGTTTATACAATACAGGGTATTAAAAGGGAGATTAAATTTTACCCGCCTGAATATAATACAAACACAAAATTATGCTTCTATTTCCAGGGCAAGTTGGGCATTGTCATTTATTTATGAGGATTTTTATGCACTTCCTCTACCTCCCCATCCCTCTTTTTTTCCCTTTTTGTCACCCAACAGGAAATATGGTAATTGTGTTTGTCAGTTTGTGTGTATACATATAGGTATGCATGCAGTTCTGTACAGACAGCTTTTAATGTCTGTCTTTTATACTGCACTGAACGCAAATCTGGGCTGTGCTCCTTTGTGGTTGCATTGGGTAAATGGAGGTCATGTGGTTTCAGCAAAGTAAAATTTTCCATCCTCCATCAATAAACACTTTACCACATCCAAAATCAACAGTCATCTTCCTTCACTTGTTTTCTCCCTCCTGTGTCTCTCATTCCTATAAAGACAGTCATACTTTTATTTCTGTTTCAATGAGTTGCTGTTGTCTCTTTAAATAGAAGGAGGCCTGCATTCTATGTACTGTTCCTACAGTCTCAATACCTTAAGGTCAAAAAGAGCACCATGAAGATGGGAAAATGTTTTATTCTTAGTTGTTCAGATTATATACATATAGAATTACAGCTTTCATAATTATTGGTCACTGTTGATAGTCATTTCAATTATGTCTGTGTCTTCATATTCACTTTAAGTAGATATAAGTGCTGAAACAGCGTCTGATATTGCTTTCTATATCTCCATCCAACAAATTTATTCAATGAAACCTTATATGACCATAATATTATTAATAGTTTATCTCAAATCAAAACAGAAAGAGAATCAAAGTTCTTTCTTACAGTAAAAGTGCAATAAAATCATAGATATGATATATGAGAAATTTTTACTGAAATGTCTGGTATTGATTTTTTTAAAATGCTTTACTTTTGGCTCTGTATTTTAAAATAATTTATTTGATAATTATAGTTAACGTTGACATTTTTAAGTTTTTCATCCTAATGGAATCATCACAGTAAATGCACTAAATTGGTAGTGTAACACACTTGCCGATAAAGAAAAGAAAAGAAAAAAAAAAAGGTTAAGCATGCAAATTGCTTGCAGAAAAGAAATAAAACTGCATGTGATGAAATGCCATATAACTGTTTTACAATGATTACAATATCAGATCAAATGAATTGTTCACAGTACTGGTCCACTGCTAGTCCAAGGTCAGTAAGCATGTGGCACCTCTTCTGGCTTTGGTACAAGTGCTGATTCTGTGCAGAACAGAGTGATACAACTGTTTTATCCTCTCCTGTGGCAAGTAGGCCCACAGCTTTTCAATCTGTCTCTTGAGATCTGACAGATCATCACTGTGTCAAAGTTGACGTCTGAGCTGATCTCACAAATGTTCGATAGGTTAAAGATTTGGGGGACCTTGCTGGCCACTGGAGGATTTCACTATGACCCAGTCAGTCCATAGAAACACATGTTGTGTGTGGACAGGTATCATCTTGTTGAAAGTGCTGTCTCAGGAGGGGTAAGACATGTGGACAGAGGATGTCACTGATGTAGCTTTATGCCCTTCTCCTCTTGCGATGCCACTGCTTGTGCCCTCTGGTTTCTATTCTAGATGTCACAGCTCTTTTCTAAATCAAATAATTTACCCACGCATTGCTAATCCACATATGCACTAAATTACTTCTAAACCAAACCACTGGGGTGCTTAACTTTTTTGTACTAAAACTGGAATTTTGGAAATTGAAAATTTAGAAGGTCTGCTATAAATATTAGAAATGAGATGATCAGTTATCCCAGTTTGGAATTTTGGAGCTAGTTTGATCAGGGATTAGTTTTAATTATTAACCTTTTTTTAACCAAGCAAATCTCATTGACATCTCAGGTCTCTTTTTCAAGGGAGGCCTGGGCCTGAAGGCAGCCTAACATGCATGTTTTCAGACTGAGGGAGGAAACCGGAGTACCAGGAGAAAACCCACGCAAACACGAGGAGAACATGCAAACTCTACACAGGTCTAACCCAGGGTTTGAACCCAGGACCTTCTTGCTGTGAAGCAACAGTACTAACCACTAAGCCGTTGTTCTGCCCATTGACATATAAAACACATAAATAAAAGCATTTTCCTTCAATTGCAGCTCCCCACTGGGTCCCAAAACAACAGTTTAAGAATGACTCAAAGTAGATGGCAAAAATCTGGAGAAGAAATGTTATAAATGTTATGAAAACACTCAAGATTGGTTCATGTATTCACCTGTATGCTGTTGAAACTTAGCTTCAAGTAAATGCTTTACCCTCTTTTCATATTCATTTTCTGTTTTCACCATTTATTATTTTCATTTATTTCTTTTATTACATATAGGTAATGCAAAATCACATGTTTAAAAAATAAATAGAATGCAAGTTCAGGCATTTCCATTTCCTCTTCCAGTATCTGCAAAGAAAAATGTCAGCTGGAAAGATCACTCACAAGGTAAAGGAAGAACAACTGTGCAGCATCAGCCCAGGGAGAAATAAAAGCATCTCCTGCAGTCATTGATCTGAATGTGCAAAGATTGGTGATGATACAAGCAACCAACAATCCATCAATCACAAACAGAGGGGAAAACAGAACAAGCAGAACAGGATAAGCCATAAAAGCAGAGGTAAAGTCAGCATATGTCCCATCAAACTTGATATAAAACTTTTATCTGTGTAAAATGCAAACATGAAGGCATGTATTGCAATCTTTCATAAATAATGGGTCATATAGCTTTATTGTAAAGAAACTGATTATTATATATACACACAACAAAATAATAAAATCAGTTGGATTCTTGGTGTGGTTTCCCACAAAAATGCTATCCTGATGAGGTTAAACTTTTCTTTAATTGCAATTGCTGATAACAAACAAGTACAGGGAAAATGTGATGTGTGGTGTAAAAGACCAACAAAATTAGACTTATAAAGCTGCAGAAGATTATTTGTTTGTTGTTATTAAGCTTATGGTCGAATGCTTTTACTGGAGTTGATTCACATTAATTTACACATTTATTTCACTAAATCACTGACACATCATGTTTATAATTTACATCAGAATAACCTGTGCTGGGTGGAACAGTGGAGTAGTGGTTAGAGCTGTCGCCTCCCAGCAAGAAGGTTGCAGAATCGTTGCGACCTGTCCAGGGTGTCCCCCGTCTCTCGCACAGTGACTGCTGGAGATAGGCACCGGCTCCCCGCGTCCCGGAATGGAAAAAGCGGGTAAAGATGGATGGATGGATGGAATAGCCTGTGACTTTGAAAGGAGTCAGCTGATTTGGTTTTAGCATCAAGGTGCCTACTGGAAAGGGTTTCTGAGCAGTTCCCACTAGGAGACCCCTGGACAAACCCAGAACTCACAGGAGGGATTATATATCCCTGCTGGTCTGAAAACACCTCGGAATCTCCCAGGAGGAGCTGGATATTGTCTCTGGGGAGAAGAGTGTCTGGGTTTTTCTCTTGAACCTGACGCCTCTATGACCCAACCCTGGAAAGGCTGATGCCAACAAATACCTGTAGTAATTAAGCTTAAATACTTTCTCATTTTCAAATGTTTCAGTTTTATTTATTTATTTTGTTTATTTTTAGAGTGTACTGTGATTTTACCTCAACCAAACTCAGATAAAAAAAAAACTGCAGCATGACTTAGAAAAGTCCATGTAGGTGTTTGTAAGATTCCTTTGACCCATGAATTATTTTGCACAAGATTTAAAATAACTTCCGGAATAAACAGATATAAATATATTAGTTTAGAAGTTGCATATTAAAAAATATCACAATTTTCCCCTATACACAGGTATAATAAGGACCCTTGCAAACTGCAAAATGCTTTACTTCATTACTTGTATTCATCACTCTCTACTCTCATTCTCAATTTGAGGTACAGCTATTGCCATGAGTAAAATTCTACATTTCCGCAGGGCCAGATCATTTAAACCACAATGCCAGTCTTCTGTAACTTTAGAACCCCTGTAGGCCCACTTCAATAGACCCCTGGTCCCTAGTGTGAGCCTGGTAACTTCTTCAGAGAAACGCTCAAGTTCAGTGGCTGTAAAAATGTCAGGATAATGCACCACTAATGGTGTTGATGTGTAACTAAGAGATGTCCCTGTAAAAGGAATGTAAAACTAGCTCTTGAAAGCAACTACTCATTTACAGAAGGAATCAGGAGGTCTGATTACTGCAATATTGGTGTATGAGAGCACACAATGAAGACACAGATAGAAAATACGTTAGAGAGAAGTTTTGATTCCAAATTAAATGAGTTTCTGTTTTAATTTACTTTTACCATATAAGTTAGTCATAAAAGTCATTGCTACAAAAGGACAGCTATCGTTCTGATAAGGTGTGAAACATATACAAACTATAAAAAAGGGGTGCATAAATGATGAGGCTTCCTATAATGATCAAAAAGATAGTTAGCCATGAAAACATGCACAAACAAATACAAAATCTTAGGAAAATCCAAAGATCATAAAAACACATGACATTGATTAAAAATATATATATTTTTTTGAAGTTCTTTTGTTTTGTAATCTGTGACTTGCAGGAAAATATTGGTATCAGGTTGAGACTCAATATGCTTTATGTCGAAGATAAAACTATATTGGCCTGGGTAGTATTGTTCAGTTTTTACTAATACTAGTTTGAATACAAGCCTGCATGTTGACAGTAATAATTGTTGAGACTTCAGGCAGTACTCCTCAACATTATTTTCAAAGTAAATATATGGAGTAGATCGCTTACAATTCTGTTTCATTATTAATTTCTGTGTTTAGTTGTAAATATAGGACAAATAATATTTTTTATTAGCTCTTCCAAATAATACTGAGCTCCACCATGATCTATTTTTTTTAACCATGTAAAACAGTTGTGTTGCTGCTCATGAATTCATAATAGAAGATGTTTTTCAAACCCTGTTCAATTTACTTTCATAATAACTACAATTTTCTCCACCATGCAAGTGTTGGAGTTATATAGAATTGACCTTTATTTAGGAGGTAATTGTGCAGGTCTTTTGCAAATGCCTGATTGTGATCTTGCTCTTCAGAATGCTGGTTCAGCAAGGTTCCATCCTGTTCCTCAACACAGTCCTGTCTTTCCTCCCAAGGTGTCCTCTGGCTGCATTGGCCTCTTTGAAGACTTCCCTACTATAATGGAAACACCACACACACTTCCTAGACGGAGCAGAGAGGAGCACTAATTCCACACTGATAAAGATCCCCCTTTCCTCTCATTTCATAAGTCTCCTAGATACGAAGCTGCGCAAGATTAGATGTGTCACTCCTCCCCCATCTTCTCTAGCACAAAAGTCTTCAGAAAAAACCCTGTCAGGGGTAGAAAAAGAAAGAATTAATTTCATTGTCTCTGAAGTATGGGTGAAAAAGGGCAAAAGATGCACATATGCAAGTTGAGAATGTTTCCTTTAAAAGAAAATACAACTACAGAAGACAGGTTTTTCCTTAAAACGAGCCAGAGGTCACCTCTGAAATCTGTTAGATTTAGAGTCTAGGTGTCAGATTTGATATTCTTCTCTAACTGTCTAAACTGACAGAAGAGATTTAAAAATGAAGCCCTGATAAGAGTGCATCTGTGCATATGCAGGTGTGAGCAAAGTTTCCCATGCTTATATTTCGATGAAAAGAGAAAAAAGATTTGGAATCTTGCTCAAAGATCCCCCATGAAGTTCTCATTTTCAATTGTTTCAATACATTTCATCTGATTTTTATTTTTGTTCCACTCTCTAAGTAAGAGTATTATCTGTCAGTGTTTAGCTATATGTTAAATTTGTTTTAGTAAAAGAGAATCTTTTAGAATGATTCAGAGCTGTCAGGGGATGTGAAATACTACAATTTTTGTAAGGCTTTTTCTTTGACACATTTATTTTGTTTGTTTTTCTGTTGTTAATATTTAGATAGTACAAACATGATATTGTATTACACAACGTGGAGGTTTTTTAGAAGTTTGACTTTTTACTGTGTGACAGAATAACTTGTGATAAAACAGTCAACACTGAAGCGCAACTCTTAAATTACCTTAATGTATCCCACTTTGTTCTACATTGACACTAAAACTAGATAATCGCTTTTCATGCTATTTTTGCTCACAGCTATGTTATTTTTTAGACCAGGAAGTGGCAAGTTTATGTCATTTTGATTGACATGTTGTGTTGTTTGTGTCTGTGTCCTCCTCTGCTGTACTTTTCCTTCTTCCTGTTCCTTTGTGCTGGTTAAATAGGACTTCCCTCCCAGATGTGAATGCTTCATTTTGTGAACCTTTTCATCTTCTTGAAGAGCAGTTTGATCAAAGCTGAGCGATCACGACCCTGTCACTGCAGTTGTAAAAATACTCTTTATCACATGTTCATGTTTTGTAACTGCATGTATCTATAATTTAATTATAACTATGACAACATCAGTTTGATATGAGAGTTTTGAAATGGTAGATTTACTGTAAGCCACATCTCAGGGAAAAACAAAGAAAACTGAAAAAGTGCATTTATCTTGAATCACTTTTATTTTTACTCATCTTTTCTCCACCAACATCTGCAGTGGAGATGTCAAGTTGAGTTAACCTAAAACATCTGAAACTAGATTAAAAAGTAAAACAATTTTCATTCAAATCAATTCAAGACAATAAAAATCAATACATTTAAGGCATTTTGTGGTATTTATTACAGGGAAGATAATAGATCACTATAAGGAGTTCACTCATACATCAAAATGTCTACATTAAAAAAATATTCTTTTCATCAGTCAGACGATTCCTTACAGTGACCTTCCTTCTTGACTCCAACTGCAGTGGTCCTAAGGTGTAAAGTTGCTTATTTAATTATTAAATTTTTGTTATTTATATAATTTTGCTTGGTCACCAATAATTGTGAAACTTCAGCTATTTTTTTTATCTGGACAGGCATCATATTTCCCTCAGGTTCCCATGTGCTGTGTGCTTTGAAAATAAACTGAAAGAGCTGAGGTCACCAGGCTTGACGGGTTTGTAGCACAGCTTTGAAGTAATCAGAAAAGGAAAATAAATAAGTAAAAAAAAAGGCATTAATTTGTCTGTAACATTGGATACCGCTGATGAATGGCAATCTATGGCCCAGTGATGGCAGTTTCATAGTTATAAAAGGTCTGCTGACCCAAACTGGTATTTAAGTCTTTAATCAGTTTTTTTGGGTCAAAAATCTTAAAACAACAAAATTAAACAAAATAAAACTTTTCTTTTCTGTTCATTTTAAGGAGGATGCTCAAACCTTGATATTTCAATACTTCTCTTTCTTGTTAAAAAGTTTAGATCATTACGCCAGAAATTCAGTGTTTTTTGTGTGGAAAAGAAAGAGAAGCAAAATTAGGACATTGTTGTGCAGAGCAATGTTCTGCAGATAAGAATTCACTACTAAATGTTGCACTGTATAAACAAAGAAAACAGAAGGAAAATATTGGCCTCCCCTTTGTTTGTTTGTTTGTTTGCTGTATTTTCTGTTTGCACACAGATTAAACATCATAAATGAATGTGGTAATTAACGCGTGCAAGTGTAGGCGCTGGTTGATCTACTTGTTTGTCTCAGATGAAAGAAGCATATTTTCAGTAAGACAAAAAGTGAGATTGTAGTTGGTGCATCATACTCACTTGTTTACAATGTACTCCCATGAGGGCTCCCCTCTATGTTTGTTGGTGTATTTGCAAGGGGAGACTTAAAATAGCCCTCGAACTCAAGCAGAACACCAGCTATAGGCAGACTGTGCCCTAAATGTGTACACAGCAGCCTGGTTTTCTTTACTGATCTGTAAAAAGTAAAAGCTTTATTCAGAGTGCCTTATTCTTCTGTGTTTGATGTGTGTTGGGTTGACTTTCAAAGAACTATGTAGACTCTTCCTTTACAGAACCACGTGTTGTTGCTGGAGCATGAACAGTCACTGAAAACAAGTGGAAAGCAGTATTGTGAGTTGTTAAAAAGATACTCGTCATCTCACACCATATAGAACAATCTGTATGATGACAATATGCAATGGACCTAAAATGCAAAACACAACAATACTGGACAGCAGTAAAAAAAAATAAAATAAATAAAATAAAATA
>JAOXNZ010000044.1:10499276-10509975 GCA_028566095.1 Kryptolebias brasiliensis
ATGCCTTTAGAAAACAATATATTTATATATATATATATATATTTTACAAGCAAAAGGCACCTAGGGAAGTGAATAAATATTTTTAGGAACGCACACACACACCACTGGTTAGAGCTGACCTAAGGAAATACATTTCCTTCAATAATGCAAACAAACATCTTTATTGCTTTGTTTGGTGGATGGCATGATTTATGAGAAAAACTTTCGTTCAGCAGTATTTCAGTCGCCGTATGCCAGGGGACAGTGAAAGGGCTGACTATAAGGGAGAGCAGAAGGAGACAATGTGGCCAAGTGCCTAAAACATGCTGCACATTGTGCTCCTCGTGGTCAGAAGTGGCATATTCAACAGAAAAAACTAATTATAGATACTAACATTTTACTATGAAGTTTATTTATCATGAATAATTTCACATTTCATCTTTTTTTTATATATATACCAGTTTCCCTTCATCTGTTTTCCTCTCACCGCCCATTCATTCATCCCATAAGTTAAAAGAAAAAAAAAAAATCAGTTATTATATGAACTTATTGCATTATACCTCTGCAAAAGATTAAAGAAAGAAACAGAGGTGGAAAGATGAGGCAAGGCTAAAGTGCTATGCTGGCATTTTGCACACACGAAGACTTTTTAATGCATATGCATCCTCCAATTCTTCTTCACAAATGGGTGCACCTTGAGCGAATATATTCCAGGAAATCTTTTCAACTAACTTTTGAGGTAAAACAAAAAGAAAAGAAAAGAAAAAAAAAAAGAGTCAGATTCCGGCTGACAATAGAGGAGCATGTGCATAACCAGTCGATGCTCTCGCTTCGCTAGAATGCTCCTGGTGATGGTCGCTAACGATAGCCGTGATTTGGCGGATATCACACAGACTGGCTAATGAGCATTAGCATTATAGCTAAAGACGAACAGGTAAAAACAGAGGAAGGAACCTCCTGAGGATATGTCTAACTTTTTAAATCCCCCTTTTCCCCCTCTCTTCTTTATTTCCCCCCCTACGGACCATTAGCCAGTAGATCCCTCCTATCTCCCCATTGTGCCTCTCTCCCTTTTTTCTTTCTTTCAGCACGATGCAATTAGCACTCTCATTGAATATTGAAGGTATGAAGAAGAATGGGGCTTTTTAGCCGGTTCTCTTCCGCTAAGACCATAGCTCCACTGAGGGATGGCTGAAGGCTTCGACTAAATCAGGATGCTAAGCTACAGCAGCAGCACTTAGAGCCAAACAATCACTGATCATTTATTTAGTCAGCCTTATTTATTCATTCCCATTTGCTGTGGCCCAGAGCTGTGATTATTTCACTTAAGAATATTCTCAAGTGATTCTCTCTTCTTGAAGCAGACAAGCCTACAGAGATTCTAAAATTAGTTAAAAACACTTTACATTTGGCAAACGAGATGATTTCAAAATAAAAACTAGATTGATTTTTTTCAGTAGAAATCTTTCATCTTCTGAAGGAAATATGTTATTAGTAATTCACTTTTTTATTTTCAATCTCATCTGCATCTTTTGCAAAAT
The DNA here is from genome assembly GCA_028566095.1 of Kryptolebias brasiliensis. Lineage (NCBI taxonomy): Eukaryota > Metazoa > Chordata > Actinopteri > Cyprinodontiformes > Rivulidae > Kryptolebias > Kryptolebias brasiliensis. The sequence continues at coordinate 10,500,797 of JAOXNZ010000044.1, forward strand.
CAGAAATTTTGTTTTCTAAAATGTGTTGCTTATGTGTCAGATGATGCTTGCAGGTTGGTTTCATATCTTAGCTTTGTGAAATTTACAGATAATATCTCTAATTAACTATGTCATAGCACTTTTTTACTGTTTTGTTTTTTTCTTTAACCACTGTTAGGCACATGAGTCACTTCAGATCTGTTAGTAAACTTTCCAAGAATCTGTTAAAAGTCTGTCAGTACAGAACACTAGTGTTGCCAACAAATCATGTCTGATAATGTGCCCACATTATCAGACATGATCCTGATTAACCAAACCTCAAACATCCAAACAAAAACTCAGAACTATTAGTGCATCTTTTTTTCCAAAAACATACTGCAAAATCAGATTTTTCTTTTTTTCTCACACTCAGTAAATTATTTCTCATTCTTTCACTGCATGCTACAAAAGATTGGTCCGCATTGTACCTTTAATACTTTTAACAAAGATTATCAGATGTATGCTTCTGTACTTCATCATTACTTGATTGTGAAGCAGATCTCTCAAAGGCTTTGTTAGATAAATGTGTATGGTAAGGCAGTGTTAACAAAATACATCATAATGTCAGTGAATGTACGTTTTTCCAGTAGCCTAAGATATGAACATCATTCAACTATTTTTATTGATCTGCAGTTTAAGTACAGTTAAAGTACAGTTTAGTTACTTTTTCAATTCAAACAATTTTTTTTTTTAAATAATAATTAGGTCAACATGTCTTTACAGTTTTGAAAAAAAAACAAGTGACAGCAGTGCTAAGAATCTGTTAAGATGTTATGCTGCAGCACTGAAACACACGCACACACCCCCCCCACACACACATGCCACACATGCACACACACACATACTGATAGAGGAAGGAAAGCATTACCGTCTTGGCTCTCCTACCACTTCCTTTCATATAGATGTGCTCTGTGGTAAGTCATAAGGCATAACATAAATGCACAATACAGGAATCAAATACACATACAGAGTCATTTCCAGGAAGTCATCTCTCACTGTTGTGCAAGTGACCACAGGCAACGCTATAGCAGACACTTATCACTCTCATTTCTTGAGATTTGTATGTGCCTCCTTATAGTGAGCAGCACTTGCTGCAGACAGCCTTGTTCAACCACAGTCAAATAACCACAGCAGCAGCAAACGTTATCAAATTGGAAAAGGAGGGAGGGAAGTTGAAAGGAGACAGATTGCAGCCAGAGAAGAGACTTCCTATAGGCAAGGGCCAGACCACAGTATAAGACAGGCTCCAGCCTTCTCTTACAGCTCCATCAATGTTTAATGCAGTGGGGCAGAGAAGGGGCCGAGCCAGGGCTGCCACCCTCACGAAGGAGGTCATCTCTGGAGTCGACTGGCTAGAGGGCGACCACAGCGATTTAAAGACTGTGACAGGAGACAAGGGTCTGTCACACAAAGCGTCCCATGGGAGACACTCCATCTCAAAAGTTGCAGTCTTTTGTAGAGCTTTGTCTCGGCAGATTTGTTCTGTTTTGCAGGATATGCAGTACCATAAAGAAATATTTCAATGTACTCTATCTGGTAAATGTAAACTAACAGTATGCTTCATTAGTTTTTCATAATTTTAAAACAGTTGGATCATGTCAAGACAATGTTTAAAAATCGTTGCCCTAATTGTTTGAACACTGAAACCCACTTTCATATTTATAATAAAGTACAACATCAAGGGAACAAGCCTCATGTGGTGTCATGTGTGGTCTAATATTCAAATACTTTCAGGATGATCAAACTAAAAAATTAAAAAAATAAAAAAAATAAAAAAAAAAAGGTACATCTTTCAGGCTTAGGTAAAACGGGTGCTTACTTTTTTGCATTTTATTTTTGTACAAAATATGGTTTTGGTTACATTTGACAGTCATTCAAATTTGTTATATTGTAAGTCTCCTGTGTGATTAAACTTTTCTGCAAGAAAAGTACTGCACACAGTACAGCATTTACCCTGCAGGCAGGGACGTGACGGTATTGTGGATAACACTTCTCCACTGTTCAACGTCAAAGTTTGAGCCTGTAAGAGGACATCCTGAGGTGATAAACACACAGCATCGAGCTGTGGCCATCCAGAGACCTAATCTGTGATCAGAGCAGGAAAAGGCCTCCATGTTCAAGTCCACTCTAACTCAGTGGGATGCACTTTGCAGTCATCTCCTCTCACAGTGTGAAAGACTGCACACACTCACAGAAGAAGCATCTGCACACATTGTAACATAAAGACACCTACAAGCTGTGATTACCCAAACTAGAGTCTACCTTCCCTGTTATGGAGGAGTATTAATGCACATTCGGGAGGAGGTGATAGAAAAGGAGTTTAGGTGACCTTCATCTGCCCTGCACATGGAGATGGCTGTGGATTGAGACTTATACAAAGGACAGATTAGAAACAATAACAAAAACGTTTGGATGTATTGGGTGGAATATTTGCAACAAGAGAAGCACAGAAGTCCTTAGAGTAAAATTATATTGTTATTTTGCATTGAAACATGTTTTTTTTCCCGATACTACATGTTTTTAGCAGCTCTCAAATCAGCAGCAGTGGGAGCACCCCTAAATTCTCCATCTACACACAAGCATCCAGGAATGCACATATTAGCTCAGGCATGTGTCCTGAAGGGTTGTCAAACCTGCGGCATCTGTGGTTGGCAGACAGGGAGGAATAGAAAAAAGGAAGAAAAGAAAAAAGAGGGAAGAGGGAGGGAAAGTGCTGACACCGTCTCTGTGTGCCGAGAACACAGGAACCAATTAGCAATGAGACGGCTTCCGTTGCCTGTGCTGTTATAGGACCTCCTCTCTAAGTCCCTGGGGCTGAGTGCAGCTTAAGGGCTGTGGTGGCACATATGATGTGTACAGTAGACAACCTATAAGAAAGGCACAGATACCTAGTAGACATGGCACACACAGGGATGTGGTGTGGCCTTTCAGACATAAAAAAGGACACATGAGCAGAGAGACACAGCAGGTCAAAAAGGTAACAAAGATGAGGTTTTAAAAGGCACAAAAACAGGCTGTGGTCAAATTCTTTTATCAAACAGTGTAACACTTTTGAAAACACCCCACGCTGTCACACACCACAGCACCTACAGCTCAGCTTCCTCTTACAAAGGTGTTTCACAATTTCCACAGACTTTTACATTGTCTTCAAAATGAATCATTTCTTGTCAGTTAACACCCTGTCATGTATTGCTTAGAAAACACACTAGTGAGCAACAATCCCACTCCAATGACCCTTAACAGAAAAGCTTAAGCATACAAAAATCCAAATGCTCATTTAGCTTTCCTCTCACACCTCAACAAAAACAAAACTTTACATTTACGCATGTGTGCATGCTAATACACAAACCTCCCCTACCCTGCAAACACCCACGTACTGTCCTGCTCAAAGAGGGCACTGGGTGACGCAGTCCTTTTATGACGATTATTGATCCTCTGGAGCACAGTAAAAACTATCCCCAGACAGACAACAAAAATAACTGTAACCATATAACAGCTTCCTGCCTGGGGAACAGATCCCACAGAGTGCCCACGTGACTGGACTATTCCTGGAGCATACAGTAGACCCCCAACAGGCCCGGGGCACTGACCAGGCGTTTACTCACATACTAGATGAGGAGAGGAGAAGGTTATTGAAAAGTGTATATTCAGTTTGTCAGTTCTTGAGGCTGAAAAATGAGCATTTCATGTATTTCTGCTCATTGAGAGGCTTTCAGTTTGATTGTTTATGTGCAGCTTTTCTCTCTCACCATATGGTGAGGTTCACTTTTAATTATGATAATATCAGAGTCTTTGTCGTGCATAGTCCATTTATATAATAACATTTTCTTGATGCAGTGCTCGCAACACACGACGCCCTTCATACCTACGCACTCTGCACATTTTTACCCAGAAGAGACATAGCTTATCAAATATATTCCCTTTAGAGACCCTCTGAGTGTTTTTAGAGTATTACACCGTGAAACACAAAAGAAGAGAAAAGCTCAATGTAAGTGTGAGAGTCTGCTTTTTTTTCATTGCTTTGAGTTTGTACCCCACAAACAATATACAAGTAAAGCAAGTTTTTGGTCAACAAAAATATTTGGCTGTCAAAAGAGGAAAACACTGGTTCTAAATTGATTTTTGATTGTGAAACCATATCATTATTAGAGCCAGCTAAATCTCAGTTCATGGTGTGACAGTAATTGAGATAAATTAGACAAAACTATATGCACATATGCAACCTATTTCCACAGATAAAGTAGAGTGCTGGTAGGTTAGTTTTTCCTCAAATGGGACAAGTACCTAAAATTGTTTGATATAAATTCACAGCAGAGACGTATGTACTTAATATGCTTCTGAGACACAGTGAATCTCAACTTTCAAAAAAAGTCACAGTCGCCACATGGGAACAACTCGCTCCATATTAGCGTGTTTGTGTGTCTGTGTGTGCCCACGAGTGGGTGAGATTGGGAGGTTTTAGGTGTTTCCAAATTCCAAATTCCCACACACCAGTTTAATGCTATTTCATTGCATTGGGTTGAAATCAAGCCCATTTCATAGAAATCCCAACTCAAAGAGCCCAAAGGATCAATTAGTACCAGACACCCTAGGATACCTTTTTTTATTTTGCAAAGCAACTTTGAAAGCAAAAAGAAAAAATGGGGGTAGGAGGCTCAATATTAGGCAGGTGATCAACATGATATGGGTGACTGATACTGAAAAAACAATAACAAAAAAACTACCAGTACTGAAAAAAGTATCAAACAAAAACAAAGTGGCAGAGGTAATCTTGATGTGATCTGTACTTAAATATGGAGCAGCAAGCCGGCTGTCAACCAATAAAGAATTTAGTCTTGACAAAAACCACTCTACAGTCCACATTAAGATCTGGCTGCCAGCCAGCCCAGTGACAAAAACCTCTCATCAATGCCATTCTTCATCTGTCCTCAGAGGCCCATTGTCTGCTGTACTTGGACCACATCAGCTCTGATGTGAGTACAGACCAACATATAATACAGTCACTGAAGTACTGTAATCACGGTCTGTATTTACACACTTATTACACAGAGTTTACCCTGAAATAAGCCACTACACAGCAGGACATAGAGTAGCAGAGAGAGAGGGAAAAGTGAGTAGAGAAACTGACTTAACAAATCTTATTTCATCTTCCTAATAACTCATCGTCTGTCTGTGTTATCACCTCGTTAGCGGTTGTGGTGCTGCTCCACTAAATGAAACACACTGACTAGCGCTCGGCAACTCCCCCACCCCACGAGGGGAGCTTTCTACTGGGGAAGGTCTTTTGATCTCAACACTCATCTGCTTCATTTTGTTCTCTTATGTGGTACTCGCCAACCATCACTTTGATTTGTGGTCAGGCTCAAGTCAAGTGCATTAACCATGTAGAACACAGATGTGAGCATTTAGCTGCAAAAACATACACTCCAATACACACACCATCAAAACAAAATTGTCTTCTTGCAAACCTCGGAGTGGAAATGAGTGCGTTTGTTTATCAGATGCTTAATAGCGCTTCTAAAACTGTTTGTTTACATTTTGCACGTGTCTCACTGAAGAAAATACCAGCATGCTGTTTTATCCGTCGTGTTAAGTATTGCTGTAAAAAAAAAACTTTTTCTGCTGCCAAAATAACTCTTTGGTCCAGTATACACTCACAGACAAATCTGTAAATTTGCTTCCTAATTTGCAGCAAAATCGCCAATTTCTTAATTAATCTAAATGGAGGCAAAATTCTAGTCTTAAAGGTTTTACTGCTCTGAAAGATTTAAAGATGCACCATTTTTGCAACAAAGAAAGAAAAAACCAACCAGCTTCAATCAAAACTAACGATTAGGAGTTTTCTATTAAACACTGCTTTGGACAGATACATTTTACATGCTCAATTTATCCTTTTATCCTATAACTTTCCCCAAAACAGCAAGTAATATATCTCCATGTATTTATTTATTTATTTAACCTTTATTTATACAGGTTAGTCTCGTTGAGCCACGTGGACTCAATTGCAAGAGAGACCTGAATGTTAACCTTTAACCAAATTCCACCTTAGTGACACCATTTAACAGACAAAAGCAGCTGCAATAGATTTTGTTGCATTTTATATTTGTTTATGTCAACAGTAGCTATTCTTTCAACCCACATGCTGTGCTCTGAGTGGGCATCTACAGCTTAGCAAGGTAACCACAGGTAACCACTCAAAATTCTTTATAGCTCTCACCAAAAAATAAATAAATAAATAATATTAACATTATTCTTTATTTGTAAACAAGAAGAAACTTTAGAGTTATCTTCTTTGGTTTGAGGTTATATTAGGTTAGAGGAAGTCGATTGTAACTGTGTAACATTAGAAAAAAAAAGGCTTTCAGGGTCCTTCCAGTGATGTCTTTATTATTATTATTTTTCTATTATTTTCTAAGAGCTTTGATTGGTCAGGAAGTGGTGCTTAAACTATCCCAATGATAGTCCCAAGTAACAATGTGAATCACCTTTGTGACCCTAAAAGTCCAGAACTGATGTTAAAGTTGCCTCACTACAAGACATCTGATTTTATTTTTATTTTTTTGTTTGTTTGTTTAACTACTTTGCGATGTTGGTGTTTATATCTATATAAACCAATGTATTTGGCGCTAGCAAGTACAGTGAATCTAACACATTATGCTCTTTCACCACATGATGCAGTTCAATGGAATTGTGGTTATTTCACTTATATCTTTGAGACCAGGCTGTTCTTTTTACATTAGCTGTATTGATTTAAAGAATGAGAGAAGAAATAAGGAAATAGTGGCCACACCATTTTACTGTTGTACATAGCTGCATACCCTGCATCTCAAATCAAATACATTAAGCAATCAAAGCTGAAAGAGAAGAATACATTATTACCTTTTAGGTTTTTCAAAAGGAAATCTACTTCAGCACTGGTCTAAAGCTAAAAGACAATGAATAAACACTCAGATAAATCGATTTTGACAGTGGGTAACCATTGTATATTACAAAGGGCGACCAGTGAAACTAAAAACATGGTATTTCTTTGCTTGTATGCCAACCCTGAGCAGCTATATGTGAAATAGATTATTTTCCCACCTAGAGTCCTTCACGCTGCTTGGTAGCCACAATCCTAAATATGAAAGAAGGTAAGTATCCATGTAGATTAGGTGGAACACTGAAGGCGCATCCCTGGAAACAGTTGGCCCGTTTTAGTAAAAAAAAAAAAAAAGGTATTTTTTTGCTCAGGAAAGAAAAGCACCAGAGAGAAGGCTTTTCTGCAGTGTCTGCAGTAAGAGTGTTAATTTCTCCTTGAGGTTAAAGATGTTAAAGACTAGAAGGCAAAAAGAGTGGTTGGTAGGTTTGAATGATGCTGGGGGCTTCTAGTAGCAGGTTATCTATTTAAATAAAGCTTCGCAGACCTGTGTGATCAGGGAGGAAAAACACACATTAAAAAAAAAAAAACTGAAGTTATCCCTGAAGACACAATTTTGAGAACCTGTATTAAAAAATAGCTAATTTCAGAAGTTATTTCATAAGAAGTAACACGCAAGCTTGTCCAAAAAGATCTTTTTTTTACTTTTTGTTGCCATCTTTTAAGGATATTGTGTGTAAACATGTTTTCGAGAAATGAATTGACTGACTTTATCTAAGATAAGTGCAGTTGTGGAAAAGAGCTAAAGTAGACTGATAAGCATTAGTTTACAGTCTCAAATGAAACATGGTTATACAAAACAAATAATATGTTCTAAAGACAATACAATACAACAGTAAAAAGCTTTCTGTCCTTGTTTGATTTTTTTTGTGTGGTAAATTTTGAAATAGCTCTATGTGCTTGTTATCCACGCACTTATCATCACATCTGCATGTCTGAAAAGCAGCGAGTGGAGGAAAAGAAGATAGCGAGAAAAAGAGAGGAAGCGACTGGCAGATACACAGAGAATTAGTGAGAAAGAGCTGTAGATAAGGAGTTGAGATTTCAGATATTGCCTTTAGCAGTTCTGCCATGATGGTGGTTGAACACAGCTGTCAGACCCAGATGGCGAGGTGTTAATAACATTCAGAGTTTTGCAGCGCACCGTTTATTTTCTAATAATAAAACTGTTAGCACTCGCTAATAGCATAGCCACTGCCTGCCAAGCACATGTTCCAGCACACCACTCTGCTGCCATTTATGTGCCATATTGCAGAGCTAAATGGCTCCACAGTAAGTCGTCACACAGCAAGAGACTGACCAGCGATGTACAATGTGTAATCACACATAAGAGAATTGTCAGGAATATGTGACAGTTAAAGCCATGAAGAACTAAATTAAGTGTTAGCTAAATAAATAAATGAATAAAGTGTTATCCATTATTATTTTTGAAATGTAACCTTGCATTGTGAAGGTGGCTTTGTCTCTGGACTATATCTAAATTAAAGTGTAGTTTATGTATAGCTTAATAAGATGCTGCTTGGAACATTTGAAAGCGAAACAGCCAAATCATGAAACAATTAGCTTCAGATCAGAGGGCTTACTGTTTGAATCCATTAATTTCCATGAAAAGTAGAAGATTTATCCAGCCAGCATATAACAAATGCTGCTGAGGATTCCTTGAGCACTCAGTCAAATCCATAGTAGTATGCATAGCAATAGTATCAGCCAGAAAAATACATTGAAGAGTCGTGATATTGCATTCCTTCGTTATGTGATAACTTCAGACTCATTTTAGTTTATTCAAATATTAATGTGTAAACACAATTTTCTTTTGAATTACACAAACCATTTCTTTATATGATAACACAAAATGTATTTTTAATCCACTATATGGCCTGGACATGTGATACAAGTGATTGTATATTTTATTTTTACTTTTATCTAAAGTCATCAGTATGCAACTTTTTTGGGCGGGCAGAAATGCACAAAACATTCATAAATACGTTTTCTTAAGTGTAGAATGACTACTATAGAGGATATATATATATATATTGGATCAAATCCCGGCCTGGGGCCTTTCTCGGTGGAGTTTGCATGTTCTGACGATGCTCATGTGGGTTTACTTACGGTTTCCTATATATGTTAGGTTGAATGTTAGGTTAATTGGTAACTCAAAAAAAAAAAAGTAAAAATGTCCCTAGGTGTGAGTGAGAGTGTGAATGGTTGTTTGTCTCGTTTGTCTCTATGTGGCCCTGTGATGGAC
>JAOXNZ010000044.1:10510075-10521354 GCA_028566095.1 Kryptolebias brasiliensis
GGTTGTTTGTCTCGTTTGTCTCTATGTGGCCCTGTGATGGACTTGTGACCTGTCCAGGGTGTCCCCCACAGCTGGAGATAGGCACCAGCTCCCAGCAACCCGGAATGGAAGAGCGGGTAAAGAAAATGGATGGATGGATATTTCTTTATCAGGTCTGGACAGTGGTTCTGAGCAGAACAACCCGACTATCAGGGATAAAAACAAAAGTTGCTATTCGGTGAAAGTGCTGAGTCATCACAGTGCGCCCTACAATAGGGAGCTGCTGTGGCGTGACACAGTATGTCACTGACCCTAAAAAAGTGCTGTTTCCTTTAATAAACTTCTCTGTTTTATGTAAGATTGATAGCAGGTAGACATGTGTACGTTGCCTGGTTTCTATTTTTATTTCTTTGCAGAGGTAAATATGTATTTTTACTTTAAACTCATTTAAGCACTACACAAAAATGAAGAGTGGGTGTATATGAACCCCCCTCCCACACACACACACACATATATATTTATTACTATTTTGTCAGACTTAAATAGTACAGGTGTTTTCACTATTTAACTTATTTATTAAACTTCTCAATAGGAGCCAATTTCTTGTTAAGTGCTATTATAACACTTCTGCACACAGGTATGCCTGGAAAGTGTCACAATTAATTGGACTTCATTTCTGGGAGATAATTTTCGAATGTTAGGCAGGCTGTAAAGACACATCACCGCACACATAATTACACAAGAAGGCAGAAGCAGTCTGCAGAATTTATCTTCCAGCCCTAAATAAGAGAGGTTGGTGCTGCAGCCTTTGAAGAGGCATTTATGTCTGCATGCTAACGGCCTCTAAATGAGCTAGCACTGTCATATCACGACAATACAGCTTCATTTAGGTATGAACTCAATGAATTTGTGCTTTCATGTCTCAAAATATTTCAAGAATATCTTAATTATTGAGATTAAATTACACCGCACTGGTTCACAAAATAAAGAGATTAAATGGTAAAGAAACAATAAACTAGAGTAGCAAAAACAGCCAACAACATGAATTAACTCTAAATTAACTCAGTACACATTGTACGTCTCCAGCTGTCTCATGTAGCTGAGAGCAGAAACCTGTGTCTTGGGTAATTGAGCTCCCCTCTGCCAGAGTTATCATTATGCAGTGAAATGCAACAAAGACACAGCTTTGTTCTCAGCCCCGTTTTGCAAGGTTTGAAATGAACAATACTGAGGACAAAATGGATGCTCTGTGGAAGACAGGGGACTACCAAGTGTCAGAGCAGGGGTCAAATAGCTATCGTTTTAGTGTTTGTAGAAACTAGAGAAGGAAAGGTAAGTAAAGTGTGATTTAAAAGAAAATCAAGAAAGAAAATCTATTTTTTGTGGAATGATATTAGGTGGACGAAGCGCTGTAACTTGGAGAAATCTGGTCTATTTGTATGCTTATTTGTGTGTGTGTTTATGTGTGTGTGTTTGTGTGACAGAAGGTTCCGGGGCTGCTGTGTGCTGTACGGGCTGGCAGGGTGGCTGTCAGAATGGCCCTGTTTCCTGTGTCAGCTCTAAAATAGGTCCAAACACAGCAGAGATGCACGGCACACTCTGGCTATTTACAGCACGCACGCAGTGTGTGTGCAGGATGCTGCCAAGTGTATGAAACCAGACGTACTGTAGCTGCTCACAGACAGAAAAAGAATATGTATCCACTCTAAATAGCATACCATGTGGCATTGCAAAGAAATATTGCAAGTAAAGCTGCCTTCAACTGAAGGACATATATAGTCAGTATTATTATGTGGAATGTTCTACTGCTTATATCAAAATGTGTGTGTGGGAACAATGTGTGACCTTGACCTCTCCATTTGTAGGTGTTATGAGAGCATCATTTTCGGTTGGGGCACCGCGTCCTGCTTATGTCACCGTACCAACCTACTGTTCTATGGAATGTTGCCCTCTGTGTGTCTGTGACAAACAACAAACCTCCCAAAAGATTCAGATACATTACCACCTTGCCTCTTTGCTCTAGGCATAAATCTTTCCATGTATGCACACAGGTACATGGATACACCTTAAAACACTAGAGGAGATTATAAAAAGATTGCATATCTTCCTTTTTAAAATCTTTTGATCACACAGACTGTTACCTAATAACACTTTATCACATTTCAACTTATTTTTATAGAACGTTTCTGCAACCTTTATTTCCTTCTTTTGCCCTTCTCTTTGACAGAACACAGATATACTTAAATGGTAGTTTGGAGAAAATCTGGGAGTAGCAGTAAAAAATATATATATATTTCACACCCACTGCTCTCAGATGAGACTACCTGAAAGAATTCTTTATCCAAAACAGTAGAAATGTGATCAGTTGTTACTTCATAGCAATTCATTTTATAATTTTTATATTTTACAAACCTTAACATGGCCATCGGTTTTGCATTGCATGGTTATTTACATAGCATTCTAGGATTATTTCCAAGTGCAAATACTGGTGGCAGCAGCTAGCTGTATCACTTCTGGAGCAGCCTTGGGCACTTCCCCCAGAGTATTATATTTCTGCTAGAATAATTGTGTAATGTGAAATTGATGGTGGTGTAAAAGTTGATAAAAAGGCGTTTGCCTGAACCACTTTCAAAATCTCGAGATCGGGGTTTTTGTAAGATGCAGCGGTGGGCTATATGTTATGCAAATACCATCTTTCTGAATGCGTGTTCCCATTGCTGAATCAGAAGAACCACATCAGCTCAGATGGAAACAACTATGTTTCATTGAATCAACTCTCCCTTACACATTCACATTCATTGTATCAACTGTTACTATCAGTGACACAAACTCAGAGACGAACATCGCTCCACACTTCAGACCATTGTGACAGTGGCTTGTGTCATAATCATCACTGTTGTATTGGAATCTTTAGTTGCTTGTTTTTCAGAGGCATACGCTGCTAAGGAAACCTCTTCTGCAACCACAAGATTGACTCAAGTCAAATTTGACGCACTATCAAGTTAAATTGTCTTTACATACATTCAGGAGAGACTTGGTGTCATTCGTCTTTTGAGTAAATCCACCCCCACTGTTCCCAAGCAATGCAACATGACTTGATCAAGTTGCGTACAAAAATATTTAAATATCAGCATGGTGTGTCATCTAGCATTTTACTTAAAATTGTAAAAAGTTAGCACTTCAAATGTTTGCCCACACAAGTATCGTGAGTTTTAGCTGCACTATTTTGGGGTTTGAAACTCGCATATGTATAGAGATAACGTTAGGTTGTGTGATGGTATGTTTTGCTCTACAGGACGCCTACACTTTCTCTGTGTGTGTTTCTCTTTTTCATTTGGTGTGTATTTTTTATGTTTCTTTTAGCAAACTTTCCATCTATAACTTCTACTTAACAAAGGTTATTTTGAAGTTGAGGCACAAAGTAGAAAAATATCAAGAAACCTTTTATAGTGTCTGTTCCTAAACTATATAAAAAAATACATACCCACTTAGAGAAACAACACAAGTTGATTTCCCTTCATTATGTTGCAAAACAAAAACAAACAAACAAAACAGAACATGATCACACTGACCTGTTTGTCAAACTGTGTCTTGTGTATAAGTTTGTACAGGAAAAGGAGTTGAAATGAAACTGAACTGTGTGGAGGAGGCAGCCATATGGTAGTGCTTATCAGAGTACACAGTTCTCAATCATCAGGGCCTCCCTTGCATTTGGCTGAGGAGAAGAAGGAGGAGAAGGCTTGTTTGGGAACCAATAAGGCAGCTGTAGGCCTTCCTCAAATTATACAGAAATCATTTTAATTGCTAGTGAGAGCGGCAGAGCTTTGAGTTTTATCATCTTGTTTCTTTTTGCATGGATCGTATTTCTCTGCCTCTCTCAGTCCCGCCCCATATGGCTCATTTCCTTCCCCCCTTGACCCACGATCACCTCATTGTCTATTGAGTTTTCCCCAAAATATTTTTTTATACACATGCAACTGTTAGCTTCCATATAGGCCTGCTGAGAAGGGAATGTGAATTCTTGTTTCTGTCATTAATTTATCTGTTTGTACTTGTGTGTATGTGCTGAGAATGTGCCTATGCATACAGGTTGTGATGTTAAACAGCCAGGCAATATACAACTAAACTTGACACAAGTAACGCAAACCAGAAAATACTGTACTAGTTGATTTGTGTGTGTGCATGCGTGTGTGTGTTTTGCATGAAGCTTCATGAACCGCAGAGCTCAGGTCACATGTTTCTAGTGTTAGGCTTAAAGCTACTTTGAATGAGCCAGGCTGCGCTCATCTTTTGTCTAATCTTCCTGCTCTTGTGAGTGTAAGGAAGATGAGAAAAAAAAAATCCATAGTCTTTTCATCCTCCTGTGACCGCTGCGCTTACAATACAGCAGCCGTGGGAATGGAGATGGATATAGGCGGCCCTGCCTCTGACCTCCCTCTACTTCAACACAAGGGTGGAGATAAACAGGGCCACAAGGATCGCTAACATCTTTCTTTCTCAGGCACACACACAGAGATGTAATGGCACACATGCACACACACACACACAAAACAGCACAGACATCTCATTAAAGCAATAGTAGGTGAATGTTGCAACAGCAGTGTGCCACTGGGAGAGAAGTCTATTAGGGATACTATCAAGAGACGAGGGAAGGAAATGAGAGTTGGTGTGCTGCTCCAGTGTGCATCTAATTCTGGTGTGACATATGTGTTTGACGTATGTCTAATTTTGACCCAAGGGATCCAGCTCAAGAGCCAGTATTTATACTTATCGACTGAATCATTATGATAATGTTGTAACTAGAGAGTTTATAAAATAATTCATTATCTGAGGCACGGGTGTCAGAGTGAAGAAAGACTTGCTCGCATGAGTCCAAAAGTGAAAAAGACAACAGAGCCAAACTGTCTTAGAGAGCATACTGCAGGCAGCTCATCCTAAATTACTTCTTCCTCTTCTCTGTTTCCTGGGGATTTTGGCGTGATACTCCCCTCCTGCTCCCTCACTCCCTCAGCTGTCACAACCCGTCACCACAACTATTCTACTTCAGCTGCATGGATGGAGAGGAAAATTTGTCCCTCTACGTCACTCTCTCTTTTCACGTCCTTGTCCTTAATGGCAATTGTGGATTCTTGGCCGCATTAACTTAGCAACACGTTTACAAGTAAAACACAAAACTAATATTGTTTTCATTCTGCACTGTGTCTCAGAAAAATGTCAAATTGAGGATTAAACACAGCTCTTCCTTAGGTTGTGGTTTGATTCTATAGAAATGCCTTTGTGTTATTATGGTTCGTCAGGGGTCATTAGAGTAATCCAAGTAGACAGAGGTTTATACTGAGAGATGTACACCATAGTATTCTCCCTCTATTTGTGTCTTTTTTTGTCTTGGCATCTATATGCAGCTACTTCCGATAATGTCATCCTATACTGTTCTCCGCTCCTCGCAACCAGACACTATCAGCTGTGAACTCATCATTCTCCTTTAAAGACCAGGTCACAGAGAGGAAGAATAACAAAAAAAGTCTAAAGAGCTTTAAAAAATGAAAATGTTGTATGCTTTCAAAAAACTGGTCACTGTGAGGGTTAGTCATTGTGAAGGAGAAAATAGTTCTCTGAAAGGAGTCAACAAATCAAGACTATAGGACATAGAATGAGTAAGGTCCGTGAACTGCAATGCTAAAAAAGGCATGCAAATGGCGAAATACATAGGAGGTAAGTTTTTAGACTTTTCAGTGTGACCCAAGCAAGCCCTACTATACCTTTGTTTAATATAATGTGTGTATGTGTTGGGTGTATTCAGCTCATTTGTCTGTTTGGTTGCATTGCATGTGTTTTCAATGTACGTGTTGTCAAAGTAATGGCAGTTTCTCAATTTGTTAATGTTTTATCAGTGCACATGTGTTTCCTAAAGTTGTATTGTTTTCAGCACTGCTATAATCTGGGGCACCAAAATTGGTTCCCTCCTTTTTTGTCTTTCCCTCTTTACTCTTTAACAAAGGTCTCACATCCCTTCTTGTTCAAAATACAACTAGCAGAGTGAGCAACAAAATTTATACCTTAATCCAGCTCATAGTAGTAGTGAAACACAGTGGAGGGCCACTTGTGAGCCTTCACACTTAAAGGCCAGCTCTCTACTTAAGTTCTACAGAAAGCCCTTGTCTGTTAGGTCTCTGAGGTCATGTACCCTCCAAGGGTGACACAACCACTAACTCTGTAATTATAAAACTCAAAGAGCATTCCTCAGTCTGGTTAACCAGAACTATGAGAGAAAGGAACAAATATTTACTTCCCCCACCCCTTCATTTTGTTCCTCCTACTTTCCCGCACGCCCCTCCTCAATAATTTAACAGTAAAACAACTCAGCCTTGTAAACACAATAGTTATGTCTGAGCTCACAGAGCCATGAAGCAGACACATAGGCTCCACTGCCTCTTGCAGCTACAGCTACCGTAATACTGGCTTTACTTTGGTCTTCTCTCAACTCAACCTCTCTTTGCATGCTGCATTAACTGTGTTCAATCTTTGTGGAAACTTGACACGTTTCTTAAAAAATGGGCAAAACTAAGTAGTAAATGACTGTTTTTATTTTTATTTTTTTAATACAGTGTGTTTAAGTTGAAAACCTAAACACGAATCCTATACAAGACTTCTGAAATGCTTAAAAGAAACCAGTACTGTGGTAAAATGAAACTAACACCTTTTAAATCCCCCACGCTCATTCACTTTTTTATTTTCTGTTTAGACTAAAGGCTGAGACATTTTCAAAATAGCACACTTATACATTATTCCTATGCTTGTCTCATTTAGTCCTGATTACCAATAGAGCTGCATTCAAAACCCAGATATTTATGTACAAAGTTTAATAAATATTTAGATGATATTGCTCTTCTAACACTTTGTCCACTGAGATCAAAATATTTTGTTAGTATTTATATCCATGTCTAGCCTAGTCAACTCTACACAATGAATGAGTGTATGTTGCTGCAGGTTCTGACAAAAAAAAAAGATCACATGATAGCAGACACTAAAACAATTTCATGAATATTTTAAGAATTTGGCAAACTACCTTTCTCTTACATTTCAGGGCCAATTTTAAGCTGCTTTAATTTACAGATAGCTGTCAGGAGAAAATACATAAACATCTAGACTTTATCTAAAATTGCTGTACACACTGCACTGTTGGTGATGATTTCTCACATTTGAAAATACTATTGTCTGGGTAGAGTAGACAAGAGACAAGATATGATATTAGAAGTATGCTTTTTAGGGTGAGTGTGTCAAACATGTGGAAACTACCACAGGAGAGCCATGATGACCGTATTTGATTTGACATCTATAATATATGCTAAACATCTTGAAGCAAACAAGATTTCTTTCTTGAACTATTTTGGTACATTTGTACAGATTATTTCTACTAAGTAAATACATTCCTCAACAGTTTTGAGGTTGGATTGCTAACCTTAGCCTTTTAGCTTGTGCTGCTTTTACAAAAGGTTTAGCTTAAAAAGTACTATAGAAATATATGTTAGGAAGTGACAGACTGGCAAAGAACAAAACCAAGTTGTTCTCATCAATAATCTTTCACACATGCATATTCTGTACAATTCCATTAGACACAGTCTCTGAAGCTGAAATCAAAAAATCAAAGAGAATTTAGGAAATATAACTGCAACTTATTTTCTTTAACTGGTAAGTCTGAAATGTAGTTAATGTAAAAACACTTTATGATATTAACTGTCTGGAAACACAAGTCTTTTGAGTGCACAGGACAGTTTACACAAGTAAGGATGTCATTGTGTATTATTACTCCACCAGTGTTTATCTTTATACTTATGGGATACTATTTTAGGCTTTAGTTTATCTACACTGTATTGTGACACTAGTTTGATTCAATCTCCATGGATTTTAACTGAATACTTTAAACAAGGAATAACAGCTTTTTGTTCCAGTTCCTTTCTGACAAGCAAGAAATTGAGATAATTGTATTGTTCTAAAAGGCTATTTGTGTCCAATGTTAACAAGCAAACACAATGCATTAAGCCTGGGATGTAAGTAATGTGCACTTAGACTTAAAGGCTCGTCCACCCTGCATGGTCTGCATTGTTTAATGTGCAGCAATAACACTGTTAGGCTGCTACTTCTCATTGCCTCTCTTTATCTCCCATTTTTCTTCCCATTGTCACTCTGTATGCATCTTCTAAACAGTGTACTGTTGTAAGAGATGAAAGATGCCGCTGAGAGCAATTTGTTTTCTACAATTCTGCCTATGTAGTTGTGTTTGTATAAAGCAAAAACACTAAAAATGCTCCAGAATCATCTGATATGTTGCAGTGGTACTAGACAACTTTTATTCTTGTCTTAGAAAATATGAAAGCACCTTTGCATTCAAGAGCAAGACTGAACACTATCAGTGTAAACGTAGACTTGGCCTCCAATGAGCACCCACAACCTGAGTAAATGACTGTGAGGGCTGCAGCATGGCAGAATGAAGTGTGTTCATTTCCTTATTTATTGACTCACTTGCTTTTCTCAGAGTGTTTGAAATTAATAACAGCCAGCAGAAATCAGACAGAGGAATGAAAATCAGCACTTTCCCTGCAGTGAAGCCATTCATCAAGCTAACGAGGGGGAGAATAAAGCCGAGGAGGAGAGGAGTGGAAAAGTGACGTTTGGAGAGGGAGCCCAAAGAAGGAGTGAAGCAGGTGCAGCGTGAGGCAGAGGAAGGGAGGGAAGGGGGAAGGAAAAGTGACGCTGGGAACAGAACAGGAGCAAAGGGAAGGTGAAGGAAGCAAAGTTTAGTTGGGAAGAGAAACATTTGGAGGATGGCAAAACAGAGCAATGAGGAGGTGCTATGTGCCATGTCTGTTAAGAGGCTTAGAAATACAAAAAAACATGTTTAACATTTGAGAATAAAAATAAATAATAATAATATAAAGAAAATGTACAGTCTATGACTCACTGTTAGTCCTTTTTGTTTTAGAAATCTGCAACATATTTGTTCATACACTTTAAGTCTATGCATTTGCAGCTCCAAAGTGCTTCTGATCTTCAACAACAACCAACAAATCATCAAAACAGTCACTGATAGTGATTTTACCATAAAGCCACTTGTGATGATGCAGAATGAGCATCATGAGGTTTCATTGTCCCAAACAATAGTATTATTTTTACTGACGGGCAATGATAGGTCTGCCCTCATCTCAATGACTTCACCTTGTGATGGCCATCGTCCCACACTGTTCTGCCTACTCTGCCCCCCTCCTCAGAGACCCAGCAGTACTTCACACCCGGAGCAGGACTCAGCCTCTCTTGTCCGAGTGAGAAAGTTGCACCATGCGGAAGTCTCTGTCACATGAAAATAATTAACAAAGTGGAGCTCAGTCCAAATCAAGGCTAAGCCCAATTCAATTTAATGGTGAAAAGAAGCCATAATTTTATCTTACAGTTTCAGAGATTTTTACACTTGTGATCACACATATGAATGTAATCTTTTGAAGCACTCTTTCAGGTTAATTGTAAACTTGTTTGATGAATCAGTAAAAAAGGGACCTTATTAAAGCTTTGCTTACATTTTTCCTGTTTGAAACATGGCATCTGTGCCCTGTAATGACAAATACTGCATATCCTGCTGTACATGGATATCTATATTTTTAACTTTAAAGTTAGACCACAGTGTCTTTGGTCACCAAAGCTAAATATAGACTCCTGAGCAGTCTCTAGTTTCTCACTCCTTTCCGAGGCAGGTGGAGCAAAGAAAAGAGGAGGAGGGGTAAAGGAGCTGTACCACCCTTTCTTGAATAAATCATTTCTTTTGACCCACATGGAGCAGGGGGTGTTTTTAATACTTCTTCACTGTACCCTTACATTCTATGGCCTCTGCACCCCTCCTCTATCTCATTCATTTTCTCCTTCACATGACAGGTCAATCTAGATCAATTTCATCTGCCCTCTATGACTGAGACCAACATCCTGGCACCCAGAAATAGAGCTTGCCATGATAAAAGAGCCTTTGAGCAGCCATTACGGCTAACATGCAGCTGTGAAAGGGGCTGCTTGAAAACATTCAGAAGACTTTACACCACAGATTAACCACACTGACGTAAAGAAACAAAAGAAACTTGTTAGGGTGGGAAACTGTATGCTGTGATGAGGTGTGGTGTGTGGGTGACAATGCATCAGCAGATTTCAACCAAACTATTTTATTAGGCCTAGCCTACCTAGCTTACTGTATGCTAATGTGATCACATATATGTATAAAAAGACAAGCATGCCTTTGTCCAGTTTATATTTATGCTCAGCCTCTTTCTAACACTTACAGTGCATCTACACACACCTGGAGTTTTATCTTTGTCAGCATTTCCAAGTCTTTCAACTCCCTGCTGGGTTGTGAAAGCCAATGTCCATGTGTATGGCAAACCCCTGAGGTGTGCCTGCCTTTGCAACACATCCTCACAAGTGAAACACAATGATGTTTCATACCAGTGTTAATCCTTTTTTTCCCCCAAAACTCACTTTTATTCCTGGATTGATGTTGTGAAAGCACAGTGATACAGTGTCCTGGTGGTGTCTCAGTTGTCCGGGCTGGACTCAGGACACTCTTTCCTCAGGCAAGGACACCAAAACCTGGCTCTCCATCTACATCACTCAGCCTGTCCTCCTAGAGCTACGTGGGCAGATTGCTCATCAACCACTCACCCAACCTTTACTTATCATATGCATGGATTTGCATAAAACAAAGACATGGCTATCCCTGCAGAGTCGGCTATGGTTGAAACGTCTTCCAACAGGATCGACCAGACCACCTCGAATGCACCCGCTCCAAGCTCAGCTGGCATGTTGTCAGAGCAAAACATCACTATAGTGCATCAGCATGGCAAGGGAACTGTGATTTATGAGGCTAACAAAGACAGACGCCGTCATGATTTTCCACTTTCATTCATTTAATATCTGTTGCTGTTGGCATTGTTTATTTTCGACTCTCTTTAGCAGCGAGCATAGAGCACCTAATTCATGGTGATGACGTGTGTGTATGTGTGTGTGTGTGTGGGGGGGGTATCAAAGCACTTAAAATACTTAATCTAAAGATGATTTGTCCTTGTCTCGTCAGATGGATTTTGTCCTGCTCCCCCTTTTGAAGTTAAGTGGATATGGAGAAAGGCCAGCTACTAATCCCATGCCCCACTTGGACACATTCAAGAAAATAACAGCCTGTATAAATGCAGACACATGAAGATGTTTAAGAAAGTGAAGCTTCTCATTTATGGTGATTTACAACAGCTTCAAAACTTACATGTAGTACA
>JAOXNZ010000044.1:10573157-10584748 GCA_028566095.1 Kryptolebias brasiliensis
ATGGATGGATGGATGGATGGATGGATGGATGGATGGATGGATGGATGGATGGATGGATGGATGGATGGATGGATGGGGAAAACAATCAGTCTGACTAGCTTTGTATGTTTTTTGTTGAAGTATATGATAGACATTTAACTAAACCATTCAGATTTTTTTTATTTTTTATTGTTTTACAATATTGTGGTAAAATAACAGTTTGAATCATTAGTGAACAAAATTAATGAAATGAGTAAAAAAATAATTTCTAATGCACATAGATGTACCTACTGCTTAAAGAAGACATTGCAAGTTCTGTCCTTTTTTTTAATTGTCATCACTAAAGTAGGTCTTTCTTCTTCATTTGTATAGCTTAGAGCTCAAATTGTATATATTGTATAAACTAGACAACTGTATGTCATGGCAGGGTTTTTCTTATCTTCCCACAGTGTAAATGACAAACCCATAGATTTCTCAGAGAAGCCTGCTGCTTATGAGCGATGACAAATACATGTTGTTGAGAAAGCATGTGGAAGACATTGCTAATAGGCTTCTCCAGATCAATGATGACAAGCTGCAAATTAAACTGCAAGTCTAATCAGCAATGTTGAGTAATTGTTATGTCAAGCACAAGGTTATACAAATGTATTTGTTGTATTTAAGGTATTCAGATATTTTGAAGTGGAGTCTTGTGAAAAGGTTGTGAACAAATAAGATCTAACTTATTGTAGATAGCCCTTTGAGCAACCTCAGTTTGGAGAAACAGAGTTTTAATGTATGAGCTCAGGGTTACTCCAAGCAGGATAAAGACCAAAGTGGATTGCTGCCCTCTTAAAATAACTTTGATCAGTTTAATGAGTGTTTAATGCAAAACTGACAGAGATGTAAAGGTGTCTACAGAAACCTACTTCAAAAACGCTGAACTGTCACTTTTAAAACTAGCTAGAGTTAAGTTGAATGCATTGGCTTAATTATTGCTGATTCAACTAACTTTGTGTGATAAAACAAAGTACAATTTTAAGTTACATTTCTTACAGACACTTTAGAACACTGTAGAAAAATGAGTAGACACTCCATGCCAAGAGACAAACTCTAGCACCACTACAGAGCGTCTAATCATCAAAGCATGAAAAAGAGATTTTATGGCAAGCAGAAAAGCATGACGCTAAAACAGAGTCTGATTGACCAAGCTTCACCTTCCCCTGTCTCAAATGACAATTATTTACAGTCAAAGTTCTCTAATAACTATCAGAGCTGGTTTTAACAAGTAGAGAACATGTAATTCATCCTGGAGTACTTTGGCTGAAGACAGCCCTGACCTTGTGGTTTTACTCAGGTAATCCTAAACTGTAACTAGAAAGCAGTACTGTTAGTTTCCACAGTACTTACTTGCATGTTACACAGGTTTTCACTCCTCCTACATGAAAACAAATTTTAGAAAAATATTTCTTTTTTTCCATTTAATGAATTTATTAAATGTATTTATTGTTTTAAGTAAATATAGAATTAAATGATAAGCCTTATATTAAAATAGGTGTTTTAAAACCAGTTTTAAACATTTGTATATATAGCTAACCTACCTGGGAAATGTGGTTAGGAGGTTTTATTAGAGCATCTTTGCTTTGTGGCTTTGTTCTGACCAGTAGGCTAAAAAAACAACCTGGCACTACTGGTACAAACTGAGCTATTATTTGGCAAACCATGGCAAAGTTCTGCCCAGAGAGAACAGAGGTTGGAGCAGTTATAAGCTCATCATGGAGCTACATAAAGTATTTCACGAGTTGTCCTGTTTTCTTTCTGTGGTGCTTGTGATGAGTCTTCTTTTGCTTTTTTGCTCTGTGGTGTAAGTTTTGAATCTAGAGGCTAAATCTCTAGTGGGTAGCCATAAGTCACGTCTGGGTTTAGCACATTGCTGAGGCTGACTGAGATTCTCTGAAGAACCACAGCCTAATTCACCCAGTACTGTGAGGAGACGGGCCGTCTGCAGCCCAAAGCCATGAGCAACCAATGCCTTTACTGTAGGCCTGCAGTTCAGTGGTATTATATTGTACAAGGCAGGTACAACATTGCCTTTACAATACTACCTTTATTTTTTTATTTATTTTTTTGTCCAGGTAAATGTGTTAATTCCTGTTCTATTTTTAAAATTTGTCTTATACTTCGTTGTTAGCCTCCATATCTTCCAGTTCTGCTTAATGGCAAGTAAAATCAATGAGTGTGTGTGTGAATATTTCACTCAAGAACTGAGTTGAAAAGAACATACGTGCTCAACCAGAAGCAGGGGGGAGTGGTTGGGAGAGTTTAGGGTTCGAACAGCACAATAATCTCCCCATGACTCCTCTTTGACGCGGCACACTTTCGCCCTGCTACTTACTGGAAATGTGTGGATGTGATAACCGAGTGTAAACATACAAAGGCTGTGTGTTTCAGTACACATGTACACATACACTCCTCTCAAATTATTCCCTGGTGCCAGTGCAGCTACTTTACAAATAATGGCCCCCATGTGTGTTCAGGATTCTGAGGCTGTGTGAGGTAGGGGGACTGGGCTTTATGCCCAGTCTGAAACCCTGTCAGGATCGTTGTAAATTTCTTCTTGTTTTCAGCAGCTGTAATTTAAGGGCCAGATGTGCAGGAGACTTTAAATAGAGCCAGATAAACAGCTTAATAAATATTTCTTGACCATGTATACTTATTTACAGCTATTTCTTCATCATACTAAACTTGCTTTGTCCATGCCAAATTTTTACAGTCTAAATCTAATGATGACAAGCAATATAAATCTGAGACCCCACTATAAAAATGTGCAGAATAAAGTGTGTTTTATTTGCATTACACTATATATTTAAAATATTGTCAATAAATAAACACAAGGTAAATATAAAAAAAATATTTTTGCTTGACACATATTGAAAACTAAATCTATCTAGTTCAACAGGGAGATAAAAGAACTTGATCAAGTGTTCTAAACAAAAAGAAACAAGGTTTTTTTTATAAAATTCATGTTACAACGTATACTTTCACATTATCATTTTTTAAAACTAAAATGCCATTTTTTTAAAAACAAATGTAACAGATAAGCAATGCCAGTGCAGTCAGATACTTGTACCTCAGTGGCAAAATATACACTAACAAATAATTCATTCATTTTTTTACCTGCTCTCCATGTGGGGTCATGGGGGAGCTGCTGCCCTCCTCCAGTGGTCATTGTGTGAGAGGCTGGGTACACACTGGGCAGGTCGTAAGTCCATAATAAATAATAATAAAACTTATGTTTAAAACATGAATTCATATTTATCAATGTTTTCAGTCCAAACAGTATTTGTCATCCTACTTTATCAAGCTTGAATGATTCTGTTGTACCCTGAAAATAGCTAAATAGCATCAGCTAATGTCCTAAATTTCCAGAACATAAAAAAGGCAGTTACATTTATACAGACACTGCAGGTGTAATCAGGAGGTCATACCAAGGAAAACATGATCTTAAAATCTGCTCTAAACAGAAATATAATGAAGGATGAAGGGACACTGCAGGACTAGGTGGGAGGCCAGATGAATGTGTGTTGACAGGGTTTGTAGAAGATTATATCATATGGTTAGGGAAGAAAGGGCAACATACTGTTCAAGCTTTGTGTGAAAAGTAACCTTTTTTAAGTTGGTCCGATGGGGTCAGGACACACGGCTGTAAGCTATTAAGTATAAGAGACAATATTTTTACTCTATTCAGCTGACAGGGGCACTGATGTGAAAAGTTAATTACCCCTTAAATTTTGTTCTGGCATCAGAGATCACATATGCTCACACTCAAAAGACTTCCCACTTCCCATTTAATTTAAAGTTAAAATATTGTCATCCATATCTAATAGAGATTATCATGTGTAAGTATGGTGTAGTGTGTTCCTAATCACATTTTGTCTGTGTGTATTGAAGCATGACCTATTCCATCTTCATCACCTTCATTTTATTCTATAATGCTGCTAGATTCACCTCACATCTTCTACATACACACAGAATTATTGCTGCTTAGTTAAAAGTATAAAGTAGAGCACGTGTGAACAGTAATTGTTAAAAATTTAAACATCATAAGACACCAGCCAAGATGCAAACCTGCAAACATCTTACTGAAGTGTTGGATGACACACACTAAGTCAGAAACCTTCCCTGTCATCATGAAGTTATCCCCACAGATTCAGCTAACCTCTCCAGCTTAGTCTCTTTCTTTCCTGTCTTTCTGACCCCAAAGTGCTCAAGCTTTCCACCTGGTTTTTAAAATGTGTGGTAAAAGACAAACATCTAAAGTAAATAAATATTTGACAAGATTTAAGAATTTGTTTTAATCAAAAAAGTGAATTCAAGGAGTTTTTACATTTATTGAATTGTAAAAGTTATCAGCATCTGGAGTAACTGAAGTTGTAGGCTTTAAGCACAGTTTGTCTCAGAATCTGTGTTTGTTGTATCTTATAAGACCTTATAAGATTGTGTGTCTTTGTGTGCATCTGATAAAAATGGCTGCTACTTTGGCCAGCCAGTCTGTGACCACACAGAAAGATGCAGCAGGAGGTTGACACCCCCCCTGGTTTACCACCTTCAGAAGAGGGAACCTCATTTTCTCCTGCTGTTCATTTCTACACTTACATTACAGAGCCTAACATCAGATTGTCCAGAACTGCTGTTTAGGAGAGAAGGTTTTTCATTCTAGTTAAAATAATTGCTCTTAGTTTTCCAAGCCTTAACAATTTGGTGGGGAAAGTGTATTCTAAAACGTTTTTTTTCTTTTTTTCAGAATGATGGCAATGCATTTAATTTAGTACAGATGTGATTCTGCAGAGATGTATTGTAAAGCTGTATTTGTTAAAATATAGTCTTTTCCAAACTGTTATTTTTAGGAGGTCAAACAGCAGCTGCACCTGCCGACACAGACAAACATGCATTCACATACATTTTCAGTTGTACCTCTTCAGGTTTGATGAAATTAACATTTACAGAATAAATAGATCCTAAAAATCTTGTTTGCTTTATTGTCATTGTTGAACAAGTATAGAAACTTGCCTTTGAATGCTGGCAGAGACCTGCTGCTGCTTTGCTGCTTATAAAAGTCATAGCTCTGCAGGTTCATCTAACAAATTCCACCAAGACTTTTTTTTTTTGTGCCACAGGAATCTGAGCCATAGACTGGTTCCTACAGAGGGCTTTCACAAGCATGGACCCTACTGGTGTAATCCCATAATCCTGCTGCACAGGGGTCTCAGAACTGCAATGGAAAGCAGGGAGTAGAGTGCTTTAATTAAGGTTTGAAAAGGGTGCAATAATGTTGAGGAGAAGAAGACAGAAACTAAAGTTAGGTTTTGAAACTCCTAATGTCTTGCTTATTTTGTTTATAGTAATTGCAATCAAGGAATGTTGCTGACATAGAATATTTAGTTTTTTTGCTGGGGACTTTAAAAAAATAACACTTGTTCCAAAATGAAATTTTGCAGGTCAACATTCACAAGGTCTATGTTTAATGAAAAGCATACTCTTCAATACAAATCACCTTATTTACTTCTCATGTACTTTCCTGTTGTATCCAATTTTATTCCCCTCAGTTAGTCTACATTATTGCCTCTTCTCCTGAGCTATTGATTTTGGTGAATGTTGTCTTCATTCTTTCTTTGTACTGTTGGATGATGACTGAAATAAAGGCATAGTAACCAATCTCATCTCCAGTTTAAATTAATTTAGATGGAAAAATCTTCATTTCTGTCTACACAATCAATATTACTTAACAGAATAATGGGAATACTATTAATATAGCGATATTCCTGTGTGAAATTCTGTGTATATTAGGCAGTGGTGAATTTGATGCTCAAAAACAGGAATACTGGTTATTAGGTGTTCTTACTTTCGTTAGAAAAAAACACATATCATACTGAAAATAAACAAAATAAGCATACAGTAAGTTTTGTGTTTTTAAATACCTATAAACCACTTTGTTTATATCTTGACTAAAAGTGAGAGTGAAAGGCAATTTAGCACTAGAGTAAACCTTCAATGGGCCTCTGAGACCCAGCAACAGGAAACACCTGGGGTTTTCACAAAGCTGGCAGCAATGCAAGACCAACTTTAATCCAATCACAAAGTGACAGCAGGGTAACTTCAGCCAAGTCTGCTGCATTTTGCTCCTGTCCAGACTGGACTACTGAACCACAGTTTCCACCTTTTATTACTTTGAAAATGTTACCTATTATTTTTGTATACACTATTTATAAAATCTAAGCCTAAAATGTTGAGTTTAATGACTTTGCAACAAAATGCTCACGAAAACAAAACTATGTTTTCTTTTTTTCTATAACAGCACACTCCTACAAAGTTTGAAGAAAACCATGATTTTATTTATGAATGTAATAGAAAACATTAAAAATGTATGTGGCTTATAATAAATATATCTAACAGAAAACCTCATTAAGGTCCCCCTATATCTAATAATCAGCATTTAGGCATATTGACTTTTTTTTTGTTGCTATTTTGTAGTCCATAGTAATACCCATTCTTAGGTACTTAGGTATTCTTAGGGCTCACAACTTATTAGTCATGATAAAACAACATTGATTATTTTGGAAAGCATGGCCTTTGCTTAAAGTAAAATATGATATTTGAGATCACAGTTTAGGGTGTGTATACTTTGCTAGTGATAGGTATCTACTTGATGGGTGTGGGTAGTTTCTTTGGGTTCTCTGCTGAATCCTCCCTGACTTGTTTCCCTACCCATTGTGGGGTTAAAAAAAAGGCATTTGAATGAGATCTAAACTGTAGGCATCTGGGCTAAAATCAGTTTAAATTTGATGTAAAAGTGGACGTTTAGTAGAATCAAATGAGTATAACTACATTTAGGCATCAACATTTAGCTGAGATTGGCAAGAAGAAATATGCACTGCTTGGGTGTGGGATTTAACACAAAATCAAGCAATACTCCTATTTCAGTGAGAAAATTATTTTTATAGTCACATTAGCATTACCACATTGTAAGACTATGGAATGTAAGTTTACATGGAAGTTCAAATTGAAAAGCATTTTCTTCAACTTTATTGTTTATGATATAAATATATATCAGTATATTGTCATAGTACTTATTGGCTCGTTTTTTGGCTCTCATTAAACAAAAAGGGCCTAATTGAGGGTTTTTTGACTAAATGTTTAAACCACAATATTGAGTGGGTGAACAAAGTTCTTAGACTTTCAGATTATAAATCAGCCAAACCATCCAGCCATCCATTCTACCACTTGTTCCAGAGTCGGAGCAGCAGCTTCAGCATCTCTTTCCAAAGCCACCTTTTCCAGCTTATCCAGGAGGATTCCAAGGTGTTCCAAGGCCAGCTGAGAGATATAGTCTTTCCAGCATGTCCTGGGTCTTCCCTGGGGTCTCATCCCAGTTGGGAATAATCTAAACACCTCTCTAGGGAGGCGTTCAGGGGGTATCCTTACCAGATGCTTGAATCCCCTCAACCGGTTCCTTTCGAGGTGGAGGAGCAGTGACTCTAATCCAAGTCCCTCCCGGATCACCCTATCTCTAAAGGAGAGCCCAGCTACCCTTCAGAGAAAACTCATTTCAACTGCCTGTATCCTTGATCTCATTCTTTCAGTCACTACCCAAAGCTCATGACCATAGTTTAGGGTAGGAACCTAGACTGACCAGTAAACAGAGCATTTTGCCTTGAAGCTCAGCTCCCTCTTCACCACAACAGACCGGTACAGAGTATGCAATACTTTGGAAGCCACACCGATCCATCTGTCGATCTGACCCTCAATTCTTCCCTTTCCAAGAGATTGGCTCCTTCCTCACCAGAGAGGTGACATTCCATGTCTCAAGAGCCAGCTTTGGTAAGCTAGGGTCAGAACACCAAGGCCTCAGCCTTCAGCTGCTGCCCATAGCAATATGCACACAACCCGTATAGCACCTCCAGCAGATGTTTTTTTTAATGATTTATTTGAACAAGGTTAAATGATTCTTGGTGATTTTACCCTTTTAGGCTATCTGAAAATAAACCAAAAAACTTTTTTATTACATAGAGCACCATTTAAAGAAGTTCTCATCATAAAAGAATCACACAAGGCCGAAGGCCACATTTTCATTCAGACTGAAATCCTTCTTATCAGAGTACACCAATATAACCACTTGATCTGGACAAGAAGGTTTGTTTTACTGACTGATAAAATCTAATTACATTTCAAAGGTTCCTAAAGTGAGGCCAGCAAGTGGAAACACCCCAGTTACAGTCATATTATGGCCATGTGTTGATGTGTTTCTGTAGATACTGTTAAAATATAAAAGGAAAGAATCTCTCACATTAAATGTAATTTAACATTAATAGTAAAATAGTTCTCGCACAGTGACTGCTGGACATAGGCACTGGCTCCCCGTGACCTGGAATGGAAAAAGCGGGTAAAGAAAATGGATGGATGGATAGAAAAATAGTAAAATGTGGTTTGAATAATACATTGTCTGTGGCTTTTTTAAGTGGATTTACAATATATTGAGTATTAAACTTTAGTATTGAGTATTGTGAAAGAATGAATAAACTGACAGAAAATTATTGTCACTATAAAAACAAGGTGTTAAAACTGATGCAAAAGTCTTATTGAAACACTTTGGCTCAGTTTATTGCCTGATAAGTCTGTGGGATAAAAAAGAAAAAAAAAACTTTTGCTTTACTAGGAACATTTGTAATTAGGTGTATTGCTGGGTTGTTCTATTGTAATACAAAGCTGCATGACTACGTATTCTAAAGTCTAGCAAACCTACAGCTTAATGGATAATAGTTTGGCCTTAGAATGAAACATAGCTGAGCCATGGAATAAAAGATATTAAGTCCAATTGCTCAACTGAATACAGAAAGAGACTAAATCAAATAGGTGTAAATTAAGAGATTGGTTAATTACACCGACTGTGAGTGCGAACCACTTTATAAGAGCAGGTTGAAGACTAGAGGATTCCCTTGTGAGTAGGCTGGATTATCGCTGTAATCTCTTCTGTCACATAAAGTGAAGCCCCAAATCTTCCTTTGCTCCGAGGAGCATTCAACCCGTCAGTTGAAATGAAAGAGGCCATAACGAACATCTCTCCCACTCATGGAGCGTTCACATCAACTCACTGTTTAACATGGGCTGTGTAACTCCTGCTGATAGCATGCTTTGTGCTAAAACCAGGATACCAAAATCTTCTGAGGTGCAGGGGGATTTTAATAGTCTTTTAAAGAAGTCTGTGCGTGTGTTTGTATCTCTTTGTGTGGACAGAGATGGCAGTCCTGACTATATACTATAAATTGTTCTGCATCCCTCTCAAATCATTGATAAGCACATGCTATGGAATATGCAGAATGATTCAAATGATTTTGGACAAAGATTTAACTTACATCAGATATTACGATTAAGATGTTTACTGGAAACTGAAGAAATGGAGAATATCCTAATTTTTCAATCCCAAATTGAAGTGAAGGGACCTAGGGTAGAGACTCTGTTTTTCCTATGCATTATCATAAATCATAGTAGGCCTATTTAATCATTCAATACCACACTGTCCCCCAGGACCTTAATCTGTTTACAGGAGCACTGCAGCTTTGCATAGTACTTTCAAATCCATACCAAATGCATTTTTAATTGGTAAATAAATGCAAAATGCATGCTAACAGGCTATTGTAGCAGTGCTCCTGAATGCTTAAATATGGTTCTAAGCATGATGTTCACATTATGGATTTTGCATCACCATGTGTTTCCAAGGTGATTTATAATCAGCTAAGCATGCAGTCAGTAGAAGCACAATGGAAGGTCCTGAATCAACATAGGACTTCATCACATTTTAACAGGAATGTTTAGGATTTTAGTGTCCAAAGTAAAATCCTAATCAATTAAAACTGTTTGAGTAAGTATAGGCATTTTAATGTTTTACATTCAGTACATTAAAGCCCTGATCAACACAATACTGTGTGTAAATACAGTGTGTTGCAAAAATACACCATTAATCCATCCATCCATTTTCTTCCGCTTATCCACACCATTAAGATTTTTTTAAAATTGTATCACCTGACAAATAATTGTTGCTTTACCTCTGTGTTGACAAATACAAAAAATTATAATACTGACACTCAAAACATATTTTTAAGAGAAGCCATATTGAAAGGACAGTACAATGGGGTAAAAGGAAGTAAAACCACCTTGTTCATGCACCACTTGCATGAACAAGTGAAAATTTGAACTTTCTTAGTTTTTGATCTATGTACTAAGTTTATCTTAATCATACCTTCATTAAAGCCCTAGGTGGATTGAATTACACATTAAAAAATATAATAAAAACTCTACTGTCACAAAGTTGGAAAATGAAACAGAAAAGCACATGGGTTGTACTATGATGTTGCAGTGCTTCATAAGTCCAAAGGTGCTGAAAAAATGAAATTGACATTGATATTACCACAAATGCCTTTGAATATACTCAAAGGTAGCTGACATAACAACAACTGTCCATAATACCCTGCCAAAATCCATCCATCTATTTTGTTTGCCCACTTTTTCATACAGGGTCGCGGGGGAAGCTAGTGCCTATCTCCAGCAGTCACTAGGCAAAAGGGAGGTACATATTGGACAGATTGCCAGTTCATCACAAGGTCAAAAACAGACAAACAAGACAGACAACTATCACTTTCACTCATACCTGGTGGTAATTTAGAGTTTTTAATTAACCTAACATGCATGTTTTTGGTCTGTGGGAAGTAAACCAGAGTGTACAAATAAAACAAACGCATGCTCGGGGAGTACAAACCCCACACAGAAAGGCTGCAGCCAGGCTGCAAACAGGTTGCAAACCTGTGACCCTCCTGCTGTGAACAACAGTTTTAACCACAGTACCTGTACTGCCAGAACAGATTTTTTTTTTTATCAAAAACCAGAAGTAGAACAACTAATCCACAAAGGAACATAGATTTAATTTTCTTTCTTTCATTTTTTTTTTCTGCAGTGACTTGGTTAATTATTTATTATAATTATTTTTAACTGGACGAAAAGCATTCTTAAAAATGTGACTGCCGTTCCATATCCTTCCAAGGATCAAAGGCCAAGGCACAGCACCATGTGTTGAAGCACATGACACTGTCACAGGTGAGAGAGTACAGAGCATAAACATTTGTTTTATTGCACAATATTTAACACAGATAATAGCCTGAAGAGGTTTTGTGAAAAGGAAAACAGAGTCCTTTAGTCTTCATTAGAAGGTAATTTTAGCAGTTTAAATCAATGGTGTAAACTTTCTTCTGCACTGCTTCTATTTTGTATTTCTTATATACCACACTGCTTTTAAAACAAATTTCTTGCAATTAATTCAATTTTGTGTATTTGTTTGCATCACTATTACACTAGTATTCATTTAGCCAGAGTTAAATGTTCTTGTAACTTGCAAATATTGTTTTAGCAATCAGTTTTTATTATAGCCCCATTATGGGTTTTTGTCAATAAACTTGGCTGTACTCCAGAAGATACAGGTACAATGAATTAGGTCCAAAGTCAAAACAGTGACCAGGGCCCCAAAACCATCGAGCAGATCCATAAGGAGGCAAAGATTGAAGAGCAGGAAGAGCAGAGAAAAGTGC
>JAOXNZ010000044.1:10589184-10604331 GCA_028566095.1 Kryptolebias brasiliensis
TTCTCTGGGATTTGATTTCTTTTACACAGAAGCAGCTTTATTTAGACCTGTGCAGAACTGTATAGGTTTAAATCAATGGTCCTGACATTACAACCACTCCCCCTCAAAACCCTTTTACATTATGATATGTTATCATAATGGTAGCAGTCTGCATACTTAATACTAGTAAGGGTCCTGATAAATGATTTTCCTCCTGGCTGATATATGTTGAAGGGCTAAAAGTGAAGAGGGCCATTTTATTCTTGGCCATTAATCTGAACAGAATCCGTGAACACTAGTGGAGATGGTGGTCATTTGTTTTAAACAGGGCACTATAGGCGATGAGGGCCCACAGCATTGGCGATGAGTCTTTGACTGAGATGCTGAAAATGAAGCAGTTTAATAGGATTCTTAATTTTGTAAAGCAGCCACTGCCAATGATGCCTTGGCTCAGAAGAAAAGGAACAAAAGGCCACTTTAGGCTGACCTATAGGGACAAATAAATAACTACAAATTGAATGTCTTTTTCTTAATATAATGCATATATGCACATAATATGTATAAATCTTTGAATAAAGTAAAATTAAGCAATTCACCCATGCTATTGTAGATTTTTTAGACAAAATGAAATAATCTATTAGTAGTTAAATGGAACAGTGAACTGCATAAAGAATATTTACTGATTTATATTGGATGTCTGTCTTTGATTGAATGGGAATTGGTGACATCCATGTACCTTGTAGGTCACAGATATAAATGATGATACACAGAGAAGTGTGTCCCCTGTGTCTCCTCCCAGTTCACATGGGGAATAATAATGAATCTTTCTGTCATGGACTCACTGGAAAACTAACAGCACTACCTTGTTGCTCCAAGCAGTAGGTCTACGAGGATTTGATTCTTTCAAGAATAGCTCTTAGAAATCAAGAGACTGATGAGCATTTACACATGACACCAATCAATCAGAATGACAAATCTCCTGTGTCATTCTGTGCCACGTGCTATTCTATGAGAGACAGGCAATCTCCCTGCATGCAAACAATGTCCCCAATTTGTCAGAGACACAAAAGAAGCTCTGGCAGAGCAATTTGCATCACTGTGTACACAACAAATGTAATTGATCACAATATTGATTATTTTATTTTTTTAGAAAAGAGACGCCCTATGGAGCATTTGTGCAAATTATATAGTCAAATTCTAAAATCCATTTTCTTTGACCTTTTTTAAGATGTTTTAACATAAAACAAATGATCATGATGATATGTTATAGGGTACATACAGTGTCTTTAGGCAGCATTCATCCTTCTTGTATTATTATTATTTTTTTCCTCTGGTCATTTAGATCATTATTTTCCTTTTAATGGATATGCTCGTATTTAGAACTGTTCAAACATACAGTTTCCAAAATGGTAACCATGCTTTTTGACAGGACACAGCAATAAGGAAAGAATATATGTAGTACATTTTGAGTGATTTGAATGGCAAGCTCTGTTTTGGTGCCACAGTGCTATGACACCCCATGCAAGTCACATCAGCCACTTAGGAGCAAAGAAAAGCTGAAGCTTTGAAAAAAAAAACTCAAAACGTAAGTAATCCACCAAAGTGGCTACACGTGTGTTCAGTTTGTTGATAGAAAATTAACAGACACACATTTTCATTTATTTTATTTTTTATTTTTTACTGAGAGGTTCTGATGTTGAGTTTTTGCCAGAAAGCTGAAGTTCTGAAGAGTACAAAACAGCTGAAACTGTTTTTTTTATTGTTCATCCCTTTAGTGTTCTCTAACAGTTAACACCTGGGGGCTTTATCTTTTCAAGGTAAATCAACAAAATGATACTGACCATTACAACTGAACATACAAAAATGCAAGGTACATTTCAAAGTCACTCTTACACTCTGCTGATCAGGACCAGTGTGGTTTGATTTGTAGCTCTTGACTCCCATCAGCTTTAAAAATTACCATTCAATAAAGATCTTTGTGGTGAAAATCTCTACCAGCTCTACCAATGTGGAGACATATAATGCCTCTTTACATGGAATAAGACATGCACAATTCCAACTGATCATCAGAATTATACATTGCTCTGGAAAAAAGATAAAGCATATTCTTCTGTTTCTGGGATTAGAAACCTCTGGTCACTGTCACAAAATTATAATATGATGTCTGTAGATTTATCTGCTTTCAAAACAGCACTGAGAATAAAATGGTATCCATGAATTCATGTCCAGATACTCACATTTTATTACAGTCCTTGTCCCCTCTTTTGTGAGACAACTACATTATGAGACATGGCAGAGTATTAAAATAGC
Organism: Kryptolebias brasiliensis; assembly: GCA_028566095.1. NCBI lineage: Eukaryota > Metazoa > Chordata > Actinopteri > Cyprinodontiformes > Rivulidae > Kryptolebias > Kryptolebias brasiliensis. The sequence goes on from JAOXNZ010000044.1 coordinate 10,591,474, forward strand.
TTTGTAGATTTTTTTTCAGGCTATTTTCCAATGTAATCATTTCAGTAATTGATGACTGATAGATGTAGTGCTGCAAAACCAATCAGTTCCAATGTAGCTGTCAAATGCTCCCACATGTTTTTCATTTTTCTTCATATTTGTATAAATTTGCAAACAATGACAAATTTCCCAAAACAAATAATCATGCTTAGAAAGCTGTCAACAGAACAATGATGCATCCACACCACTTGTTTGAGTCAGCTAACACTAAGGTTTACTTTCTAATTGAAGATGTACATCACACTGCAACAGTTGCATATTATTAACACACAGAACAAGGACCAATTGATCATTAGTGCATCAATATGTAGTTTGCATAAAATTATTTCCTTTAAATAGTCTATGTTTGAGGTGATGCAGGGTGGGCTCATCAATGATGTAAATGAGCCATTAGGGCATTAAGAGGCCATCTGTGGGAATGACAGACCACCAGGCATCAATGAGTTAATATCCAATACAGTCCTTGTTGCCACACAAGCCAAATAGTGAAACCTACTATACACAGAAATAACGCCTACTTACAACCTGGTGTTTTTTTAAACAAACAAAACATAAATATATATATATTTTTTTTTCTAAAAATAACTTTTCATTTATTTTATATTTCTATGCACATACAAAAAGACAAAATATCTTAAAGGCTAATTTGATTAATAAACAAGTTCTTTACATACTTAGTATTTGTTTACCACATCTTGCCGTTTACTCACAACAATCAGTTTTATGAGATGCAATTTCAAACTAAAAGCGCTTACAGATGATTACAAGTGCCACATACACCTGGGGAGAATTTCCATTGACTCCAACAAGTCTAATCTCAGACTGTGCTCCTTACCTCAATCCATAAATGCTTACTGCTGCCACCTGCAACTCAAGGCAACCCTTCTCTCTTTCTCCTTTCACACTTTTTTGTTTCTGTCAATAATAAGAAACTAGATGAAGTAGGACTGAGAGAAAATATTTATAAAGAAATAGGTTGTGTCTTTCTTAGAATTTGTGTATCTGCAAGCCACAGAAAGAACATTCATTAAAGGCTATCACACAATTGATTGCAAAACAAGTATATTAACTCACACCCTAAAGATTACTTTAGATAACAGTAAAGTCTATCAGTGTGCAAAACATTTAGTTTGACATTATTTTTGGTATGCTGTAGGGTTCCACAGTAATTCTGGCCAAATATACTTTACCTGAAATATTTTGAAAGGTCTCCTATAGTCAGATTGTTCAGAAATATTAACTGCATAGAATTTATAACAAATCATTGATTTTTTTTTTTTTAAAGACCATTCAGCGTTTTATGGGTTCTGAGTTTCTGTTTTTATCTATTGATTTTGTTTGCCTTGGTGGACAGTGGTTATCCCTGTTGCATCAAAGGAGGAAGGTCGCAGGTTCGCCACCCAGACTTTCTGCGTGGAGTTTGCATGTTTTCCCAATGCATGTGTGGTACTCTGATTTCCTACCACACTCAAAACATGCATGTTAGGTTCATTTGGTAACTCTAAATTGCTCCTAGGTGTGAGTAAGAGCGTGAATGGTTGTTTGTCTTCTTTGTGTCCATGTGACACCAGCTCCAAGAAAATGGATTGTTTCGTCTGGTTAGTCAGGATTTTTTGTTTACTAGTTTTAGTCAGATTTTTTTCAGTTTTTTTACATGCTTAATGTGAAGCTTAGGGCCTTGTTTTCATGTTATGTATTTCAGTTTACATAATTATTTTAAAGAGTGTTTTTTAGTTAATATTATCTCTTGTCTTTGATGCATTAATCTAATTTATTATGCCCAATAATATTTTGCCTAGTTTTCTTTGCTCATTGCATGTTCCTTGATTCATCATCTCCTTTGTTCTAGCTGTGCCTGTCATGAATGGTGAGTTGAAGCAAGGCCCAAACGCAGGAACATAGAAGGCAGTTTCAAGAACAAACATGGCTTTCAATAACTAAACTAATGCAAACAATTAAGAGGAAAATTGGTAAGAGTCATGGAGAGTAACAGAGGCTCTGTCAAAGAATTCAGGGGAACTTGGAGTATATATATATATATATTAGGAGAGGTGATTACTGGATAAAAACACAGGTTCTGATTTCAATTGGAATACAGGTGGTATGTAAGGAGCTGGAATCAAGGACACTGGAGGACAACATGGACTATGAAGGACATCTAGTGGAAATAATTGTACAACAAACAAAACTCAAGAACATATCTGAAAATTCAAAATACGAAAAAAAACCACAGATACAAAGATAAAAAATGAGCATAGACTGTAACATTGCCTTGTTCAATGTAATAGGATTTGGAATCTTGTATTCACGTATTTTGGTTTCTCTGAGGATCCTTGGTAGCACTTGCAATTTGACACCTATTCAGCTCACAAAAACCTGAAAATATTCAATCATTAAAATTTTACTGGAGTTTAAAGTCTTTAGAAAATAGTATTTTAATTTATTTTTATTTTATTTTTGGTGGACAGTAAATTTTAGTATACTGGATATACATCAGTCTGTATCACAGTTTCACAAATATTGCCAATATTTTGAATGTTCGAAGGGGGATAACTAAAGCAGTATGATCATATGTCATGGTATGACTAGGCCATATCTTTACCTGCCACTCAGTGCCCATGCTCTGCCATCATCTCAGAATGCTAGCACACAAGGGGACTCATTAGCCTACCATTACAGATGTGACAAGCACACCATAATAGCCCAATTATCCCAAAATGCCAAATTTCACTCCAAAGGAAAAGAAGTGTGTTGTGATTAATGGTGAACACTTAAGGGGAAGAGTTAGACAACGCTGTTGGATAGGAGAAAATATGTATCAGGCTGCCACCACTACAGATGCTTCCTCCCTCCTGACAACTGCAATTCATTTGAGATGCTATTAACATGCATAATTATGCTAATCAACCGGTAATTAAGTGCCAATTCATCAGAGACCATTTTTTTGTCTGTAATTTCATCAAGCACGGCTGTTGGGGTTTGTTTTTTCTTGCATATTTCTTTATACAATATTGCCTAAATGAGGCTCTCTCATCTCATCTAACAGCTCCTTTGCTGTATGTTTTTTTTAAAGTTTGTAAACAGGATGTGACACAGAGAGGATGTAATGCATCTACTCTCTGGTACATTCATTGTATTTATTGGTTTGTAATACCACAATACAAGGTGCATTTGTTAATAAAGGTAAATATCATTTTATAATATGGCAATGCAATGATCTTGAATAGTAAATCACTCATTTGTCACTGCACTCCACAATAACCCAATGACAGCATTCAAAAAAGTAGGGTGAAGTGTACTACACTCCTGACAAAGGCGATTTAGAGTTCTACATTTTAGAACATGAATTTGTTTGTCTGAATTTAACATTAACACAAATAACACAGTGAGTTAGTCAGTCTGATACTGTTCAACTTTACCTTTTTTTTATTCTAGTTTCTTGTTTTTCAGTCTTACTTGTATTGAGTTCTCTCTCATACAAACAACAAATGGCCTGTGATGAATGAACACAAACTAAAATGATGGCCATGATGAGCTAGTTTGTTGGGTTTTCACGATAATACAATTTTGATTACTGAAGATACTGAAGAGAAAATTTGGGACTAGATAGACTTTTCAGTACTAGAAGAGAAAAAGTAATATATTAAGATGCATAAAAGAACTGTAATAATCTGCACTAACTTTTCTCCAATTATGTATTTCCTTTTTTGCTTATCTGTGGTTGTGTCAAGGAGGCAACAAATCCCTAACTTTATTCCACTAACAGCATTAGCATCCCTATGTTTAAATTTTATTAGCACCACTTAAGATGACTTATCACAACATTTTAATATTTTTGTCATCTTGCCTGCATTAGTGATGATTAAACAATTTACATTACATAACCATTAAAGATTAAAAAGAATTCTGATTGTAAAGAAAAATGTCATAGAATATTGTGATTTATGATTGAAAAGACATAAAGTTTGTATTTTAAAGATACAGTAGGCCAAATTAATAAACCTAATAATGTTGATCTCTTCCTTTTACATAAAACAACATTTTTTTTTCCTGTTGGCTTAAGTGTTTGATTATTAACACAACATTTATCAGTTATGCAGTTGAGGAAAAATAAATATAAATTTGTTGTGTGGCATGTTTACTTATTTAGTCAACTCATCAGCCACTTTAGTATGCTGCACAAATGTGAGCCTTAGTTTTTACAAACAGTTAAGCATGCAAAGACTTACACCTAATTTAATTCAAAAGTCCCAGTTAACCTAAAATGTATGTTTATAAAATGTTGGAGGAAATCGGAGTTCCCAAAAACCCCAAGCTTGCACAAGAAAAACATTCAATTTCAACAGTAAAGGCCAAGAAGAACCAAGATTCAAACTAGGGGAAATTACAACAGTAATTGCTTACTTCATTATGTAACCTGTTAGAAAAATCCAAGAAACACAGAAATGCTTATTTAATTTTACAACATAATCCAAATTTTTAAAGGAGTATTTATCTGTAAGTCATAATCAGACTCAACAAAAATCCTAACTTTTCTAAATTGATTGTGTTTTTCTCTAAACTTGTTTTAGTATAATGCTGTCGTCTGACAGATCAGCACATATGAAATGTTAATTACAATGGCACTCCTTTGTCCAGTTTCATCCTGGGAGTCAGACAGGTGTTCTCATCAGACATGAAAGCCTCTGGTGATGAATGTCAGTCCTGATCACTCGTGACGAAGCCCTGAGGTAAAGAAACGGCTTCTATTCCTCTGACATGTGAACTCTTTTGACTTTCAGCACTTTTATGAAACTTTTTGCGGCCAAATCACCTTTTCAGAGTGGTGGATAGCACTCCCTTTTAATGAGTTAGTTGACCATAATTTTAAAGTTGTTGTTTTTTTTTTCTTGAATGTGATTGTGTTTGCTGTTTTGCCATTTGTCTTGGTATGTGTCACAGAGCACTTGTAAAGGTTTCTTTTGGAAAAGAGGGTAACTGGTTTGGGGACCTCAGAGTTTCCTTTTGGCTTTTTGCAGCAGATGTCGTTCTACTGGCATCTTCAAACCATAACTTCAGCATGCAGTGTCCCAGCTTGCAGTAAAGTGTAAAGCAGCTGGGATGAGAGTCATCTCTTTCAAATCTGAGGCGATGAATCTTGACCGGAAAAAGGTGGAATTTTCCCTCTTGGGTAAATTCTTGGGTATGGCTCTCTCAGTGTTTTGTTAATGAGTGATGTTAGGACATAGCAAGAGATGGATTAACAGAATGGGGTTTTGTTTTCAGTGATGAGAGCATTACTCCAATCTCTTGTGGTAAAGAAGGAGCCGAGCTGAAAAGCAAAGCTCTTGACTTACTGGTCCATCCACATTTATACGCTCACCTATGGTCATGAGATATGAAATATAACTGAAAGAACAAGATCCCATATACAACCAGCTGAAAACAGCTTCCTTTGTGGCTGGTCAGGCTCAGCCTTAGAGACAATATAAAGAGCTTGATCATTCAGGAAAAGCTTAACGTAAAACTACTGCTCTTTCAACTCAAAAGAAGTTCAGTTCAATTTGTTTATATAGTGCCATGTCACAACAAAAGTCATCTCAGGGCACTGTACAAAAATATTCACATATATTATAAAAAGCCAATTACTAAAAAATGATCTATCTAAGGAAGCCAGCAGAATTATGTTGACTCTTCATTCATCGCTGTTTCCCATCCTGAGCAAGCACAGAAGTTGCCTGAGGTAGGCTGGGCATCTTATTGAGATGGATCCCAGTCACCTCCTCTGGGAGGTAGAAAATATAGCTCACACATAAGAGTGACATGAAGGTAGTTACCCTGGTCACCACTGAAAGGGTTCCTTGTTGACAAGGGACTTATCATTACCCAGTTTCTATACTTAAGTTTTTACATCACATTTTCTTGTATTTGTTTTAGACCAACAGTGTCACAGTTTTTTTGTGGTGAGTTTAGAATTATATTTTTAAGAGATTTATAGCCACATATTTTGGAGAGTATTTGTAAAAACATATCTGTTACATAGGATGCATTCAGCAAAGAGACCTAACAGAGACAATCAACCTGAATGATGCTGGCTGCTTGTACAGGATGAAATGAGCTTTGAGGTTTGATGGGGCAGAAGATGGCTCATGTAGACGGCTGGCTGCTCTTTTGGACAGCATGTCAGCATTGGTACGGAAGCCACTCTGCTGCATCTGTGTGATGCAGTCATCATTGTGGCAGGCCTGTCAGAATTAACTGGTGTACTGAAGACAGATACGACTGTAGTGGTTGGATGGAGAGTTTGCAACACATGCACCACCCTAACACTGAATATGTTCCCCAAACTGGCAAGCTGGTGGCATGTTAATGACAGGAATGAACCATGACATCAAATAGAAACACAATTATGCTTCACTTAAGACATCTGAGAGAGACGATAGATCAAACAGACAGGGTCATGACTTAAAGCACTAATGCAATGGTTACTGACATAAATCTGAACAGGAGCCTTTGTCACAGAATAAAAATTTTGCTTGACAATGTCAATTAAAAATTTAGTCGCAAAGGGTTGCCAAACTAATAAACATCACTCACACAAATACATACATTAAATAAAGAAAAAACAAAAAACAAAATGAATGGCTAGAGAAGAGAATGAAGTCAGGTATTGCCAAGAGGGGATTTACATTGCATCACCTGTGCTGCGTTTTTATTTGTGATGCATTCAAACGAATTGACAGTCCCAGTGGGAGAATAATGTGTAATCATTAGCAAAGGCTTTGCAAATTATTTATGTAACGTAAACCATAATAAGTTCATTTTACTTTTCTTCTAATGCTCCTATTAACAAGTAACTCGGAAACCAATAAATGTCACAAATGCTTTCACCTAATTAAAACAATAGGTATCATTTTGCAAGGTAAGATGTCAGTCAAATCCCAGCTCCCTGCACATAGCAATTTACTGCTAAAGCATTATGTGAGAGGGTGACACAAATAATAGCAATTAAACTGTCAACTAGTGCAGGCTGGATCACATTACTGAAATTAGCCCAAGATGCACTATTATAAACAAAGCCATCCTCTCTTCGCAAAGGCATTCATTAACTTGAGCGCACGCTTATATTGTGTACAAATCAACAGAAAAAGCAATGTTAAATAGAATAAAATGTTGATACATTTGCCTAACTTTATAATCACATTAACCTATACCCTTAAATAAAGCCGTAAAATTCCACCTACCATATTTTTAAGTTAATACAGATTGAAATTGCAACTATGATTACTCCAGAACTTTCTTATTGACACACATGAGACAGGGTACAACAATTTCTTTATAAAGACTACAAAACAAAAAGGGAAGATTAAACTATGCCTTTTCAATGAATTATATTACTGACACCTACAGTCACATAAGCACACAGTCAACACTGACACCTGCTGGTTTAAAGGAAATATTTGAAATATATATAGCTTGTGGTGTGATTGTTTCTGTGTTGTTTTAATTTTCTCCCATCTTGCTCCAAGGAAAATTTCCCTAAGGGGACAATAATAAAGTGATACTGACACTGTGATAGCTTGGCTCTGTACATAAATATACTTATATTTACAGAATATATACTTATTTATTTAGTGCATGTTACCCTTTATCAAACACACTTAATGCTTTATACCATGTTATGATAACCTTGTTATATTACAATTATCTGCTTTGAATTAAAATTTTGTAATCCAAAAAGCAGGTCTAATTTTTGTATGAATGTGTCATCAGCAATCATTGATCAAAATGCTTCCTGCTAGTAAACCAGGGATATGGAAGAATAAAATTGTTCTCCATGTTTCTGTTGGGTCTAACAAAATAAAATGTTACTCTACAGGAAGATTTAAAAAAAGAAAACTGACAGCACAGCTGCTGGATAAAACCATCTGCCACCAGATGTGTTGGCAGTGCAGTGACCTGTCACTTATGGTGGCAAAAAGCTGCTTTAAACCATCTGTGGCTCTAATAGGTTTCAGGTCCAAAAATATTATTCTTTAAAAATATGCTCAGTCAATATATTTTTTTTCACTGAGTCATCATAGTCTTGTTGATTTGAGGCACTTACTTAGATTGGCAGCTGTGTTAGTAGACCTTTTGAAAATTACTTTATTATTCAATAGATGTAAGTTTCCAAAGAAATGCACTTTAGTCTCACAGCTTTTTAAGAATCACTCTCCAGCTACACCCTCTTGTTCAAATACTGTCACATCTGCCTGAAAATGTGACAATTGAATGCTGAACTTCAGGAATTAAAACAATAATTTGCATACTAATGGGGGATGTCACAGATGAACACTGGCACAAGTCTTTTGAAAATCCCAATAACAGCATCATCTGAAACTAGTCAGGTTGGGATTTTATCTTTTCACGCAGCAAGTTACAGTAACTACTCACAAAAATGTTGACTACTATGTTTTCTTTTGAGGTTTTTAGTATATTTTTCTAATACTATTATTTCTGCTTAGTTTTAGTCAAGTCAAGTGTTTTTTTTATTTTCTTCTGCAATCCAATTTGTTTTAGGGTATGAAACAAGTAGGTTATCTCTTGATCTTGTACTTTCTGTCACTTCAGTTTAATAATCACAAGCCTCAATTCTTAAGTCATAACTGTTATTGATTTTGCTAACAAAACAACCATTTCAAGCCTGTCTTTCTTTTATTTAGACATATCATTAATATTAATAATAGATGATTTGTAATTGAGTTAGGTAAATTTGAAAAACAAATAAAAAAAGTATTACTTATAAAAGATAAATACAACAACTAAATTTAACTGGGAACTGCAAAGTTGTTGCCCCCCCCAAAAAAAAATAAACAACAGCAAACAACGTGAAACCATCAAAAATAACACCTGTTTGGTCAAACTGTGATAGGTCAAAGGTCAGCATGATGAAGAGATTACAGATTACAGATGATCTTAATATGTTTTCATTACACTGAGTTATCAACACTAAGCAGATCTATTTCCCATTATGACTTGAGTGTTTTTCATGATGGAGCAAAACTAGGACCAAGAAACAGCACCATTCCAAAGTAGTCCACTATATTGCTCCACTTTTCTAAAACTGCCCTCATGTGGCCACAAGGTGCAATGACAGCAAGACAAGCGTTTACAGAGCACCACAGATTGGACACAGAAGCCTTATCCCAGTGGCTGCCCTAATATACTGTTTTAGGTTGCGTAGTGTCTCATCAGTTGGTTGTCAATGAATTGTGAGAGCAGCAACAAAGATTCATGCAAAACTTTGTCTGAAAAATGGTAATTCTTCTAAGCCTAACACACTCATTGAAGTCCTTCTGTTGCCTTTTTAACTAATGTGCAGTGAAAAAAATGAATGAAAAAAGCTGCCATAAAAGGCAGCAGTTACTGCTGCAGAAAGATACTGGTTGGGAACATTGTAACTCAGAGGGAATATCTCCCCTGCCTAGCCATTTCTTGTCACTCATTATTGATACTTTTTAAAACACATACTGTAAGGACTAAGCGTACATGGACACACTAATAAGTTACTGTATCTATCAAATTGTCACAATGAAAAGATAATCGTGATACATTACACACATTTTGATAATATCAAAAGAAATGCAACATAACGTGATTATGCCATCATTCAGAATGAGTATGAAAAATTGTGTGTGTGAAGACCTAAGATAACATTTATGTTGATGGAAAGGGACATTTTGAAATAAAGCAACATTTAGGTGAAGAAAATATGTTACAAGCAAGTTTTTATTTGAAGGTGCAAAATACTAAGTCCTGTCTAGAATTGAAATGCAGAAAGTAAAACATTTTTAAGGTAAGGTAAAAACAAACTTTTTTAAGGTAACCAATGTCAATTATTGTACTGTACAGAAAAGTACTATTATACATCAAGAAAAATCAACAGAAGTTTTGGTACAAAATATGAATTAAATTACATTATTTTAAAGCAAAAAGGGTAGGCTTTGGAAATATTATTTATAAGGAATGCAGGGAGCAGCCTTCATAACACAATTCACACAGTACCAATCATTTTATCTTTAAGATACATTTTTTAAGCAACATCTGATTAAAAACAAGAACAAATGAAATGAAATGTAATGTGAGAACAGCATCTTCCTAACCCATCCAGGAAATCTCTACATGGATGCAATTAGGTAGATAACCGAAATTATTATCTTCTGAATTTTTTTAAAGTCATGTACTGAGTGGCAGAGTGAGTAGAGGTTTATATTTAAATATTGTTTGGACCATTATTTGAGGTTTTTATAGCCATTAGTTCTCACTTCTCAACTTGTCTGTCCATAGTAGGACTAAGGCCTCTGTGTGTTGGAGAGAGCAAACGAGAGACTCCATTCATTGTTAGCACTCCACTATCTACGGGGCAGATGTAGTCTGCCGCTTCATCAGGTTTCCTCTTCCTCAGGTGACTGAATTGAGTGAAGCCCAACTTCTTTGGCTAAAAACAACAACAACAAAAAAAAAGTCCAATGATAAACCATTTTAATTTCATGGTTTTGCAACAGTGACCAAAAAAATGTAATTTAAATTGAGTTCTTACTTTAACTTTAGCTGTGGTAGTGAGGGGCACATGGCCTGTGGCGTTGCCATACTCTCTTTTCTCCTGCATGGCTTGAGGTCCAACCAGAGCAGCGAAGGCAGTGGCAAGATGACGGCGGAGCAAAGTCTTCTGTGGAGGAATGTTCAAGAGCAGGGCCAGAGTCTCTGAGCTAAAGCGAGGCTCCAGGATCTATGAAAGAGCATATTGGCAGAGAACACTGTTCAAATACTACACTGAAAAGGGCCAGTGTGTTGTTTGCAATGACCCTGTAAAAACACACAAATTGTAGATTAGAATCAATCAAACTAGGGTGCCTCTGAAAAACAAAAGAAAAGCTCATTCTGTAACCTGTGCTTGCTTTGTCCCTTCTGGGCTGATCTAGCATGATAAAGCCAAATGAGAGGGAAAAGCAGATAAATCTCGATGTCATCTGACAAAGCACTGTACAAAATCTTTGAGTCAATTGAAAATGTTTACAAAGTAATATACAAAAAAAAAAAAAAAAGAAAAAAACTTTTTTTTTCCTGTTTTACTTAAGCTTGTCAAAATAAAGTGTTCAGATAACGTATTATAAAGTTATAACAACTAAAGTTTTATTATAACATTGTGGTCAGTCTCATTTACAGTACGTACAACCAGGCCACCATGAACACCACTTCCTCTTAGATTAGGAGCAAACTCTGCAAGATCAACTGCTCTCAGCCACTCCATTACACGATGGTTTGACCACTGGACTACCTCAGAGGGAGAGGGTTGTTTCTGGAAACAAAAACAAACCAAAAATATAAGATGAAATAATTTTTATTATCCATAATTCCTGAGGTTTTCCTTAGACTATTAAAGCAAATAAAGACTTTAGTACCCTAAAGCATAACGATAACAGTGTAAAAAATCTAAAACAAATTCAAAGAACTTAAATACAGTATAATTATGTATTTGCTACCTTCTTGTGGGAAGATTATGTCACTACATCTGTTAAAGATCTCAATCAGTATTTCAGTAAAACACCCCTCATAAAAATGATGCCCTGATCTTTGGATATTTATGATGTATTACTATTTGTATGCTGTGAATGTGAACACAAACCATAATTGTAGTTTCAACTCCTTCTCATATTGGCTTACCTCGTCACCCGGTCTGCGTCGAAGACAGTTTGGGTTGAATTTATTGGCATGAAGGACATGAATGGCACATTTAATACTGAGATGGTGGAGCTGGCTGGTGACCTTTAGAGTCAACAGATCATTCTGAGCAGGCACAAAAAATAAATATTAGTCAACGTCTATGAAAATCAGCTTTGATGCAAATTTGCAGCTTCAAATGTATCAGAAGCTTGTAAAAATGCATAATGAAGCTGTACCACAGTGAGATATTGAATCATTCGACCATCTACACGAGCTTCATGGAATTGGTCTTTATACTGAGGCAATCCAATATCATCCAACCAGCCTGTATGACAGAGAAAAACAAAGTGAAAATGAAAAAGTGTGAGAAATATTCAACACAGATGGATTCTTACGTGTGACCCAGATGTGGTCCAGCTCTGAAGACTTCTCTATAACTTTAGTAGTAAATGCCCTCAGAGCGAGCTGCAGCTTCTTCCTGTGAAGTGGATGCTTCATGCCCATTTCCTGAGATCAGAGAGAAAAGTCATTATGAGGAAAAAGACTTCTCACTTTAGAAATGTTTTTACCCACATTAATGTTCTCAACTAAGTTTTATGATAAAAAAAACTTATTTTGCTTAATAACCTTCTCAAAATCCTGAGGTGTGGCAGAATGAAATGTTTGCCCATTTTCAACCCATTGTCTAGCAAGGTTGACATATTGGCCAAGTCCATAGTCCTCCAGCCAGCCACACACCTGCTCTTTGGTCCACTGGCTGAATGGGATATTCATATCACTACAAGAAAGATAAGTAAAGAAAGTAAAATGATGACTAATTTATTGCACATATTCTACTATATTGATAAATATTATTTAAGAAGGAATCTTTGTACTAAAGCGTTACGAAGGCACACTGAAAGTTACCGTGTAGAGTCGGACTCAGGGGTTCTGGTAAGTCTGGGTCCTGCTGTTGCACGCAAGCCCCCTCTTCTAAACTGTCCAACATCTAGATCGGCAGCTTGGAAACCTCCAGACTGGGTTCTTCGAAGCCTGTATGGATGAAAGTAAAAAAAAAAAAAAAAGGTTAATAAAAATGCTACATGCTACTTTCTTTTTCATAGTAAAATAACCATATATAAACACTCCATTATT
>JAOXNZ010000044.1:10644829-10656107 GCA_028566095.1 Kryptolebias brasiliensis
AGCTATTTTTGTTGAATCATTCTCCCAAATAATTTTAATCAGTAGGAAATACATGCCGAGGTGTGAGCTTCAAAAATGCTTAATTCTAACAGAGAGCACTCAAGAATACTAATATTACAACAGGAATAAAATTTGCATAATATTTACACATAGAGTGTTTAAATAAACCTGACTTGTCATGACATACTTTTAAACCGTGTGATAATTAGAGGCTACTTGGAGTCCCGAAGGCGTAATCTCTGTATAACAATTTGTACATGTGTCTGTTTCTGTAAAATTCATCCTACTTGAGTGGTTAAGGAGGTGGGAGCTGTGTGTATGGAGAGGTGATGGCCATTATAATGGGTGAAATGCTTGGTTGTTGTGTGTGGGGGGTTTCCATTCAAAAAGAAAAATGCTCGCAATGCAGCAACTCAGCTTTCTTGGTGTCCATGGCAACTGGGAAAGACAGAAGGCATTCTTCACCCATTTTCTTCTCTTCAAGTTATTCTGTTAGCTTTCCTCCTCAAAAAATGCCCTTTTTAATTAATATTTCCCCCATCTCTATTTGGTCATTTTTTTATCAACTGCTTTCTATTTCTTAAAAAAAATGTTCCCTGTTTCTCCCAATTTCTCCTTCTGACTTCTTTACTTTGGCTTGTGTGTGTGAAATACAATTTTTTTCATGTTGTTAAATCTATTGCACCAGAGCAGTTCTCACAGAGAGATAATAGCCCAATGCAAAGAATGCTGACATGTTTGACTTTTGACCCCGCACATTGCTCTCATAATGAGCACTGCTCCACTTGGAGTGGTACTGTTCATAACTCACTTTGATTAAGTTGTCACGGTTTGTGGGGAGATTGGACCCAGGAATGCAGACCAACACAAGGAGCTCAAAAACTAAAAGACTTAATAATCACCAAACACAAACAAAAGGCTGGAGAGGCAACAAAAAGATACAAAATACAAAACTGCAGGAGACAAGGAGGAGAACCGAACAGGGCATGGAAGCACAATGCCAGACTGCAGGTGAGTTAGGGCTGAGAGGATAAATGGACTGGGGCTGGTGAGGCAAGTGGAGACAGGTGAGACCATTGATACTGTTATCAGGTGGGTGGGGCAGGAATGAATGGTGACATAGAGAAATATGAGGAAATAAACACAAGATTTAAAAAAAAAACAGAAGGAAAAGCACAGCAAATAATCCCAAAAATAACCATCCCCCCAAAAAAAAAACTCTTAATAAACTCATTATGTGCACAATGAGTGACTCAACAGAAATGCACTAGCTGAGATTCCAGAGAAGAACCTTCATCTTCATGTGTAAATGTTCTTCATCCTTCTGTATTAGTTTTCTTCTGGTGTTCTGTTTTTGTTCCACAGCTCAAAGACATTTCTGCTTATTGAGCTATTGAGAAACTGATCATGTTAGGATAAGTTCCAGTCAAACAAGATAAGGAAGAAAATGGAAGAATCAATTTCTTTTTGAGGCCATGTTTTATTGGATGAGATGATGAGTTTCTGGCTCTAGCTTTGCAGGGCGGCAGTGGCTCAGGAGGTAGGGATTTGCAACCGGAGGGTTACCGGTTCAAACCCCTGCTTAGTCGGTCTCAGCCGTTGTGTCCTTGGGCAAGACGCTTCACCTGCCTTGCCTCACTTCTGTCAGTCTGCCCCAGGGCAGCTGTGGCTACAATGTAGCTTACCACCATCAGTGTACGAATGGGCATAAAGCGCTATGCAAGCCATTTACAATTTCTCTTCAGATTATCTCAATAAGATTCCTTCTGCAATATCCAGACAGTCCTATCAGGATTTCTGACTTACTAAGTTTAAAGTCTGCCATCAGGCTGCTCCTTTCATTTTCTTCCACTACCATTTTTTTTAAAAACCATGTGGCTTCAGGACCAGGGCAACATTTATAGAAATATAATAAAGCCTAAGTGTTTCTTTCCCCTATATCAGAGTGAGAATTATTATCCAGATTTTTATCCACTGCTGACACTGCACTGTGATGAAACAGGCCTGTTTTTGCAAGACTAATATTTTTGGTGTATTGCAGGCATTCATCTTGAGGATTTACATGTGTGATAAAATTAACATATTTCATGTGGTTTGATTTGATCAACACTTGTTTTCACATGAAAAACAGGCTGTTTATAAAACCTGGACTTAGTCACAGTAACAGCATTCATTTGTTTATAGGCTGTCATTTTTACATTCTTAAATCCAGCATTGAGTTGTTGCTATCTTGGTGCAAAGTAAAGTGCAGAGCACAAATCTAACCAAACAAAAAGACGTCATAGTAATACATTTTCACAACAAAGATTCAATGATTGTACAATAACTCTTTGTTTCTAGACTAATTTCCCTTTCTAAATATGATGATGCGGGTTACACCTTGCTATGTGGCAAAGATGTCTCACTGCATTAGTCATGACTTGCATATCAGCGTGACTATCTCAGTGTTTAACAGATAGACACTTGCTGAATTGGGTAAAAAATAACAACTACACAGTGACAGGAGGTGGTGAGTGGGGGCTTTAGCCCAATGACCTGTAAAGAATCTTCCACTGTTCTTTGAAAGTGGTGACATTTTGTTCTTGAATGGTTAGGGTTAGAATGACAAAATACATACATTAGGGAAATTATTGATGGTTAGGAGTCAAATATTTTGCTTTTCATGATTTGGGGTTGGCATTATTTTTCATAGATGTTGCCGACATAAAACTAAAAGCTATAGATAAGTTATATTCTTAAACTGTTTAACTAGGATTATTGACACATCTACGATTTGGAGATGTGGACAGCTACAGTATATGCATTATACACTTCCTTGTGAAACTGGGCTAAAGAAGGAAACACTATTTTAGGATGTGGAACAGCGAGTCGCAGACAGGGCATTTGTGTGGTTACAAGCGTGTTGAAGAGATTTATCACAAGCTATTCTGTACAAAATCTCTTATCTGCTGCCTGAGCCTCTCAGCTTGCTGTGAATCAAAGTGTATTTCTTAAAGAAGCTGTGCAAAAAGAAGGAAGATGGAAGGGAATTCTTTCATCTCAATTGTTCTTTCTTTATCTCTTGCTCTTCTGTATGGCTAAAAAAAAGGGTTGAGTAGCTGAGCAATGGATTTAAAAAAAGAGTAAAACAAGGCAAAGACAATTTAAGATACTGCAGAAAGTCATGTGAGAGATTTACAGATCATGTTGCAGATATGAAGGACAGAATTATGTAAGGTCTTGTCAGTAGGAAAAAACATATATTTAGCAAATTCAGGTTACGTATCGGTGCAAGCCATCAGGAGGAGAAACTTTGGTTTTATTTCACCAACCTTTATTTTTATGCAGAAATTGTATGAGTTTATATTTGCATGTGTTTGATGTTTAGTGGTGACTTTACTTTTTTTCAAAGTTAATTTTTAAATCTTCACTTTTTTAAAGATAGCAAACATGCAAACAAATAACCATGAGGGTTCTGAAATTTCCAGTTAATCTTACATAACTGAATGATGAAATTTATTAGGGAATAGTAAGTATTCACTATAATATATTCACTACATTCAGTATAAAATGTTGATAATTATTATCAACATTTCATAAGCAACGCTAACCCTTTTCTAACAGTGAATACTTTTTAGTGTTAAACATAGAATTGGTCATTTGAATGGCAACAAACCTTCATTGTTCCTAGGATTCTAAGTTTCGAAGTAAATTAATTTTTTTGATTATGATGGTGTTCTGTTTGTCACCTTTACTACCTGTTTTATTTTGTAGAATCAATTCATTTGTCAGTCTTACCTTCCTGTCCCTTTGTCACTTATGCTTTTATGCTTTGGGTTTGTAAGCAGCACACTTATTCCTCATGTTCTTTATTCCTTTGTGTATTTATAATCTCAATTTTCTGTTGTGCATTTGTTATAATTCCTTGTCTCTTCGTGGTCCTTTCACTGCTGTGTGCTTGTGCTTTTCCTGAGTCTCATCCAGTTAGCAATGTTTTTTTTTTCATAACCTAGGAAGTCACCTTTTGTGTCTAAATTTGTGTCATCCAACCCTAGACTGACGTGTTTCTACACAGGTATATTCTTGACACATACCTGTGTTTTGCACATTAGTCTGTGGCCGAATGACACTTTGACATACATTGACACTTTGTTCATTTGTCGTTCAACAACAGCAACTTTAAACCTCGGAGAGTTGCAATTTTCCTGCAAGTATTGTTTACTAGTGTAGCTATTGCAAAAGTAGGCATTTGTTTATACTTTGACATGGCATCACTGATGAATAGGACATTGTATTTTTGCTTTTTCATACTAATCATTTTATTGTTTGTTTTTTTAAGTTTGTGTGTGTGCTATTTTTGTATTAAGTGCTATTTAGGGTGGGCTATATAGATTATTAAAAAAGACATTCATGTGAGGCTCAAAGATCAAATTCAATGTTTTCCGTCTCTTGTTTGCATCATTTATACATCACTCCCTCAGGCATGTACACCTGGTTCCAATCAGCTGATTACCCCTGTGACCTGCTAGACCTGCCTGTTTGTCACTTAGTGGCACATTGTGTTACTTTTGACTGCTTCTGTCTTTTTACAGAGGGACTTATCACATCATTTAAGCTGCCTTCGTGTTTTCGCCTTTCAAATTGAATTGATGTTACCCATGTTGTATTCCTCTTCAGTTGCACTTGTGTGTGTAAACTCAGTAAACAAACTTATCTTTCTTGTTTCATACATGGTTGTTGATGTGTTACAGCTTGCATTTATTGCATAATAATAATAACAAGGAATTAAAATATGTAGAACAGATTTCTATCCACTTCTGTCCTAGGTTAGAAGTGGTCTAAAATTATGAGACTGTCAGGGTTTTGGTTTGTGTAATGTCGGTTTTCTTCCATGTCTCTGTCCTGTCAGGTTTTGTGTTATCTCTGTTTTTGTTTCATGCCACTGTTTGTCATTATTCACTCCTCAACTTTTCCCTTGCCTGCCTGCCACGCCTATCTACACCTGTCACCTGTTCTGGTAATGGCTTCACCTGTGCCCACTTTCACTGATTTTCCTCTGTGTTTAAAACCCGGTCATTTCCTCTACTTACTGACTGGTTCATTCTGTCATGATCGGTCGTGACGGAGGCGAACCCAATACGCAGACTCATGGTAAAAAGAAAACTAATTTATTTAAATAAGAAAAACGAAACAAAACAAAGGGCTGACGTGGCAGCAAAAACTAACAGACTAAATTACAATCAAACTAACAAAAACTTACGAGGCAGGACACAAAACATAAACGAGAATCCAAAACATGAAACGGGAACCAGGCGGGCATGAGGTAGGAAACAAACAAGACATCGGACAGGAACCAGGCAAGAAGGAATGAACCAGTGAGTAAGTGGAGGAAATGACCGGGTTTTA
This sequence comes from Kryptolebias brasiliensis, assembly GCA_028566095.1. Lineage (NCBI taxonomy): Eukaryota > Metazoa > Chordata > Actinopteri > Cyprinodontiformes > Rivulidae > Kryptolebias > Kryptolebias brasiliensis. The sequence continues at coordinate 10,650,215 of JAOXNZ010000044.1, forward strand.
AACACAGAGGAAAATCAGTGAAAGTGGGCACAGGTGAAGCCATTACCAGAACAGGTGACAGGTGTAGATAGGCATGGCAGGCAGGCAAGGGAAAAGTTGAGGAGTGAATAATGACAAACGGTGGCATGAAACAAAAACAGAGCTTACACAAAACCTGACAGGACGGTGGCATGAAACAAAAACAGACATTACACAAACTAAAACCCTGACAGAGACAGGTGGATTTTAGACAGTCTTACTGGTTACAGACAACAGATTCCTTAAAAAAGTGGCAGAATCTGTTCTTGTTAGTAGCAATTATCACAACAAAGCAATCACTTATGAATGTACAGTAATGATGCAAGTAGGACACCAGCATTGTGTGATGCACTAATTGCTCAGGGAAAAATGCAGCGCTGTCAAAGTAGCAGCATACTAAAACTAAATCAATTTGTACCACATCACCAGCTCTGTGTCATTATGTGTCCAAATATAAGACCTTCGTATTCCCAAGCCTGCAACAAATTGACAGTTATCTGTCTTTCTAAATCTAATCTACTGATCTGTGGTGAAGGTTCAGGGAGGGAAATTAAGAGCATCTGCTAATTAAAAAACACAGACAATTAAGTTCAACCACAAAAGCATCAGCTTTGAAAAGTTAACTAAATCTAAGCATGCACCTTGAAGCATTCCTAAATGTAAATTCATATGTAAAATATGGTAAAACAAGGGCTAGAGGCACATACCACCATCTGTTAGGTAAAATAAATTAATGAAATTAGATGTATCATTTTGTCTTCTTGAGTTTTCAGTGCCAGTAACTGCAAGTAGCATCTTTAACATATGTTGGCTCATATATATTAATTATTTTTAATGTTTGGTCAGTTCTGACAGCTCACATTTATGTTGGCTTATGTTACACAACTCTATGGGTACATTCACACCTACAAGATCAAACTAGATCAAACTGATCAAGTGATTTGGTATGTTGAAGCTAACCTTGAGTGTTGTGCTTGAAAATGATGTGTTTGTTGGAAAAACAGTAAAAGTGTTAATTGCAGTAAACCTGTCATTGTTTTGTTTCTTCATTTATTCAGGTGGTGAACACCATATTACCAGTAGCTGACATAGACTAATGCCAATCTTTAATCAATCAATGTCAGCTTTCAGAGAAAAGCTGACATTTTCAGAGAAATGCAAACACTGTTGTATTTTTATTGTATTGCAGTAAGTGTGTTGTGAGATCTAAATGTATACAAAGTAAGAAAAAGATACATCTTGGTTCCATTGCACCAATTTTCGGGTGTGAAAACAATAAGTTTCAACATTCTTTCAGCTTTGTCATCAAAATCAAAAAATGCAGAAATGTCTCACTATATCAAGACAAAGACAAAGACATGCAAATGAAAAAATATGTGCCTGTCTTTTATGTCCCATTATATTCTAAGTCGGCATCCAGTGCAAGTCTAATATGTTGCATTGCACTGAGGTAGCAGTATATAGGTTGTGTGTGATAACAGGCATGCTTTACAGCTGCGTCTAATGCTCTTTATTTCCCAAAGCAAATATTCCAACATTGTTTGCATCACAGGACACATGACATGCATCCCTAAGCATTACCTAAATTTGGCTTGTAATTGCTACGAAATCATGATCAATTTCTTTTTCACAAAAATAAAGTTGAGAAAACATTTTTTTAAAAATGGGAAAACACAAATCTTTTTAAAATTAAGTCTGGAGTTGCAGCATACATAAAATGAGCATCAGGTCCCACAACATTAAGCAGCTTTTACAATCATGTATTGCACCTGTCACAACCTTTTATAAATGTCCAGTCAGCATTTAAATGTATTTTTTTTATCATGCTATAAATAAAGATCTTGGCTTTATTACCATACATAGTTTGTACCATTTTAAAGTGGATATAAGGTAAAGATCATTTGAAATTCCTTTAATTATTTTGTGTTTTGTATTTTGAAAATTTGTGTAAACATGGTCATATGTCTGTGTGAAAGTTGGACAAATAAATAGAATATAGTGGAGTCTCTTTGTTGTGAAAACAGTTGCTGATTGTTGTTCATTGCTTTGTGTAAAATATGCTTATTGCTTAAGAAAAGCATGTGAAACTATAAATAAAAGTTGTCCAAAGTACTTGGCTTTGCACAAGCTTACTTAAAAGTTGATGTATTATTTTCTGAGCTCATGCAGAGTGTGATATTATACAGGGATTGAGGGAGACTCAGCTGCCTGTCCATCATCTTCAGCTACATTGATTGGCAGACTGTGAGCTGCAGTGGGATTGAGAGGTGTTGCTCAGCTAGATTTAGTGGTCCCTCAGGAGGGAGCATCCCAAAGAAAGGTTAATACCTGCTAAACCTTCAGAAACTCATGGGAGAATGTGTCTTTACAAAGCCTTGCGTTGGTGAGATAGAAAGACATGCACACACACAGAGGTTCTGTACAAGCTAACAACAGTGCCAGACAAAAACAAATAATATAAAATACATATGAAACCAGCACATATACAGTAGGTTAGACAGATCTTTCAATATGGGCTTCTGTCACCACTAAAAGCAATACTGCAACGAGTTTGCAAAACGTTCTTGCATTATTTTGTTTCCATAGCACATAATTCTTAGCTGTATCTGAAAATCAAACTTTGACAGCTTTCATTCCCCTATTAAGTGCCACATTGTGAGCCTCATAATAATAAATGTCTGATGATGCCTGTCAACAATGGCAAGAAACTTGCAGAAACACTGCAGCTTTGCTAGTCATTACAGAGATCTGAAACACTCAGAAACCACCATTACTTTGGTAGTCGTATAGTCTTTGGTTTACTCCCAGTAAATATAATTGTTTAAAAATGTTACTATTAATGTTACCCTTACAAAAAAGTGCTTTTAAAACCCAGATGTAAACAGTTTAGAGTCACAAAAGCAAATTTGAATGTACAAAACTTTGTACAAGTGGAAGCTGTTGGATCTGATACGAAGATGGCTGCACCTTCTTGTTACTGAGTGAAAAAGCACACTTATGAAACACATATAATAATGTTAATGATGTTGGTCATGTGTTGAAGCCTTGAGTTGATTATGTTCAAGTGCGATGCTTGTGCTGAGGATGATGGGAATGATGTCTGATAGTTCAATATGTTTGCAGAACATCAGCAGCATCAGTGCAGCAGGCTCTTTGAGAGAAAGCTGTACAGTAAGTAGGCTCTAGGGAGCGGGGTGGGGCCAAGGTTTTCAGTGCTTTGAATGTGAGTGTGAAAGTGTGTGTTTGTGTCAAGGTGTCCACTTCCATGTTGCTGTATAATGCATGCTTTCTGAACTTGAATGATATTAAGCATACAGTAGAGGTGCTTAGGGACAGGGAGAATGTTGTGCATGTGAAAGTACTTCAGTAATAATTCATCAGACAGACTTAATGAGGCTGCACATGTATGTTACACATATTTTCTCAGGGGACATTATCTTCAGTCTGTTCTACACATGGCTGTGGTGAAAGCAGAAGGTGCCCAACAACACATGATAGTTTTTTTATTATTTGAATGAATATTATTGTAGAAGCAGTCATTAATATTTTTTTTCATTCATATTATGTTTAATTTAATAAAGAGTAAACAACTACATTTTGATTAATGCATTCCCAAATGTAAAGATAGCTGAGGGCAAGGACATTTTTATACTGAAAGAGTAGAAGAATATAATTTCTAAATGAAACATTCTGACATGGTTATTATGCAGCTGAATAAAAAATCACTCTTTTCAGGCTTTAAGTGATTTTACAAGGCTACAATGAGTCATATTTACATTCCTTGCCATTTTTTACATCATTAATCTGCTCAGTTTTATTAGATCAAGGTACACTGGAAAATCAGACTGAACCGTTGCACCAAAGCACCAACAGCCAATCTCAGCGAGCCAGCGCTGAAGCCGTCCCTACTGCTGCTACCCCCCTCCTCACATGGCCTGTTGCTATGGTAACAGTACAGCAAGTTCCTCTATAGCTCTTATATCCCTGGTTATGGCTGTCCGTTTCCATTTTTAGGTGGGGGGATTGATCACTATTCTACTCACCAAGTGTCGAATCATAGTGGCACTGGTGCAGAACAGCTAAAAATGGCCTGAACGAAGTCTGACTACCTGCTTCTTACTCTACAAGCCACGTGGGAGGGGAGACCTGATACAACCGGGTGGATATTTGTTTAAGCCACCACTCAACCATCTGTCTCTGCTTGATGGCTATTACTACACACACAAAAAAAATCTAATTTAATTTTGAATCTAAATGGGTTTCCCAAATAAATAAAGAAGCAGGTAATAAGTGCATCCTGAAGCATTTCACAAAATTGATTTGTTGCCATCTATTCTAACCAAAGAGTGAAGGGATTTTACCATGATTAAAATGATTGCTTTGGCTTCTCCTCCTGCTGCTACAGTTGAAATTGCTTAGCAACACTGAAGTAAGCTAATTAAGAAATTATGCGTTTGGGGTATGGCTGTGAACCACAATGTTATCATGTGATAATAGTGTTAGACACAAGGGCGGCAGAACCTGCTAAAATGCAAATAACTGTGGTAATCCGGTATCAAAGAAAACTATCTTTTACCAAAGGAAAAAAAAAAGCTGCAATAATTTATCAATTTGACATGTGGCCTTATGTCAGATTCACTGAGCTGCGTTAATACCAGAGTAAATAAATTATTATCAGTTCAATACAATATTGTTTTACAAAACCCTCAACTATCATTGACTGCAAATGAATACAGGAATATTATGTGTGCAATTTATAAAAGTGTTTCTGTTTTTTAAGGACACCCAAACATTACAAGATGCTTGTTACCTAAAAACTAAAAATAATCTTCGTGAAAGACAGAACAATCTATTGCTTGCGTCAGGAATCATGCTCTTGGTGTGGTCAAAAGATAATTTGTTTCTAAATATTTATTCCACCATGCCTACAGAAACCTTGGAGATCTGAAACCCTGTTTTGCTTTTGCATTTGGTTTTCTTTAGGTTTTATTTACAAATGCACACTCTTATTATCGTCACATATTTTTTTCAAAAACATGAAATTTCATTGAGAAAAAATGTAAGCAACAATTGTTCAAATAAAAAAATGGCTAAAGCAATAGTCCTATCTTTTAAAGTTAAACGTCATAAACAATTAATATCTTACCTGTTGAAGATAGCTTTTTGAACAAGCTCAATTTAGAGAATTATAGATTGATAAAGCAATGGCTAGTCTTGAGCAGAGCCAAGGCCTAAATTGCTGCCTCCAGTCTCAAAATTTTCATTGCAGTTCATGTGAGCAGAAAATTGTAAACTTTTACACTTTTCACTTTGGTCTTGGTCCCCCCAAGACTGGTTGTTAGCTCGTCAGTTTGATCGGAATTAAACTATATTTCTCCAAACTGAGGTCTTTCCAAGAGCACCTATGACAAGTAAGATATTATTTGCTCAAACATTTTACTGAATCCCTATTCAAAAGATCAGAACTATCCCATAACGCCTCCATTTTTTTTGTTTTACCATCAGTGCAACCAAGAAAGACGGATGTGTTTTTCTCTCATTCAGGGGGTTGATGTTTCATTGGATGGTGCGGGTGGTTAGATGTGTGGAGGTGTCAGATTTACTGGAGCTTACTTGCTAATGAATTTGTATTCCCCAGATGCTTCTTCTATGTACATTAATTCAAGTTTCAAGTGAAGTGATGTAAGACACATTCATATCCAGTAATTAACTAAAATGATCAATACATCAGTTCAAAAATATGTTTTACACATGAAGGCTTGTAATAGGTAAACAAGAAGTAAAGTTCTGACACATAAGTGTCATGATTCGGTTTTGTTGTGTTTCGTTTGTATTTAGTATTTCTGTTTCTGGGTTCTTTTGGATTGATTTGAGT
>JAOXNZ010000044.1:10670057-10687564 GCA_028566095.1 Kryptolebias brasiliensis
CTAAATCTCATTTATGTCATTTTACGGTGTTAAACTTGGTGTAATTAAAAAACTAGTTTGATTGGACGAGGATCAAGTGATTGAGTCAGTCACTGCAAAATGTTTAACATCTTTACCTTAAAAAAGCTTCTAAGCAGCTTTGTATGATGCTTTGAATCAATGATAGTCAGTACTGTTTAATGCACCACTTGAAAATGTTGCTGTATGTTGCTACGTGCAGGAAATCAGTACCTCTGTACACTGAAGAAGAAGTCACATTTTTAATAAATACTTGTGACCCAGTGGCACTGGAGGCTAAGCAATCTATGTCATCACTCTGTCTCTGCAGGCTTTATAAAAAATTTGAACCACAAGGTGTTTTGTGGTATTGTCATGTTATTTATTGTCGCTCTGATACAGGTGGATCTTCGGTTGATCTGTTAAAAATGCTATTCCAGAACTGGTGTGAGTTTAAAGAATGTTTACTGGCAGAACTTTATCTTACCCTTTTGCTCACAAAGTCTTGGAAAATTGTGCATTTTGGGACGTATCTAACTCATTGTCATGTTTTTGCAGCATAATGATGGTCTGTTTTATATGTACTGAGACCTCATTTGACTTCATGTTCTGAGTGTGAAGCAATGACTTTCAAATTTGAATACATTAGTTGTACAGTAATAAACTGCAGACAGTCTAATAAAATGGTGTGTGGCAACAGGCTTTTTTTCCTCATACTGTAGTAATGTGTCAAGGGTTATTGAGATAATTTGGGTTTAAAGTAGTTCACAGCCTGTACAACCCGTCTCAAAAAGGATACATCCTACTTAAAATGTAGGTGGAGTGGAAAACGAGTGTCTGATTCAGCTTTCTAAAACAAATGCAATGAAAACGGGTACGTCCTCAATGGAAAATTGAGCTGTGGCACTGTACCTCTGGTATTTTGACAAAAGGATATCTTCTTTAAAAAGAAGAACTGCACAAATTCTTACCTTTTTTGATTAAATATACTATTCTATAAATACACTATGCTGTTGCATAACAATCCAAAAAAATCACTTTTATCTGGAATAAACTTGTCTGTTGGGAAGTCAAACCCACCTTTCTGGCAATGCGCTCCACCATAATCCTGGCCACAGAAGTGATGGCACCTCCCTCTGGATCATAAAATGGGCTTTGTGGATGATCCAGACTGGTCAAGGGACGGATCTTGTCCTGTGGTACCGTAGGTTTGTTGGGAGACTGAAACAAACCAAATTAAGCCACACACACAAAAAAGTAAGAAAAAGTGGGAAACAGATGTGCACCATGAAGCAGTGGATCACACTCTCATTTCTTTTTTTGCTTGTTTACTTGTTTTTATTAAATTTGTAGAAGACTTTCAAAGTGACACAGAGAAAAAGTCACCCTAAGTAGAGTTTCAAAGTCAGAGAACAGCTGCAGAGGAGTTATGTACTTTACAGGGGAGGTTTTCTTATTAGTCAACAGTAAAGGTCTGCCAGCATGGAGCTGATAGAAGCAATGCCAGAGGCATTGTGGAGGCAGAAGACCAGCCCATTCTTTAACCCCCAACTGAGACCACTCAAAGAGAAAAAAAGAAAGAGAAATTGCAGCGTGTTTGCGTTGTGTGAAACAGGATGATAAGGGCAAGGGCAGCGAGTGTCCACTGATTAAAAGATACAGTATAAGTAATGGCACAAAGGATAGATCTCATTACTCTGTTACAGGCCTGTGCTTTTGATGACTTTGTCCCAGAGAGCCAAAGTCCCCACACTTTGTAATGGCCAGAGTCTCCCTATCTTCTGCTGCATGCTGCAATTTTTGGATGTATAAGGTTTCTTTCTGAAAAACTTTGACACAGTATGTATGTATTCATTGGCCACTCTGACAAAAAAAGGCCACTATTAAAATTAATATTGTCATTTACAAAAATGTTTAAAAACATTGTAATTAAGATTCACATTTTTGTAACATTTATTTAGCTGGGAAAAAAAAACACTTCAAAATTTACCAAAACTTGACAAGATTGTCTTACAATTATGTAAAGATTATCACAAGACAGGAAGTCTGCACATTTGTTTGCTGAATTAGATGCCAGAGCAATTTGATGATAATTGAGATTTAAAACAAAATCTGCTCCAGGCAAGTTTGATTCATATTATTACAATTTTTAACACACAACTGAATGTGCTTGTTGGTACAGAAAGCCAGAGTGATTATGAAGTGTAACTGTAAAAGTCTTGAAGGTTTACCATAATGAAGATGTTGATCGCTTCAAAATACATTCTAACAATGTTAAGTACCATTATCATACATTCGCTAATAGGTGAATTTGATCCACAAATGACTCATCGGAGCCTGGTTCTGAGGCTGTACATTTGTAATTGAATCACTCTATTTTTTACATGAGTGTGTTTTGTTTTGTTTTTATTAGATAGATGCAGTCTTTGATAAAAAAATATATACAAAGGCCACAATTGTAAAGTTCTTTAATGAGTAAAACTAAAACCAAGTAGGACAAATGTTGATTAAAATTGGGGATTCTACATGTGAGGGACTACATGGATTTCAGCGTAGATGTCTCAAAACATACAGACTAATTTGTTGCTTTGCGCTGACTGGAACATAGAACTGGCAGCACCTCAGAGTGAGAACGGTGAGGGAAAAGTGTTGTTCAAGGCTGCTTAGACAGGAATGCACATGATAATGACACTTGAATTTTTGCAACCTGGAAGAGATTCACAAAATCAGAGACTATGAATCTGATCAGGCAGTCTGATGAACAAAAAGAGCACTAAGTTTGTCTTGAAATTACATTTTTTAGTTTACTAAATATGTTTACTCCAAATTTTTTCTCACGTCAATACGATTGTATTTAGATGCACCCACCCCACACGCACATACACACACCCTCCCGTCCCCTGCCGCACACACCCACAAACATGCATACCCTGCACAGCTTCTGCCTGGCTAACAAGAACAATGTGGCATATTACAAACACCCCACGCGAGTATGTTCCTGTTTTTATTGCTTCCTGCCACCAATTTCACAGAACAGAAGCTGAGATCAGCCTACTGTGAAGAAGAAATATTTTCTTTTACAATGTTGCACTGCCAAGTGTTTGTACTAAAAGTTGCTAGATTTGTTCCTAGGTGTGTTTAAAAAAATGAAACCCCATATAGGAGTAAAAAAAAACCTCTAAATCCACTGAATCGAAGTTGAAAGCTCACACAAACAAAAAATGAAACTCTGCCAATAAGAAAAGAAAACAAACAATAAAACGCTTGAGTCCAAGAATTGAAATTTGATTGCCAATTTAACTACAAATATTTAAATGATGCAAATGATGCCTTAAAGTCTGAATGATGAAAAGAGTTCAAATTTGCCAGCAAGTATGTGATGATAATCCTACAGTGCTGTAGTAATTTCCAAACTATATCACTTTGCAATTTTGGGGGTACATTTTATTACAAATTAATTATTTTGCAAATAGGAATATTAATGTTTTCGTGGTTGCACTGACCTCATATGACACTCCACTGTCAGTGCCAGCATCCCATGGGATTAAGTCCTGGACCACCTTTTGGGCCCAACCACACTCTTTGGTACACAAGTCCTCTGCTGACAGGCCCACATTCCAGTCTGGACTGGGTCCCATCATGGTCAAGAAGGACATGAGGTGGCGAGTTCGGTCAACAGAGAACTCAGCTGATGGGGCAGCACGCCTGAGGAAAAGAATGATCAAGAGCTCTATATTAAACAGTGCCATTTGCAAATGTGAATAAATAAAAATAAATAAAAAACATCAGTTAGCTGTGACTCAAGTGAGATTTGGAAAAACCTCCAAAAGATGTGACAAACAAATGTTCTTTTCCATATTCAACCAGAGGCTAATCTGTACTGTCAGCTAAAACAAAGGTTAGATATGTGGCTCAAACACACTGACGCATTTCATTGAACCCAGTGAACTTGTAATGGCATTATTATCTAAACTAGTCACAAGCAAGTTGCCTTAAACTAGACAGATTTATAGAAGTTTTTTAATGTTTACATGCTTGTATAACTTGAAACAACGAGCATCACACTCAGAGAATAATTAATCATTCTGTCATAGTTTGGGATTGGTCTTAATTCTTTTTTTAAGTATTCTGTATTACTAAGGGGAGATCTTTTGTTTTATTGTTAGTTTTAGTGAGTCAGTTGAGTTATGTTCTTGGTTTTGTTATTATTGTCCTCAGTAGTCTTTGTTTTCAGCTCCTCACCAACCTCCTTTCTCTCTTTAATAATCAACACACCTGGGGTCAATTATCAATCACCATCAACCAGTATATATAGACATATACTGTATACTCCTTGTTTTTTTCTGACTTACCTCTAATTCCCTTCACGTATTTTGCTGTATTGTCTGTTTATATCTGTATCATCCCATGCTGCCTTTGGATTCCTTGGTTTAACTTACTAATCTTGTTTTTTTTTTTTTTTTTTTTTGTAGTTTTGCCCCCTACATGTCTACAACTAATGTGACAAATAGATTTAATCACTATGGACCCAGCAGCCACAACTTCAGCATCTGGTACTTCCATTGTTATCACCCTTCCAAAAGACTAGCCTAATCTGGATCTAGTCTTATGAATACATTTGCAACATATATTTGCTTTATTTTTCAGCTTTAGCCTGTACTGAATTTGGGACATAATTTTTTAGCGACTGGCTCTAGATACTGTGGGTTTTGGTAAATAACTGTCAAGCTTTAGCTGCTGTCATCATATCACAAGTGTGGAACTAATAGAATGCAGTTCTTAAAATCACTGACACATATTTGTTTCTCAGAGCTGAGCTGCATTTCATGGTGTCAAAACTTACTGCACATTCTCAAGGTTGTCCAATCAAGGACTTTTTGTCCAGGAGATATTTTTATTTAGACCAAATTGAGCTTCAAATAGTGCATCTATGTCAATAATAGAAGCAATATTATGAACTTATGAAATGAATACTGAACTACATCACCCATTGAATTTAAAATGTGGCACTGTGGCCATAAAGACTAACAAATGATACACATTGTATACTCACATTGCCAGACCACATCCATCTCAATGCACTATTTGCATTCCCGCATCATAGACACGTACACACACACACATACACGCCCACCCACCCAAACACACACAGACAGCTCTCTGGCCATCTGTCTTGACCAATGATTGACAGCTAAACTAATTACAAGAAATTTCTCAGCCAATATAAGATTAATTAGAAATGGCAAGCTTCTTGTTGCAACATAGACAATTAGCCAATGATTCCTCTTCAGCTGTCATTATGCCCATTAAAATCCATTTGACTCGAGCCAGCACAGTCCTGCTCTTGCACACTCTGTTAATGATGAAATAGTTCTTATATTTCCTGGGAACACTAATATTGACTACACTTTTCCGAGCCTCTGCTTTGAGAGTACCTTAGGTCTGAGGTTGATCTTAGAAAGTCATCTTTTTTTTTTTTTTGGACAAAAAAACAAAAATGCAAAGCAAAAAACAGCGCAAGGATTTTAGCAAATACAGGAGGGTTATAAAAATTTAAAAATATGGGCTTGAACCTTTTTTGGGAAAGTGTTGATCTGAATGTCAAGATTTGTAACATTGGTTCTCATTTACTGCCTAATATTTAGGTTATCAAAATTAGTTATAAAAACAACTAATCTTTGTAATAGTCCTCTTATGCTAAAGAAATACAAAATAAATAAATAAAAACCTGATCAAAGCTTTATATACTGGTTTGTTTTATGCCTTTTTCCACAAATGTATTTTTGTCACAACACTGTATTTTTCACATAGGCAACTAAATGTTACAAAAGTTAAAGGAAAAAAGTATATTTCAAAAGTGGGTTGATGCTTAATCCACCACACTCTACATAAAGTACTGCTATTAACCCCCAAATGCTGAACACTTCTTTTTAATGGCTGCATTCTATACTTCAAAGAAACTTCTTATTGTTGACAACTAACTTTTTTTTTTCCTTTTAGCTGCTCATTAGATATAAGGCACACATCACCAAAGTAGTCCTTTGATTCTTAGGAAGATAACTGACAAAATGAGTGGGAGAGAACAAGGAGTCAGCATGAGTGTCATAGAAACACAGAGGCTGTCAGGAAACTATTTCCACCCTAACAAACATAAGAGAAGAGGTAAATAGAGCAGGCGGACTAATGACGGAAGGTTTAGTTATGAAAGTATAAGGAGTAAAAACTAGAAAAAAAAGGTAGTCAAAATCTTTTTGTTTGTTTGACTTAAAATGTGTGTAAAGTTCATCATCAGATTGATGTATTAACAGTACTTACAATGAATAGGCTGGTGGCAATACCATATATAGTAGATGTTGTATCAGTGGTTATGCACTTTGGTGCTTTCATATACAATTTAGCAAATTAGCTATCTGGAAGACCTATTTAAAAAGAATTGTTGAATAAATGTTCAGAATATTGTACAAATGTTTAATTTTATAAAGAAACCTTAATGAAGAATCAATGTGACAGAGACGTCTGAAGGTGAAGGATGGATTTGAGCAAAATTGAGACAGAACTGAGTCATTCTTGTGAAGAACCTTCACATCATTAATATTACACTCCTATAGTTCCAGTGCTTATACCTGCAGACCTGCACCTACATCAGGTCTATGTAGGCATTTGTAACCTAAAATATCTTTTTAAAAACATTTCTTACCTCAATGCCAGCCATCCAGTCAGGGTTCTCTCTACAATTAAACTTGTGTCCTTTTTGTCAGCAAATATAATCCCATCCTATACTTATCCTTATACATTGGAAAAATTAACTTATTGCTATGCCAAAATATTTACAAACAGAGTAGAACTCTTGTTTTCCAACTTTGAGGGAAGCTTGATCCAGATTTATTCAACAAAATGATAATGATGGTTTTTGTGGATTTTATTTTCACCCTTGGAATGATTCATTATTGTTTTGCTAACATGGGTACTGGTCACTTGGAAACTTATAAAAACTTAATTTTATTACCTTTTATAAAGCTTCTTTAAAGTCAGGGTGTCACTGATAATCCCTGTGCCTGATGCACAGTAGTGTATGCATACAACAATGGCAAAGGTTTAATTTTTTAGCCTTTCATGAATGGACATTTTCTTGATAAGCAGAATAAATATTCACAAACTGATTTGCAAACATGAATAATAAGTAAAAAACAAATGTAAATTACATCATTTCCATTGAGTGAATTCAAAAAGCATCAACATTCCTTTAGGATCAGTCACTTCTGTTATCAAAATCTGAGTCACTTGTGTGTGTCTGATACAACTCAGATGGAAAAGCTCAACTTCTAAATCATAAAGTTCCTGATAATATGTGCAAAATGGTTTGACAGTGAAAGGACAATTATGCCATTAAAATCCAAAATTCCTATACATTGTGAGGTGAGCTCCTTTTACAAAATAATTTATTTAGTAGTTTGTGTTTGAGACTTAGGTGACTATAATGATAGTAGGCTACTCTCAGTCACACTTATGTTTTATTGTATTGCCATTTATATTGTTTTCTTATTGTATTTTGTGGTACTATTTTCCTTGTTCTGTCTACAGAAAACCAAACTCTTATACTGAAATATGGAAGTAAGCTGGACATCTGCTGATGTGACTTCTTTTATAGATTTTTATATTTATTTATTTACCATATTTTATGTGTGAGAATGACTTACACATTTTCTTGGCTTCACTTTGCTCTTCTCTCCCACCTTTGTACTTTTATTACTTTCTGCTGCTATGCTTTTTATTCCAGCTATCATTTTTATTCTAGCTATCATTTTACAATCAAATAAAATTCATTGTATGATTTAGGAGGAGGCATTTTATTTTATAGAATTTAGTGCTAGCACACTTCAAGCACCGTGAGTTTTACTTCATAAACATCCATAAAAATAAGGTGCAATTATGGTTTATATCATAAAGAGTAACTTTGAGATGTTTCCAGACTTTAAGGCATCCTGCTAATAATAATCCATCAGAAAGTAAAGCTTTACAAGAGTTTGTGACCAGATAAGAGATTTTATCTTTAATTAATGGTTATTAAATGTTACTGCAAGTTTTAGGAACTGCTTTAGCTTTGTTACTGAGGCTGATGATGAAGAAGCCAAAAAGTCCCTCATAAATAAAGACAGTTTGGGTATCTCAAAGAACATGCATAAGCAAACTTTTATTAAATAAAATGTCATAAATTATTACTATATCATCAAATTAAATATCTTTGTGTTTCTTTCTTCAAAAAGACACTTGTCTATTGTAACAAAGTATTTACTGGTTTTCCTCAAAAAATCCATCAGACAGCTGCAGCTGATCCAGAATGCTGCTGTTTGAGTCCTCACAAAGACCAAGAGAGTTGATCACATCAGTCCAGTTCTGAGGTCTTTGCACTGGCCTTCTTTTGCTCAGAGAATTGTCTTTAAAATCTTGTTGCTGGTTTACAAAACACTAAATGGACTGGGTCCAAAATTCATCCCTGATCTTCTGCTGCATTATGAACCATCGAGACCTCTGATGTCGTCTGGCCTAAATCTGCTCTTTGTCCCCAGAGTCAGAACCAAACATGCAGAAGCTGCATTAAGCTTTAATGCACCAAATATTTGGAACAGACTCCCAGAAAACTGCCGTACCGCTCTGACTGTGAGTTCCTATAAAACGAGGTTGAAGACCATCCTGTCTGCTGCTGCCTTGGATTATAGCAGAGTTATTTAAGCTGTATTTTATATTCCTTTATCTTCTATTCCAGTTCTTAATCAGAGCTTGCTTTAAGTTTTTAATGTTATGAAATGTTCTTTTTTTGAGCCTCTGCAATTTTATGTTTTTATATTTCTGTATGCTTTTATTGTTCTTTTGCACTTTGTCACAATGTTTTTAATTGTTTATGTAAAGCATTTTAGGTTTCCCTGTTGTTGAAAAGTGCTATACAAATAAAGCTGCCCTGCCTTGCCTTCAAGACATCAAGACAAATATAATTTGTCCTCTAACTGCTTGCTGCTGTTGTACAATGTAAAAATATATGTTACTGGAACTGTTATACTCTTAAGTCATAAACACATGGAGCTTAAAAACTTGCTGACATAAGCAAGCATCAGTGCTTTTAAACACTGGTTATATGATGTTATATTGTTTCAAACCAATGTATCTGACCCTGAACACTCCTGCATACTGCTGCATACAGCCTCTGTGGGAAATTATTAATGGTTTGTATATACAGCACACAGTCACCTTGTTAGCTCGGCTGGATATCATTGCTTGTATTAAAGGCTGGTTTTTTTCAGTCTGGAGACTAATTTCATGGTTCTCAAAAAGCTCCTGCAGTTAATATAACAATTCACTGCTAGCCTTTATGCACTTAAGTTTTCCTGTATAAGCTGAGTCAGAGGTTTTTTTTTGTTTTTCTCATAAATAAACAATTAAATGGCTCCAATAAATAAATATGCACAAGTGTCAGTTTTAGGTTTCTATTATGTTATTGTGTTCCATCTATTTAAAAGAAATTACTTCAGCCTCAAAAGCTTCTTGAAATGATAGCTTTGATAAATAAAAAACACAATTATTTGAGGTTTTTTTTCTTGCACAAATTGCTTCAGTTGTTTCAGTATGTTTTATTTTAATCACTTTCAGTATAAATATCTTTTTCATTATGACATCAAATCTAATCAAACATAAATAATTAAATGAAAATCAGGAAGCAGTGGTATCCAAATTAATGAGCCACTGTAGGCTACATACCATAATGCTAATCTATACATACAATCAATCAGTTTTATACAAATGCCAGATTAATTTGAGGATTTCAACGATGAATTAAATTATATGCATTTTTAGCACCAATCACTAACAGGTATGTATCTTTATTTGGTAAGTGTTGAATTGTTTTTAATGATTATTAATTGAGTTCTTATTATTTTCTTTCTTAGGCCATAGATCAGTCATTACTAGATGCTAGTATTTATTTGTCAGTTTGATCAATCAACCCAGTACATCACTGGTCTTAAATAACACAATGCCAGTATTATATAAACTACCAATAATAAGAAAAACAATTTAATTATTTTTTAAATGTGATTTTTTTTTCCACAGAACTGTTGGTATGATAAAGAAAAATCCTGTAGGTAGAGAGCAATTAGTTTAAGTAAATGACCAAGAGACATTACAGTATTAAGGCATTGTATTTACTTACACATTCAAGGGCTGCCAGGCTGGCCACTGAGCTTTCATTTTGATGACTGTTAGAACATCATCACCCTTCAATGAGAAAGAGACACAAAAGTTAAACATTAGTTCACTCAAATAACTCATTCTTCACTCTTGAATAACTACGCTTCAGCAGTAAATGTTCAAAAAGGCTGAGTGGGAGGCTGATCAATTTCCAGGCTTTATATAAACAGTTCAATCAGATAATATGTGGTTTATATGTTAAAAGGGTTATTATCTATATATTTGTTTAACAAACAGGAGAAAAATATTGCAAATATGTGAAGTAATGCAAGCAAAACAGCAATTATTTTACATTTGAGAGACAATTTTGAAAATTAAAATGTAATTTTGACACAGGCAAAGGCATCGTGTACAGATATTATCTGGCTAAGTAAACTTTATTTGCTTCAAGGCTGACAGATCACTGGCTAATTTATCCCTCCATAAAATCATACCCACACTTTGTACCCAGCAGTTGCCATTTTATACCCATCAATTGAGTAGCAAATGTTTACTAGTTTGCACCGATGCACACAACAATTCCCATTTCACAAATATGCACTTGTGATATGCACATATCCCTGCAAGCATAAAACCCTGCCGGAGGGATAAATTGACCTGACATGGCACTGTCATGCTTTTCTACAATATTCAAATGTCAACTAGGTTGATGTTTTTAAACTAATTCCACAGGAAGACAAGACAGTAGAGACATTAGAGATTGTGTGCACTTGTAACATTTCTGTAGCACCATAATGAAAAGTTAGGAAGCATTTTACATAACAGCTTTGTAAAAGGATTGCAAAAGTGGGATATCTGACAGACAAAATGTCACAGGCAATATTAAGTAACTACATGGTTATACGTAACTTTCAGTCAGTATTTAACAACGATACTGTGAAAAAAAATAATTGTACTGTATCTCTGAATCAATCAGTGCAGATATAATAGCAGCATTGTCCACTGTGACAAGCACACATTGTGTACTTTTGATTTCACAGCACTTAAGTATCTTTTCATTTTTTGCAATTTAATTTGCATTTTAGTACAAACATTTAAAAAAGTAAAAATGACATCTTAAAGCAATGTAAGAATGTTGCCATTGGTGTGTTAAAACATAATTTATCTTTAAATCCTACACGTTTTTTCTCTTGACCCTGTAAAACAGCACCTCCATGAGCTGGAAGTGAAACCATTGTCAGGGTCCTCTGAAGTCACAAAGCCAAGCATGTCCTGCTGGGCTTGAATTGACCTGTCATACTCCCTCACACTGAGGATATCAGCCATGAAATTGGCTCACAGTGAGCCATGGGTAAAGTCTTTAAATACTACCTCAGTGAGGTAATAGGCAAATAGTGCATGGTTCTCACACTGGCACAGAAAACCTTAGCAACCCTCATGTTTTTTTTTTTATTTTATTTTCTTTCATTGCCAGGACAACTGTGCATGGTGGTTGTAAACCAATTATATACAACATTAAAACAACTTGTGTTGTGTAGGTCTCCTCATGCTGCAAAAAAAAAGCTCTTATATCCTGGGGTGTACTGAGACCTACAGTATCAGTACCACTGAAGCAGATCATTTGGATCTTGTAGGCTTAAGTGTAGTACTACTGTAGATCCGGAATGCTCCACTGATACAGACTGTAATCTCTAGATCTTAGTAGCAAGTCAAGACATTTGTAGTAACTACTAAGAATATTTAATCCTTCACAGGGTTTTTAGATGGTACAAATAAAAGTTAGGATTCATGTCGGGGCTGAAGCTATTCAAGATATTATGGCAGGTCAGTGTACATTGCATTCATGTTTGCACATTTGTTCATATAATCCCCTTCTGGAATGTATGTCTTTGTGTATACTTTGCTGCATCTGAGCCTATTATTGACAGGTTTGTATGATTACATGCCTGCTCACACATTAACTGGCTTTCCAATACCAATCTGCTCAAATAATAAATTACTTTGATCATCTGGGGATGTCAGTGTGTGTGTACACAGCTGTACAAAACCTGAAGCATGAAAACTATTTAGGCAATACACTGTGGATTGTGAGAGATCACAATGAGGGATTTTAGATAACATAATTGAGCAAGTTTGCAACTTCTGCATCTGCTTCCCTTTGATTTCTGACAGTCTGTGTAAACAGAGACAAATCAAAGAGGAAATACTTTGAGAAAACCTATAGAAAGCCCAGCTACTTAGAAATTATAAAAACTATGATGCCATGTAAAATGACTTGAATGTAAAATACTGACAGGTATGGACTGCACTCTGACCAATATTACAGACAGATTCTTATTTTTTGAACACTTGTTACTGGTATTGTGTTGTTGAAATAAGCCATTGTTGAAGCATAGCTGCTTTATTGTTCAAAAATAAAGGCAGATTAATAAATTTGTAAATTACCTGTGCTATTTGTATTTAGTGCAATCTACTCTGTCACTTTATTTGTGTGCTGATAACAAGGTGGATGGTTTCTCAAATGATTATTCCCAAGTAAGCAGTGCCAATGATTTAAAAAAATATATATATATATTAATTCTCACAATAGTCTCAGTTTATGTACTCTAGTTCTGGTTTTATTATTGCTGTAGAGTTCCTTTTTCCAATAACAAAATTGTAAATAGATTGTAAAGAGAGGTGAAAGTAGTCTCCAATGATCCCCTTGCCCTCTGAAGCTACGTATTTGCTCTAGAAGAGGATGTGGACAGTGAAAAATCACAATGATTTCTTTTGTTGTTTTTCTCAGAAACTACAATTTCTACTAAGCACAGCAAATGGTGGAGAGACCTACCCACTTGTCTATTCACAGACAAGAAAACACCAATATGAATACTTGCCTAGAAACTGTACATAAAGAGCAAAAAGAAAATTGTTCATTACCTATAACCATTTTACTATTAATAATAGTAATATGGTAATATTTTTAGATTTTAATCTACTTTTACCCTAAAAGTCACATTAAAACCCCTATAAAAATAAATAAAAAACCAGACTGAATGTGAAAATTCAAGCTCCAACTGAGGTATAAGAGAAAGTAATGATGCAATAAATACCCAAACTAAAATCATTTAGAAAAGATAATGCTTTTTATAGCACAACTTACCATTTTAACCTCAGGTATATACACATCTGATATTTAAAAGAAGCAAAAAAAAACCAAAAACAAATCATTCCTAGAACAAAAAACTACTTGTATCTATTAGAGAAGAAACATCATAAACTGCAAATGACGTTCGTTCGCATCCTGGAAGGAACAGATTCATATTGCATGAATAATTTCTAGTCCTGACAAGTGCAGTGAACCTTCATTTGTAATGCTTGATTTAGCATTTGTAATTCAATGTTAGGCAATAAACCACATTTAAAGTGACATCATCAGAAATAAGAAACAGAAACAGAGTTGTGGTGTTAATAAAGTTTAATGGTTCCTGTTTGCTCCACTGACATTTGTAACAGCATAATATGAATACGCTTGGGAAGGCAGTCAGACGGTAGTTTATACGCTTCCACGCTACTGAGTAAACAACCAAATATTTCCCACAATAAATTATCTCTCAAATCGACAGTGTTTTGGAAGAGTCACCAGCATTTCCATCATGATGCTGACATTAAGGTTATTTCTGAGTTAAGATGTAAAGAACAACACATGAAATATTTGGTAAAAAAGCACTGACAGAGTTTTCTATTTCTCAGCTCAAAATCTAGCTTTTTAAGACATTTATTTGCTATATATTTCTGGACTTTTCCACATGAAGTAATGCTCTTTTTTTCTTTTTGCAATGGTCAAACCATAAGAATTTTTTGTTATTATTGCATTTTTTATTAAGTTCACTTTAGAAAAAATACAATTTATACAGTAAAAGAGATGAAAAATTGTTAAATTCACGTCCATTGACGCTGTGCATCATTTATTTATATTTTTTAATAATTTGTTTGTAGGACATGAACAATAACGTGACCAGAAATAATGGAAAATATTGCACTGGCAACAAACAAGGCTGCTCTTACTGCAGATCAGTCTGCAATTTTATGTTTGTTGTTTACTTTGTAAACAAAAACAAAAAAAAACCTTGTAAAATAAATGGCAGCTGATCCACATTATCTTGTCTATTAATCTTCTGTAGCTTATCCAGGACTGGGTTATGAGGGCAACAGTTTAAGCAGAGATAACCAGACCTCTCTGTCCCCAGCTATTTCCTTCAGTTTATCCATCCACCATAATACAGTGATAAAGAATGGACATATTACCTCTAAATAAAAAAGATATTTCAGCTGATCTGAAAATTGTTTGAAATTAAACTAGATAAATGCAGTTTCAAAAACAAACAGCCCATAAAATGCTCAAATTTACATTTATGAACTGAAAAAAATCCATATATGTATGTATGCTCTTGAGATTAAATTCAACTAAGTTTTTATTTCTCAGTGTTGCCTTAGAAAACAGATGAGGCAGTGCAGACATAGAGGTTCCCAAAGCATATAAAATCATATTAGCATCATTCATGCCAGTGAAGGCAGACAGTCGCGAAAGCAGAGGCAGTAAGGAGACTGCTATGGAAATTGCCCATATCATTCAGCCAGTCTCTATGAAAAATTATACTAATGGCCATTCCCAGTTCCTGGTGGCAATGCTGAAATGAGAGAGATGACATCCCTTTACTCACTGAAATAGCAGCAAAAACTACATTTCAGATACCTTTTGAATTTTAACTTACACACTTGTGTACTCATCATGCTGAAATGATCATTAGCACTAATCACTGTAAAAATAATAGTGTTGTTCTTTCTTGCATCATCAGTATTTATAAGAAAGCTTTATTTTTGTTTGTGTGAAACAATATGCAGATAGCTATTTTATATATTTTGCGACTTTTACATTAAATCAGTGTGGTTCAACCTGAGATTGTGAATGACCACCTATACATTTTATCTCCAACTAACTTAACGTGAAAATGCAACATGAGCTGCAATCCCAGCTTTAGGATTTATGACCAAAAAGTAACATAGTTTATCTCATTTACTGCAAAACATTGAATGTAATCATGGGTCAAAGAGTTAAAGAATTGCTAGATATTTCATTTTGTATTAAGTCATAGCTTTCCCTAGAACAGTACAATTATGTAAAATTATGAGTTGTTTTCTGCCCGTGAGCCAAAGCTCCACTTGGTCTACAGCAGCCTTTTCCCATGGTGAGATAGCAGCTCCTCTGATGTTGTAATCAAAGTTCTACACAAGAATCTCTGATCTGTCTGTCCCAGCACATCCAAACTATTAATAGGCATAGGAAATTGCTTCAAAATTCCAATTGGATGCAAGCTGGCTGTTATCAGTGCATACCGTGAAAGGCTTACACAGCCTTCAGGTGTTAATTAAATCTCTACTGACATTCCCATATCCTGCCCCGCAGAAAAAGCTGCAGTTCAGATATTGCGTAGATAAAGTCACTTCAGTCAAACTAGCTTTGAACAAAAGAAGACAGGAGAACATCCCACAGGCAGGGGGAGAAAGCATGTTGACAAGAGATTTGTTCATGCTGAAGGTAGATGAGTTTGCAAGCAGTGACGACTTCTCTAGAGAGTTGTGAATTGATTTGCTGACCATGGTTGTCCTCGGTGGTAATCTCTGAGCCTTGCGGTGCAGTCTCGAAGGCTACAGTTCAGTCTGGCACGCTCATTCATCACATAGCCCAAGCCATCATACAAACAGCTTTCAGCAGATTTGGGTCCAAAACTGGGGAGATATTAGAGATAAGTTGAGGTAACTGCTGTTGGTGACCCAGCTCAGTGTGTTCATTGCTTCCTAGGTGTTTCTTCATCTTTACTTTAATTCTTATTTTTGTAATTCTTGTTCTATAAGGAGGTCAGTGGTCATTTTTAGATGTCCCATGCTGGATACTACTGGATGATGCTGAAACTAATCTGTGTATTTAAAGTGAAACCTGTCAATCCACAAAGGTCTTCACGATTCAACATCACCCATCTATCCATTTTCTTTACACACTTTTCCTTTCCAGGTCACGGTGGACCTGGTGCCTCTTTCCAGCAGTCACTGTGCAAGAGGCGGAGTACATTCTGTGTGCAAGTCCATCACAGGGCCCCAAAATACAAATGAGACAAACAACCATTTGCATTCTCACTCACACCTAGGGAAAATTTAAAGTTACCAATTAACCTAACATGGATGTTTTTGGTCTGTGGGAGAAAACTGGAGTACCTTAAGAAAGCCCACTTGTGCATAGTGAGAACATGCCAACTCTACATGTTCTGTAGGCAAATCTGTGACTTTCTCACTGTGAGGCAACAGCTCTGACAACTGCACCGCCATGCTGCCTATATCATATCAGGTACTTCTCTTTTCTTTTTGAACCACTGTATCACAGTTAGGCATGGTCCACTGTGCAGTTGCAAAGTATACTAATATTGAAAAGGCTTGGTATCAAAACCAATACAATTTTACATTATACCATTCTTGTGGTTTAAACTCTGATAAGATACCAGAGACAGTGGTTTTCTCCAAACAACCCCCACCTGGTGCTGCAAGCTGTGTATTCTAGCAAAATGAGGGAATTTGCCAAAACTTTTTCTTTCTTTTTTTTAAAAGTTGTTCATTTGAAAATGTTCCCATAGTAGATGTTATTGCTTATAGATACCAGTGTATTTTTTAAAGTGACACTGTTTTAAAACTAGCAGTAAGTTAAGAAAGTTGTCTATAAACAACCTGCTGACTAGCTAGGATTGGCTTGTCAATAAGAATCTGTGCAATTAGTCTATTTTAGATCTATAAGTAAATTTACAAGGTATTTATTTCATGTTTTTGATTAGTTTGTGCATCTTTGTGGACATTTTTTTAGATCACAATATATTTTAAAACAGTCTTCTGACTCTCTGGAATTTCAGCTGGTACTGGTTTTAAATTTAAGCTCAGTACTTGTGATAAAATAAAGATTTTAACCTTGAGTTTCAAAACATCAGTAGCTGAGGTAATATTTAATATGCAAGTGCAAAAGAAAACACATCCAGGCTAAAAAACAAAAACAAAAACATGCTGTAGTCATTTCTGAAATATAGTTTCACTGCTCCTGAACTCTTTCCTCTAATGAAAGTCCAATGACAATAAATGTGTATCTGTTAGCTCTCTGTTGACAAAGAAACTACAGTATGTATATCTTGATAGTCTGTGTCTGCTTGTCTGTGTGCAGTGCACCTACAAACACATTCAAAATGAAAGAGTAATGAGCTTTTTAATGCATTTGTAGGGAAAGAAACACATTAAAAATAAACTGTGCTACA
>JAOXNZ010000044.1:10750726-10760879 GCA_028566095.1 Kryptolebias brasiliensis
GAGGAGCAGCTAGACTGCACTCCCATCACAGCAGGCAACATGGCACAAAGTACCTTTACATTCTCTGTTACAGCCACTTCTGAGAACTGATCACTTAAAGACTTGCTGTCCTATAAAAGATTCAGTCATGGTGCGAAGGTGCTATAATAAATAGTAATGGACTGTGTAAACTGTTATGAACTGAACCATGTCTCTTTTTGCTGTTGTTGTTTTGTATTAGACCTCTCTAATGCATTGATTCATTACTATTTAGCATAATACATAGCTACAGCTATGAGTAATCCTCATTGTCTCTGAAAGCTTTTAAATATCCAGCATTGTGGATAATGACACTTTTACACCATCAACTCCTGAGTGCTTCATTGATAAGCTTCCTGTTCAGCACCACAGACGTTTCTAAAATGGGAACTGTTTCAACTCTTTTGGCATCACTCCTTTGGAAAAAGTCACATGCATAAAGTCAACAGCACCACAGACTGACAAAGGCTCTTATAATAAAAATCATTTATTTCATTTTAATTATGCAGGCTAGTATTTCCCTCAGTCTTCATCTTCCTCAGCACTGGATTGATCGCTGAAGAACATCAAACATAAAGAGATCAAGCTGCAGATGGAAACAGAAAGAGGAAACACAGAAAGACAAAAAGACTTTGACTTTTTAAATACATTTATCTTAATTTAAATTTATAGAATATGCTCTTATGTTACATAATATTTGTTTAAACCAATAAATCGTCTTTAAATAGTTTTTATTTAATATCGCATTTATCCAGCATGAGAATGTGGAAAGGTGTTCATTTTTGTTTTACACAAAAATGGTTTCTCCAAATTCAGTCCAGCTCTTCAGACACAATAGCTAATTCAAATAATCATTATGAATTGTAGGAAACCATGAGTGGCTTAGCTCTTGATGAGAAAACACTCATCACACTGAGTGTTTGAATGTTTATATTGAATTATGATTATTGAACAACTTGGAGTTGACAGAGTGTTTGCTCAGCAGTCAAAATGCTAAATTTATCTGGGACTGCTGTAAATGCAACACCATTTTATGGAAGAAAATTGTTCAAAGGCAGCGTCTTTAAAATGTATTTCTCTTATGTCACAGCTTTCCAGCAGGGATTATGTCATAATCTGGATTGTTTTCAAGGTTATCTAAAGTCATAAAGTAAACACAGGCAATCTGTGACATCTCAGTGAAATCCACAATGCCTGCTCCAGGCCTACAGTGTACTGTAATGAATCTCTCCGCAGTAACTTTTCAACACGCCAGTGTTTTCATCTTCACCTTCTGGACATTTTTCTTGCAAACTGAAATATGAGCGTTTTGCAACAAAATATTGATTCAGTTCATGTTTGCACTGACTTTCTGACTTTTGGGTTAAACTGTAATGTTAATTTTAGCACATATGTATCTCCTGTTCTGGTGGCATTATGTTGGTCTGAAGTCAAATAATCAGAAAGGTTAGGAAGCTCCTTAAATGTTTCAATCATACATTATATAAAACTGGCCTTTTTTTCTCTGTGTCTTGACTGAAACAGTTTAGCCTTTATGACTCTTTTTTATTCCAATTAAAAAGCTTGTTTATATAGCATGTGCTAAAATAATAATTGTATTCATGAATAATGTATTTTGTTAATCAATTTATTAGACTTTAATAGATAAGCTTTCTCCAGCGTTTATTTAAATTACACTTTTATTCATAATTTAGGGTACTGAATGTATTTTTAAAGTAAATCTCTACGAACCATTCTGTATGCCCTTTACAAACCAGATGAATAAAGGCACAATGAGGTTACATCAAATTGAAAATATGACAGAACATTCATCAGGGTTTTTGGACTTAAAATCACCATCACCTAATTTAAGCCATGAACTGTAATATTGTATGAATGTGTCCACTGGAGGATGTCTTCCTGTATGGAGAGACAGAATAGAGTGTTTCCACCAATCAGTAAAACATTATGGACACTGATGGGTAAAGTGTCTGTTCATCTTGGTAAAATGCTATGTTTTGCTGGAAAAACCTGCCTTGCATTCACCTGGTTGTTATTTTGACACTTCTCACCCACCTAAATGTAATTTCTCCCAGACTAATCTCTCCCTCCACCCCTGCATGCATTGCTACATAGTACTACCCCAAAGAAGCAGCTCCACCCCTCAAACTCTAAGATAAAAATTAAATAAAGTCTGATTGCATTTATGGGAAGTAAGCCTATTCTACAGAGACCCCACCCTTCAAAAAACTGGGCCCAAAGGTTCTGTTGCAAAGAAAAAGACACGTTCTTTGTTCTTGATTGGTCAAATGTGTCTTTTCTGACAAAGATACTCAATACTGATGAATGGTCAAAATATTATAACTGATCAGAGTATAGTTTAATTCTATAAAAACTGTGGCAACGCCCAGAGCAAAGTTAATTGGTATTTTTATATATATTTTATGGGATGACTGAATCATCTGAGCCACTTAGTCTCACAGAACTTAGAATAAAACTAACAAACAATGGTGTTCTTATACATATCTGGTGATTTCAACTCAATGGATTTTTTTTATTTTGGGTTTATAAAAAAAATTGCTGATTTGTTCAAGAAAAAAAAAACATTTAGCTCAATCAGAGTATTTAACTACATTAGCCACTCATAACTGTTCAATAAGTCTGCATATGTTGTGTACACCCTAATGTTGCAATAATAATCCATACATAAACAAACATTCCATCTGAAAGTTTCATCGTCAGCATCAATGCATATTAATGAATCTTAATGAACTGTGTTAAACCAGGTTTAGCAGAAAACACACATACATTGAAGCTGTGTTTAGTCCATTTGTTAATTACCAGAAAATCCAGTTTAAACTTTAAAAACATCACAATCTTACTGATGATGATTTCAGTAAGCTGTTTGTGTTATAAACATGTTTTTGTTATCTGACATGTAAGGAAACATTGTTTTTTTAAAAAAGGAATTATTTAAAAAAATCAATTTGTTAACCTAATGAGAGATGGGTCCTGCTGATGCTCAGTAAAAGGAGATTAGATACATGATGTCTTTAAACTGTACATGCTCATATACACTGAGATTTATACTTAACCATCTGACAGGAAGAATTTGGTCCTCTCAGTACAGACAATATTGGTAATGTTTGTCTTTACCTTGTCAGTCATTGTTAACTCACAAAAAAAGTATTTTCCTAGTTCTGAAAATCATTTTGACCTTTACTCTATCCTAATGACACATCTACAAAGACATGTGGATAGTTGCTTTTCATCAACAGAGAATGGATTTTTTTTGTTCTAAAATTAAAACAATGTCTTTTGTTCCACTACTTCAAGAGCTGATATAACATCAGCTGTGTGTGAAAAGAAATGAATAATCAGCAGGTAAAGAAGATGAGTCTGTTGGACAGTACGAGTATTAAAAATGGGGTCTGAAGGAGTGCCGCCTTTGTGCACCTCTGTTGAAGAACGTTGCACAGCTGGGAGCAGAGTTTAAAACTCAAACATGTCGTTCTGCTTCATGGCCAGCTTCGCCACCTCCTGCCTTATAGCCTGCACGAGTGCTGAGGTGGAGAGGCTGCTCAGGGGCATGCTGTCCATGTCCTTCAGCACCTGGGGCAGATTTTGCTCAGACGCTGTGTTGGGGGCAGCGGGTGGCTGCTCCAGAGTCTGGTTATACTGTAGTGGCAGCCTGCTGGGGCTCCCTTTTGGGTAACGAGGATTAGGAAAAGCCTCTACATACCCGGGCAATGGTACCTAAAAAACACAAGGAGACAGGACAACAAAAAACATTAACCTCAATAAAGCCCCTCCATTATGTTGAGTGAACAGATTCTCCTGCTCCACTATTTAAAAAAATATATAATATCTGATTAAAATTATCTATTGATGGACCAAAACTATATAAGAAACATAATGAAAAAGTTGATCTACAAAACCAATAAAAATATGTGTTTTGAATAAAGTTTTCTTTTTAAAACATGCACAAAAACAGGAAAAGAAGCAAACGTTTCAAGAACAAGTGAAGAAAGCTCAGTGGAAGAGAAGGTGTAGACTCATGGGTTACAATAACATATCACAACGGACAGGAAAGGAATCTCTTATTTCATGTGATAAATGAAGGAAATGTTAGAAGAATGATCAACAAATGCAAGGATGAATCATAACTGCAATTATAGTGACATTCTGCAAAACTGCTGAGAAAACAGCAGCACTTTTATAGGACTCACATCAAATTTTACAACTAGCCAAACAATAGAAAGAGCTTTAGTTCTGTTTATAGCAATTCTACAAGTTTTCCAGTATCTGAAAGAATCCATAATCAGCAAGTTTTACAATAGTCACTCAAGTAATTTCACTTTAAAGTTTTCAGTATTAGGAAAATATTTTGAATGGGGAACGTGAACAGCTGCTAGATGGTCAATAAAGTTTAACATCTTGGTCGTGTTGTTTTTTTCCACTAGATTTGTCAGTGGGCTCAACTCACAGGCTGGAAATATTGGGGGTTCTTACAGAGTCTTCCCATTGTGGCGGAACATCTTCAGGTTCTGGTGGATAGGACATCCAAGAGGGACTGTGATAGGACGTGGGTGATGTGGAGACAAAATACTCTGAGTAGCCAGTCCTGGAGGCTGGGATGGAGTAGACAGCTGTTATTGGGTTTCCTGTGGCAAAGAAAGGTTGTGACAGTCAATGATTAGTTCATGTCAAAATATTTCATTTTGTCAAAGCACGACTTTACCTATAAAGTAATTATTGCCATCTTTTGAAAGGCTAAGTCCTTTTCGTATTTGCTTACCTGAGTAGTTTGACACAGGCTGCTCTGCAGTGATAGGTGGAAGTGCTGCTCTAGTGGTTGGCCCATATGGGTTGATCTCATGTTGACTCCGCAATTCAACGACAGATGTTTCTGAGCTCCTTCCCTTAGGCCCCAAGTCTGATGTAGAGCTAAGTTGTACAGAAATTAGTGAGGGATGACAAAAAACTGCTGCAACACTTCACCACTAGATGGCAGACTCATCTCATGTGGAAAAGTGAACACCTCATTAACATTCTTGCCAGTGCTCTATGCCCTAAATTAATATAAAAAATATATATAAGGCCTTAAATCACCCTTGCCTCGACGTGTCTCCTCGTAGTCCCTGAATATGAATTTTAATATTATTAAATCAAGACTATCTAAAAGGTCTGCAGTAGGCAAAGTGTGTCTGTATTTCTGCATGTGTCTAGTTTGTTTGGCTAAATCCCAACTGTTACAACAAACATTGTAATGTTCAGGGTGTTGTGTACTGATGTACTCCATTTTTCTGTAACAAGCATAAGAAAACACCATATGCAAAGTATACTGCAGGCTAGATAACTAGTTTCATACTGCCATGCATAGGCAAACTGACAATTTGTTTATGTAAAAATAATTGGTGACAACTGATGATGTAATGGCTTTTTGAAAGGGTATTCCATGTTGCTGTGGAATATTTTAATTGCTACTCTTTGAGACTTCAAATAACAGTCATAGGGTAGGAGCAGTGCAGGCAGTAGGGTTAAAACTAGAAAGTGGGATTTGGCTTTAGTCTCAATGCTCACTGATTCTCTCTCTACTCTCTCTTTACCCCACATGTCAAGTTTTGACTCTGCTTCTATCAAAGTCTTTCCTCCCCACTCTCACCAAGTGCTTGCTCTATGGGGAAATGTTACATTTCTCTTTACATTATGTCTAGCCTCGCAAAGTGCCCTAAGATGAGTGTTGGTGCCGTTACAATGTGATTTAAAAAAAAAGTCTACCATATTTAATTTTTGAACTACTATTGTGGTTTTTTTTTCCCCATTGGTAAATGCACTTTGATTTTTCCAGAATCATGAATTGTGTTATATGAATGACCTGTTATTGCTTTGCATTTGTGTGTGACTGTGTGTCTTAAAGCTTTACCGTCTTAAAGAGGTTTTGGGAGGAGGGCCGGTGCGAGGTGGTAAAGGAGGAGGAGAGCCCAAGGCCATCTCAGGAAGCTGAGTGAAACGAAAAGCCTTAAAAGGACACAGAAAGCTATTTAAGATAAGGACTTCTCTACTATAGGTTAAGAGAAAAGCTGCATAAGCTTAACCAACATACTGGTTTAGGCAGGCTGCACTGATACACATCTGCTGCATAAGATGGAACCCACTGCAGGCCACCAAGCCCAGAGCTCATTGTGCCTGGAACACTGGTTACTACATCTGAGTATGCAAGTGGAGGCGGTGCTGAGTTGTAATGGTCAGAAGAGTGTTGCTGGTGGTGGGTGTGCCTTCCAGTTGTAGACTGCCCCCCAGAAGCAAGGCTGAATGCCTCCTCCAGCAGCAGGTGCATCTGCTGTCGTACTTCGTCAATGGACGGCTGAGAGCTCAAAGTGGAAGTCTCTGAGTGGCCTTTTAATCCCCTCCCATATGTGTACCTTCGCGGCCCCATGAGATGATCGACATTTGTCTCCTCGATCAGCTCTGGCTCAGTCTATAACACACACATAACATGAAAACCACTCTTAGGTGAGACTGAACACACTTCCTTCTAAACATTTACAAGTAAACCAAACAGCATGAAGCATCATGTGAGAAAAATAAACAGAACTTAGACACAAAATGAAATACAGGTTGTCTTGTTGTGGTTTATGGGGCTGAATTTGTGGCAGTGAAAAAGACAGAAGGCATGTTTTAACATTAGAACATTGTATCATCATTAAACTTCTTATCATCTCTGCTCTTTATACACTATTCATTTCTTCTCATTGTTCTTAATCTTACACACCGTTTCTTTTTTTTTTGTTACAGTGTCCATCTATTATTCTTTTGAACTCTGTGACAAATTTATACAATCTGAAGCTGCCCTACTTCCTGTGCAAAAAGAGGGCAGACACAGGAGACACAGCACAGTGCACCTCATAAATCAGACCTCCTGGAACATGAAAAAGCAGAAAATCACATCTGCAGCCAGAACAGCCCCTTTGTATTTAACAGGGCCAGAATTTTTACTAAAGAAAAGTACCACTTACCTTTTTTAAATATGGCTATTGTGCCATATTTCCAACAGACCTGAACAACTTGATGCACATAGTTTAACAACAGTGCAAACTAAAAAAGTTTAAAAAAAACAGCAGGATTTGTCTAAAGCAATGGTGTCCAATCATGATCCTGGAGGGCCACTATCCTGCATGTTTTAGATGTTTCTCTGCTTTGACACACCAGATTTAAATGAATGAGTGATTAACAGGCTTTTGTAGAATTTGAAGACATGCTGTGGAGAAGGGAAACAACTAAAACTCACAGGATAGTGGCCCTCCAGGACCAGGACTGGACATCACTGCTATAGAGGGTCCAACCTTTGGTAATGATATAATTCCTGTAATGGGGCATGTATTTTGGTCATAGGATTATGGTAAAAGCTCAAATACTATAAAGCTTTAAACTGAAAAGACAAAGAGATTTAATTTTTCATTGTAGGACAAGGGGAATATCAGTCCACACAGATGCTTCATTTAACTATGTCTATAGGTTAAAACGGACAGCACCAGCTTAGGTTTCACCTCTGCATCTCAAATGGCCGGATGTTCAAAGGAAGTTCAGGTTTTCTTAGTTCATGACTGAAAAAGCTGTACACAGAACAATAATGGAGCAATAAACAAATGAAGACATAAAACACCCATTCTTGGATGCATTACAGTACAAACCAATACCATAAAAATGTATAAATTTTATATTTTTCTATAAATTGTGGAACAATTAGTGCAAAATTATCCTTTCAATTATCTTTCTACAACAACACAGTCAAAACTCCTGTTTGCAAAAACATGAAAAGGAAAATTTGCACTAAAATGAACGTAACTTTGAAAACTGTGTCTAACTCAAATGGATGATGTCATTTCATACAGTAGGTTTGAATGAGCTGTAGAAATTGTTCCACATGATGAGGAATTTGGATTTTGTCTCCATGAGGGGGATCTCCTGCAGAACAACAGAAATAATAATACTGACCAATAAACTCAGTCAATGAGATTTTTATGACCAAAGGTAACTTTGTAACATTTCTTACTGCTAATTGGCTGATCTAGTTGGGCAGAAAGGGTTTGTTGGTTTAAAACATGTGACTTACATCATAACCACTGTTTCGAATGCCTCTTCTGGGTCTTTCTCTCATTACAAGCAGGTCCATCTCTGTTCCTCCAGGGCTTGGACTGCTCAGGCTTTGTCTGCTGCGATAGGCCATCTGCCCTACCTGGGACTGCCTGCCAATTAAAGTAAAAAGATTGGCTTCAATAGAAGTCAAGCTTGCAGTACAGTGGTTATTGATTCAAAGTGTTTAAATTACTCTTTCAGCGTTCCTGCAACAGCAGGGAAAGATAGTTAGGAATTGTCTGCTCCAATAAATCGTATTGGTCTCAGTGCAAGAAGCATGGTGTACAAGGTAAGGAAAAAATTTGAAGTCCCATAGGAAAAGCTACAGGAAGATGTGGCACAAATAAATTAGGTATTGTATGTACAAAGACATCAAATAAAATTAGCTGCACACAAACTGTTTCAAATGAAACCATCATACAGAACTAATAAAACATCTAGTTGAAGAAAATCACAGACAATCCACACAATATTGTTTTGGCAAGCAAATTCTATTTATTATATTATTATCTAATGGCGATCCAACTTTTTAAAATTCAAAAGTTGAAGATGGTTTGTATTGAACCTTGGTCAGGGCAGAGGGAACATAGAAATGTTTCGAGATGTGTTTGAATGATTAAATGGTTTCCACTGAGAGAAGAATCTGAGTATTTTGTAAATGTTACAGTTGTGGCATTTCTTTTTGACAAATTACTAAATGATTCTAAAATCATTAGTTTTGCCTGTGAAAAATTGTATTTGGATTGGAATTTCAACTGAATCATTTGAAGATGAGTTTGACATGGGCCACATGAAGGGATCTGAACATTTTTCGACAGCACTTGGAAATAATTAAGTTTACTAAAAAGACATTTTAAGAGACTTGAACAAAATCTGTAAACATAAAACTGTCTGTATGTAAGTCGGTGCTTAGGTGCATCTGAAAAGCAGGACAGAACGAGTGTAGTGAACTGTTCAGCACCCTGCCAATCCTCTTATCTCTATAATAGAAACTCTGGACCAGAACTACACAAATCAAACATTCTCAAACTGCCCTCCAAGATAGCATAATACCAACCCCAGAAGAAGGGGTGTCATGTATCTACAATATAAGCTGATTTGGGAAGGCAGGGGTTGAGCAGGGATGAGTAACTGGCCATGGTTAAAAGCCCATCAACCAATTCAAAGTCTGTGTCACCTGTAGCACTCTCTGGCTGATCAACTGTGCGTAGCGAAGCTTTGCTTTCTGTTTACATTTAGCTAAGGTTCCACTTGCTTTTCCACTCTCCCCTCACCTCCTGTGAGACTTGACATAAGTGGAACCTCGCTCATCATCAGGCTCCAGAGGTCTGCCATGCTCACCGGCTTCCCTCTCATAGCCGTTCCGCTGTTTCTGTGACAGGGCTTGACCTCCATTGCTGCTGCCGTTGGTGGACTGGAAATCATAATAGCCCTTCTTCTTAGCCTTCAGCCTCAGCTTATTTCTGTAGTGCTCGATGTCTGATTTCTGCTTTAACGCCAGGTTAACCTGCAGAGATAATAGAACAACAAATGAAACAGATTATAGGAGGACCAAAGCAACAAAGAAAAATGTAGAAAATTATTTTTGTTTCTTGTGACATGATTCTGATTTTGAATTAGAAAGTATACTGATTAAAAATCTAATATTCAAAAAAAAAAACCTAGACAAAAAAATCCCAATTATAATTTACTGTGTAAAATATTGTAATAAAATTATGTGTCAAATTTATACAATATATACACATTTAAATTCTGATATGATTAGTGTTACAGTGAAAACATTACATTTGTTCAAAATTGTCCTCAGTGTCATGAGGGGTCACTGGGGTTTGTGTTAGTATTTGAATTTTGAGCTTATTGCTGATCATATTTCTTAGGTTTTATTATCTCAGCAGGAAGACCAACAAGCAAATGATAGACATCGGGAAGTCACTGTAAAGTATTCTCCACAAAGTTGTACAATAAAAAGTCCTGTTTTAAAGTTTGCTTCTGTTTTTTTGTTTTGTTTTGTTTTTTT
>JAOXNZ010000044.1:10798240-10810607 GCA_028566095.1 Kryptolebias brasiliensis
TTGATTTTGATTTCCTTTACTTAACAATCCATGTATAAAATTTTTGGTTTTTTTATGGTATTTAGTTTTTATTTGACTACTTTAAGGGCCAAAGGGAGATCATCCCAGGGTCACTTCTGGCCCTTGGGCTGCATTTTGCCCATGCGTGACTTCAGTTGTGGGTCTCAGTGAGATTATTACCACTGGTTATGTTTTGTCAGTAGCAAATATCTAAAGCTTGCAATTAATTATTCTATGTTTAGGTTACCATCACCTGACCATACATCTACAGCAAAACTAGTGTGCAGAAAAAACAAACAAATTGAAATACATAAATAACAATGACACAAGGGAAAAAAAGCCTCTTGGGTGAAATATTGCATTTAAGACCATTATACACTCCAATCTCTGGAATATATAACATGTATTTTATTTATTTCATATCTGAGTCTGATTATTTACTGCAAAGGCATCAAACAAAGTGTGATGTTTTCATGAAGCCAGTGGATGAGTCTTTCTCAAATTTTGTTATCATTTAGTGCAGTGCAGTTAATACATGCCATTTTTGGATTTCTAAAGTTTTTCACAGTTAAAAAAAAAACATTGTTCCAGCTGAGCAAACTATTACAACTGCACAATGCAGGTGTGACTAAAAACAAGATAAGGCTGCGGTATGCACTCCATTGGGACTGAATTCCAGGTCAAACAATATGTCTGTGATAGAACAATGTTCATGCTTCACATCACAGTGATCAGACATTCAACCTGGACACCCCACATGGTCAAACCCAACAAAGAGATCTCCAACGACTTCAGCAGGCAGCGTGATAGATGAGTTCTCAAGAAAAACGCCTCGGCTGCATCCTCAATTCACCACAACACTGCAGGGCCAGCAGTGTTCTGCTGCAGCTGCAACTGTGACACAGACAAAAAAGAAAAAAAAAAGAAAAAGATCCCTCACAAATCCTGACAGGCTTTACTCTTGTTTTTTGAAATTATTCAGAAGAAATCCTTGGCAAAAAAGCTGATCAGCAATCTGCTTTGAATAGATTATCCTCATTGCGGGGTGTCCTCTGTGATAAATCACCATCATTTATAATCAAAGCTTTTACTGCTCTGACACATCAACGGTCCTGTCGTGAAAAGGTTTCATTCATGTCACTGTGGTTGTGAAAAAGAATCTGCCTTTGGGCCTTCTGTTGGTAAGTTTGTGGTCTTGTTGCATTTTTAAGCGACTGTAATTGCAGCCTTAAAACTGATATTCAACTAACTGATTCAGCAGTAATTATGTAACTGTTTCCCCCTTTCAACTGATCTGAATTAGGTCTTTTTTAATTTTACTGGAATTACAAAATCAGCCAAATCTGTTTTGACAAAGGTGGCACAAAACTAGACTTTACAAACAGCCGTGTCATTACAAGTCCATGATGCCTTTTTTCCTAACCCTTATTCCAAGGCATCGTAATTCAGCTGCATAAGTAAGAAATCATTTGTAGATGGCTGACTAAGATTTCTGACAAATGCTGTGTTGGCTGAGAAGAGGTTTTTATTTGAATTTTTTTTAGCTGCATTATAAATTATGTTGCAGAAAAATAAATTCTGATTGTGTTATAATGTATGCTCTACATGCAACAGGTGGTTTGAACTGCTTTTCCCCCCTACAAAACATAACATATATCATCCTGATTATTCATTCTGGCAGCGTTTGGGGAACTTTATGACATGACATAGTGATCTTTTAAAAACCATGACACAGGTCTAGTTGGACAACATGAAGGGCCATGTAAAGCAATGTACTGTCACCCTGCTCTCGTCATGTTGTCAGAGTGGAACATGACAACACTCCCCAGCACCCGTTGCTTCACATGTTGGCCGACACGCCAGCGGTGTCGTGATGCTTTGAAGTCGCATGGGGTCCTGAGGGTACGCCACTATCAGAATTTCCAGAATCAGCAAGCTCAACTCTACTGAAAACTAGAACTTTTATCACATTGTCTGAAGAGATCGCAATTTTCTGGCTACACTGCACATCAGCTGAAACACATTAGTGAGGTTTCCATTCAGTCGTGAATTAAAGTGATTTTTTATTTTTTTTTATTTTTTAAATGACGACTCACAACTGATGTGTGTCAGGGCTGGTTTCTAATTGGGAGGGTGGGAACCAACATGTAGTGTTGTCATCTGCAGTTTAACTGAAGCATAACTGTTTCAACAAAGAAAAAGCAGTGCATCGGCAAACCATTCAAACCACCTCAAAAGAGCATATTACCTTACATTACCTTAGTTGGAGAACTTGAGCCTAATGTTCTTTAGTGTGGAGTTAAAAAAAAAACTTTTTATTATACCAATACAATCTGATCTTGCAAAAGCAAAAAGTAAATCTTTTGTACCACACTTAAGTAAAAAAAAAACCCACATTGAAGCTATCTGATTATTGCATAATAAATCCAGATAATACAAATCTTTGACCTAGATGGTTTAATATATTTGTAGGTGCATTTTATTTAATTTATTAGAAGCATGTATGGTTGAGACTGCTACTGAAAGAAAGATTTATTGTTTAAAGCCTACATTTCTTTCCCCCACAGGTTTCTTACTGCTTCTCATGGAAACCATCCAAGATGCTGACAGGAAAATAAAAGCAGACGTTTAAACGGGTATAATTTCTGATGGGACCATATACTTGGACAATGTTCACTCTTTCAGATTATCTTGGCAGGCAATTCACCATTTATCACAAAATATTGCCAGTTTTCCCTCTGATTTTTGACCAGCCTTCTACACTCACTCCCTGTTGACAGATACAGTTAAGAGGATGGACGCCTCTGCAGGAGCCATCTTTTCAGGAATCGTTTATCTGGCTCTGCTAAGTCGCCTCTTTCCAGCAGGGTTTCTTTAGAAACAGAAATAGGACAGATCTCCATCCGAATGGAGACTTTTTTTTTTTTTTTTTCTGATGGGAATCTATGGTGTTGTTTGAATTTAAATGTAAAAACATGAAGGTGAGATTTTACAATGTTTGGATTTTTCTAGTGTTTCTTGTGGAATTGTCACAGTACATAAAAAATAAGATTTTTATGCGTTCACATCTTTTTTTTTTTGTACGTAATCTGCTTTGATTATTCTTTACAAATAAAAAGAAGACAAATATAATGGCTTAACTTTTTTCCATTTTTGATAAACGAATAAAGCATCAAAAGTTTTCTCAGTAAGTGAACACAAATTGTTCTTCAGAAATGTTCGGTTTCAGCTCATGCTGTGCTCAGTTCTTCCTTCATTGCAGGATTGCATTTTGCTTTGAATATCTGATTTTGTAATTTTGATTGTTTCCACTATAACTGTTCACTATCCACATCTTACGCTCCATGTCTGAGAATGACATCTATTGTCTAAGAGAAGCCTTTGACAGTGAAGCTACTGTGAAGTATGAATGAGGTTCTACGATCTGATCCTGAGGATACATGTTTTACCTTCTTGTTGCAGTGCTGCAGGCAACAAAGGCGCATCGAGTAAACAGTACAGATCCACCATCTGAAAAGCAACAGCGACGTGGAGTAAAACTCTTTATCTGGTTTGTTTGGATGAGAAATTGAGAAATTTGCTTTTGTAAAATAGTTCCAGACCACTAAGTCTGTTGTACAAAGTATTAGGTTCAATGCCATGCTATTTCTTTGTCTTTTAGCTTAAAATGAAAACATTTATGTGTCACACTTGATATCAGCAAACCAAAACAAAAATTCAGAACAGTGGCTCTGGAATTTCAAAGCAGAAATATGAAAACAGAAGCTCTGATGACCTCTGAAGCAAAAGTCCTGATAGTTACAAACTGTGACAAGAGGTCCCACAAATCCACAAATCAAAAGCAAACATCAGAGGAAGACACCCATGGAGAATGGAGGAATTCAAGTTCATATACAAGCCAGAACATTATGACCACTGACAGGGAAAGTCAGTAACACTGCTTATGTTGTTACAGAATAAAACGTGGCCCCTGGTATTCACACGGATGTTACTTTGAACCCTGAGAAAGATTCTACAATTTGATGGAAACTGAAGCAAGTTCAACCCACAAGGACCCCCCACCCCACAATCTACAGAGTTAAAGAGGCACTCAAAAGTGGGTTTTAAAAAATATGTGTCGTAAGTATTTTAAATGTTTGACACATTTTAAAGTTTTGACTACAGATCAGATTTTTTAGTAGTTTGTGACTCAAAATTAACTGCAAACGAGCTTCTCTAATCTGTCAAAAAAAAAAACTTTTAAGACAGCTTGATTGCTGTGTGATATCAAAGTTGTCTAAAACTGTTTAATTATTCCTTTAGTGCTCTCGGAGTTTTACTTACACTCACTGACGCTGACATCTCGGTAACAAGCAGACTGCCTCCACTCTCGACCTGCTTTACTACAGCTCGAAATCAGGGCGTGAGCATCTGAATCAGTGATGTGACTGAGATTTAATATCAAAGGCTTTTCCGTGAGCTGTATATGGAACTCTGATGTTTCAGGGCAGAAAGAAAAGACATCTTTTTTCTGCTTAAAGTCGAGGATCACTTCATGTGATGAATGGATTAGGTTGTATTTTATGCGGAATAACAGGTGCTGTGGATGCCTTGACATAACTGGGAGTTGAGTGTGACACTGCAAATTAAATAAAAAGATCTTTACGTAAAAACTCAAGCAACATCACTGTTTTCATTTTGTTGACATAGTTCACTTGGAGAACATAAACTGCTGATATAAAAACATACTTTGTTCATTCAACCATGATGTAATTGTGCTAATGGCTGAATAATTTGCCACAATTCTATATAATCTAATTAGAGCGCAAAAAAAAATCAGTGCTCTCAAATTTGCATGACAATGGAGTGACATCCAAACAGTTCTGCTTGTGAAAACTCCTCCTGCCAAAAACGGGTCACCAACCAACAATGAAGGATTCACTGACAATTTACTGATTAAAAGTAACATTTTTACATATAAAACAGGACTTCCTCAACAACTGATGAAGCTTTACGTTCCTTTTTTGTTGTTTGTTTGTTAGTTTTTGTATTTTTTTTAGACCAGCAAACATGTTTTCATAAATGTTTTGTATTTAAATTTTGAAGTTTGAAACAAAAAAACTCCTTTATGGAAAAGTTTGTTTTTTTTGCCTCTTTTTTAAAAGGTGATATGTTGAAATAAAAATACTTTTTTAAAAATAATTCCTAATAAAGTGAACATTTAGGTCACCAGTAAGCAGTCTTCACATTTTGAGGGAGTATCCCAAATCAAGAAGGAATAAACAGAGCAACTGAACAAAGACGACTTCTATTCCCGTTGCAAATATGATCAACATTTAATGTTTCCTGTTAGTAGCCTCTACTTTTTTTTTTTCCCTAATGTTGGTAATTACAGCCGCATTTTAACAAGACGCCCAGCACCAGTAATTCACCTCAGTTCAGGTAGGGAAACATGTCAAAGACTGCTTCCAATTTGTTGGATATTTACACAATAACAGGTGAATTTTTAGCAACCCAAACAAACTGAAGTGATCAGCGAGATGAACACCTCACAGGCGTGATATAAGTCAGCACTGGGAGGGAGAGAGAGCGAATAAAAAAAAAAAAAAACATTTGATTTTAGTTACTGCGGCAGACAGCAGCTTGACCACAGTGGGACAAAAGCGGGTTTCCTCTTAGAGAGTTGTAACTAACGGGACATTTGTAGGTCATAACAACGTTAACGATGCGTGGCAGAGTGTTGTGGAGGTTTTTGGACAGTAAAAGTGCCGCAGACTGATTCTATTAGAGAGTAAAAATAAAGGCCTGGCATCCCTTGAAGGAATGCATATCACCTGCTGCCTCTCAAGCCAGAGTTTTAGGCTAAGAATCTCTTATGTTAAGAAATGATTGGCCATTGTGGTCATTATTAGAAATAATATGTATAAACGCATATTATACTGCCAGATGTCCTGGGCTGTAGTAACTGTTGTGAAGGACTCACAGCTACAACCACACCAACCTTTAGCACAATATATTTAAAACAGACTGAATTATAGCTGTTTTGTATTTCTAAGGTCAGCTGGCTGTGGTGGCCATCTTGAACTGTGTCAGCTTCAGTTGTAGAGGTACATCCAATAATTATTTCTTGAAAGTTTCTTTAACAGCCTTCCAATGGTTCATTAGATATTTTGCTAACAGACTCCAAATAGTTCAGAGCAAAAGTTTGAACAAAGACATTATGCAATCTGTTAGAGCTCAGAATACGTGTTGGGGAGCAGTCTCAGCTGCTACCACACCAATTTTTAGGTCAATATCTGTCCAATAATTAACCTTTATTGAACCAGGCAAGTCCCATTGAGATCACAGATCTCTTTTACAAGGGAGGCCTGGGCCTGAAGGCAGCCTAACATGCATGTTTTTAGACTATTTTTTTAGCCTAATTAATAGGTTTATATCAATTTTTATGTTGTTTTTTAAGTTGGCTGTGGCAGCCATCTTAAACCAGGTTGGTTCCAAAAGTTAATCATAGCTGCACATCTGATGATTACTTTCTGAAAGTTTCACAAAAATCCATCCAGTGGTTCATGAGGTATTTTGCTAACAGTACAGACAAACAGACGCTAACACAGATATGGGTTTTATTGCTTTCAAGGGTGGGTGATAATAAATCAGCATGATTTGTTATAAGCTAAAGTTTATATGTGTGAACCAGCAGATGTCTTAGCTCAATGAATGTCCCAGATTTCCTTCTTGTACTCCTAATCCCAACACTGCTTCGAAACATTACAATGAGACTATCTTCTGAGTGGAAACTCAAAGGCAGAGTATAAGTGTAGAGTGTACACAAACTTAGAGTCTATGAAAGTTCTCTGGCTCATGCATCTGTAGCTATCCAGTTCTCCTCAAAACACCCAAGATGCAGGCCCACTTTGCATGAATGTTTATGAGCGTGCTTGCATGTTTTAATAATCTCCCGATCCCTCCTCCGGAGGCTCAGAGGGATTTGCCAAAATGCCACAGTCCGAATGCAAAGCAAAGCCTTTAGCTACACTTAGTGTTTTCATTAATAACAAAAGTAGAAAAAAATCAGGGTGGGATTCAACATCTGTTTGCTAATAAATGTGTGAAATGACCCCACCTGTCTGATTATTTCACTTTTTTCCTCTATTGTCCACTAAATTTTGCTCAAATAAGACAAAAGGGTTTAAATTTTCAACACCTACAGCATCTTATTTCAGAATGAAAGCTACATGTTAGGAAACAAAGATCATCTATGATTTACACTTTAAATACAATTGACTTCACAAATATTTAGCAGCTGTGCCAAACCTACTGTAAGTAGATCATTCGTTTTACATTCAGCTTCAGGTAATTATACCTATGTTTGTTTGGTATTGTGAGGGTCAAAACAGGCCAAGTTTGGCTCTCTTCGTGCTTTATTGCAGGTGTTTGGATGAGGAAAGTGTTACTTTTATCATTCTTGCTACATAAAGTTAGATGCATGACATATTTTGTAATTGAGGTAATCTGTGCTTCTACTCTAATTTAATGGCTTTTAGAAAACAAATTTAGTGTGAAATGAAGTAAACAGACAAATGGCACTGTTGTCACGCCTTCAAAAGGCAGATGGAATCAAACTAGTTGTTCTGATGTTGTTGCTGCTGTTTGCCGTGGTCCAGTGCGATGCAGTGTGATTAACACTGGCCTTGTGCAGAAAGCCGTGTGGTGTGTTATACAGTGTCCCAATAAATCAGGAAGCCTGCTGCCCTTTCTCAGGCAGCAGCAGAGCCAAGCCTTCATCTGCCATCAGCCTCAGCCAAAGAGGAAAAAAAAAAAAACCCACAGACAAACAAAAGAACACAGGCTCAAAGGTACAGCGAGATGCAGGAGGGGGACACAGAGATAACTCGTCACACACAAACAATACTCCCTGATTGCGCTGAACTATAGGTGGGATAATGCAAGGCAGATGGTACGTGATGCTAATGAGAAGCCTGTTTGCCTTTCCAATCATCACATCTATGTGTTTTAGAAGTGCAGCCTGCTTTGTTTACAGTGGTGAGGTTGAAAAACAAACTATTCTTGTCTGACTTTTTAAAATCTCTGACAGAAACCAAAATTGTCCTGGGAGTGAATTATAGCAGCGACGGATAACGGCAAATGTTCCACTCTGATGGATTGCCAGTACTGCATCACTGCTGGTTTCGTATTTTACTTTCTTGCACTCAATTTTCTCCATAATGCTGACATTCTCACATTGCCTTTCTGTCACAACAAGGAAGTCACAAAAAGAGGCAGATTGAAAGCTGTGTAATATGCACCATTCTTTCGCCCAGAAGAATTAATTGTGGGGGTTTTGCAAGTTAATTTTGCAAACTTCTCATGAAGACAAATGTTCAAGTCTCAAGTGAACACTAAATCAAACACAGGTAAACAGCTAAAACATCTGTTTTAATCAAAATCAAACACACAGACACAATTACAGGGGCAGCTTCACACAACTTGTGTCCTCCTAAAAGGATTATCCACAACATAATTAACCGTGAATCACTGCAACAAGGAAATAAAAAAGGAAATGATGCCCTCCATATGATCATAAACCTATTTTCTCATGCAGACAGGGCATCAGACCAAGTCTGAGTGCTATTTTTCCTCCTTTACAAACCCATTCCTTAGAGTCTTTGACCATTAACTATCTTGGCAGCTCTAGAACACCTTTAGCTGGATGGAGGGAAGAGAAAATGGCAAAAACGTTGCACCACACAAAACAAGAAAAAGCTCAGGTATAAAAGCTTAAAAAGAAGGAAAAACCACAGGGAGTGACACAAGCCATTCGATGCATTAAGTGTCAATTCAGGAGTAAAAAAGAAAAGCAAAATAAAATGCTGAGTCTGAATCGTAAAGAGTAAATGGCTTTCAGACCAATCTTAAGTTGTTGTTTTTTTCATAAATCTGACAACAGCCCAGGGACAGGATTTTATTCAGAGGTCAGAGGTCAGCACCTGTCCAGGGCAAGCTGTCAGCACTCAGAAGCAACAGGCAGGTTGTGGTTGGAGGAGGACACACACCTGATGCCAGGCGGGCATTTCCTCGTAGCTTCGGCGTGTCCTCGAGCTGCTGCAGAAAATCACTTTAACAGCTGTGAGTCAGATAAAAGATCTCAGAAGTTAATTAGAGATCAGACCAAAATATAGTGATCCATCTTTGTTGTGAAAATGACTGAATCCTGAACTAGTGTCTGAATGGTCGAAAGGGGATCCAGAAATCTCTCAGTGTTAAAGCTTTGTAAAAGTTGCCATTAGCTGCTACCACAGCTTCAGCTCTTCATATTTAAGCCTCTTGAAGCTTTACCCACCAGGACGGGCAGTTCCT
Organism: Kryptolebias brasiliensis; assembly: GCA_028566095.1. Classification (NCBI taxonomy): domain Eukaryota; kingdom Metazoa; phylum Chordata; class Actinopteri; order Cyprinodontiformes; family Rivulidae; genus Kryptolebias; species Kryptolebias brasiliensis. Next base: position 10,807,574 of record JAOXNZ010000044.1, read on the forward strand.
CCTGTCTTTCCAGGCAGATCCTTCAGGAATTGCCAGACTAGATGGAGCACCTGTGAGCTGCCATCTTGAAATCGCTCCTAAAATGTTCAACGAAGTTTAAATCTGGGCCTATTTCCCCTCATACTGTAGTGTTGTTTTCCTCTCTTAAATACTGTCTGGCAGCCTCTAAGAAGGGCCGTTTTATGTATTTTTTGAGAGTAGCTTCAATGTAACCACTCTCACCTAAAGACCTAATAGATGAGGTGCAGCTGAGATGATTGTTCTTCTTTGTGCACAGGACTTCTGGCGCTCTGTCCTGGTAAGTGTCACCTCTGTGACCAAGAACATTCATGTGAGGTCATTTTTCAGCCTGAACTTTAAAAAGGTGGTTCAAAACTTCCATCAGCACGCCGTGCTCTGAAAACACTCAAAGCTTTAGAAATAGTTCTAAAATATTGCCCTAACCTACGCATAACCACATCTGGCCTTCCCAGGACTTTCTGGCTTGGTTATGTATATGTTAATTTGTTAATGTATTAGTTGGCACTGTTGCCTCACAGCAAATGAGTCTTTAAATTCAAATCTTGGCTGTGCAGACTGTTCTGTGAGGAGTTTGCATGTTCTACCCGTTTATGAGTGGGGTTTCTCCGGCTTCCACCATCCAAAAAACAAGCATATTAGGTTAATTAGTGATTCTGATTTGGCCTTAGTGAGTGTGAATGGTTGTCTTTTGCGTCTGTGCGTTGGCCCTGTGATTGACTGTTCAGGTGACCTCTCTTCCTACAAAAGCTCAAAGCGAGTCCAGAAAATGAATGAATGAAACTTTATATACACTAAAACTCTAATCACACACACCATCTGGGTCAACTGCCACGAAACATAATCTGTCCTACAAATAGCAGAGCACTTCTGTTGGATTTTTTTTATAGTCCAACATAATGGAAATACATTCCATCCAAAACAAATGTGAAGATTATTACTAGTTTTTAAAAGGTACGCATCACAAAATGTGAAGTCAAACAGAAAAATGGGATTCTTGAACTAAATCAAATGGTGCAGTTTGAAAGAGTTTACTCCAGTAGTTTTCCGGATATATTGAATGCAGTTCTGAAATGCGGGTCCACGCTCAGTAAAAACAAAGGACTCAGCTAATCTGCCAAAAACCACATGAAAGCTGGAGTCACATGACCTACATTAGGCTGTTCATAGTCTGTGTAGGTAAAAAGCACGGCCGGGGAATTTAACGTATGACCTATTTTCAGTCACTTTGATTCTTTCCGAAGAAAATTGTTGATGATATCTTCAAGTCTTCAGGGTGGAAAGTCATGTTTTTTTTATTGGCTCACTACTAGGTGCAGCTCTGGGGAAAAACTAAGAAATAAAGAAACCTTCCTCATCATTCACTAAATTCACAACATTTATAAGGAAGCACAGAAGAATGTTTCAAATTGGTTCAAATTTAGAGATTACCATCCAACAGGTATTACTGAGGTGGACCTCAGCTCAAGAGTTTTGATTTGATTTGGTGCAGTGATTCCAAACCCCTCCAATCTGACGTCAGATGCTTCTGTCACCAAATATTTACGATACAGCTCAGGTGGTGCTGCTGCACTTGTGTTTAAGAATGGATGTGCTGACTGCCAGGAGGAGGAGGAGGAGGAGGAAGAGGAGGCACAGGGAGGGAGGAGGAGACTGCTACTGTAGCAGTGCATCAGCAGAGGTGAGACTACAGCCTTGACATCAGTTTGCAGGCTGAAGAAGGCTGAGGGAGCGAGCTGCTGTTTGTTCAGCACCTGCAAAGAGCAGCTTGTGTTTGTCCTTTTTTTTTTTAGCCGTGGCTCCACAGACAGCTCCGGGGCCATCAAGTGGCACAGATAATCACGTGAGGGGGAGAAAAAGGGGGGGGGGGATGCAGCCAAATGCACTCTCTCAAAAGTGTTGGTGGAAGGGCAGCTAAATGGGCCAAGCTACCCTCAGCTGTCATCCAAACAGCCCCACAGTTGACAACAGTATGTGTGTCATTAGTTATGTCCCAGATGGTCTACAACAGCACAGACTGCCCTGTAGATCCACTGCATTCCCAAAATAACTGCATACAGCTCACGAGTGCACTGTTTAATAGCCTTCGCTGTGGAAATACAACTCAAATGAACTGGAGTGGACTGAGGGTCAGCGTTCAGGGTTCTTGCTGAGTGCAGATCAGTGAAACAAAGGAGTACACATATTTCCATGAGAGAGAAGCTGCAGTGCACAGCAGCAAACCCTGAGCAGAGCAGAGTCACCACAGTCCTCTGAAAGAGCATGTCAGAGCGGTCAGTTTGGGGAACAGCCTTTAGGACACGACCAGTGACAGCTTTTATTTTCACTTCAACACCAGCATGCCTACAGGGATCAATAGAAGTATCACATGTAGTTTAAAGATAGAAGTTTTTCTTTCACCTACTCATCCATCCGCACAGCCAGTGAATCATGCACCCTGCAGTGGATTACAAAACGCTGCCTGCAGAAAACAAAAGATCCATTTTCCACCCGGTGTGTTCTCTATTTCACCACCACCACCACCCCTCGGTTCCCACTAGGAGCCACACGCAGTGCAGCTTTAAAGAGCTTGGTGCAACAAAGCAGCATGCAAGAGCGCACGTAGACCCGGTTCCATCTGCTTACCCTCTGCGGCCACAGCGCACCGGACAAGAAGTAACAGCGGTGCCACAGACAGCAGCCAGTTCGCCAGCATCCCCGCTGCACCGGCTCTCAGTCTGCTCCTCAAACAGCCCCCCCTGCCTCCGACAGCCGAGCTGCGCGCGGAGCATCCGCCGGGCTCCTCTCCACAGCTGCTGCTGCTGCTGCTGCTGCTGCTGCTGCTGGCCCCCACCTCCTCCCGCTGACCTGGCCGCCCATCACTCCTCAAACCGGGAGCCATATCCACTGGATAAGTTGCTGAAGTTTCGCTCGTGAATAATACATTGGATCAATCCACGTGTGTGAATGGCGAGAGGGGGTGGGAGGGTGTGGGGTGGACACGGCCGTCACGCGGGCTCGTCGTCTGTCCGGAGGG
>JAOXNZ010000044.1:10819503-10832379 GCA_028566095.1 Kryptolebias brasiliensis
TCTTCAGCCTGACAGCATCCCTCACCACCGGTGTCCACCAGCGGGTTCGAGGGTTGCTGCCGCGACAGGCACCAACTACCTTGCGGCCACAGCTCTGATAAGCCGCCTCGATATCGGATTTTATTTTAATATCACTTTCACTATCAAATTAAAGATATCAGTAATGAAGGCTATATAAGTGCCCTTACTAATTCAAAATCAGTGTATGTTGTCTGAGCATTTTTCTGAATAAATGCCTTTACCTGTTGGGGTGTTTGCAGGGGGAGTTGCTGGACTGTGCTGAGGCAGAAGAGCTGGTGCTTAGCGTGCTGTCTGGGCTGCTGAGAGAACACACTCTCTCCATGCTGACGGTGCTCTGACATGCTTCACAATCAGCACTACCCTTACATCTAAGTGCAGGAGCAGAAGAAAAGTAAGACACACAAATCTAATAACCACTTCTGAGTTTTTTCCGGTGAGATTTTATAGTCAGTACTCACTCCCCCATTGAGTGTCTTTGTGCATTGTCCTCTTCATCACTGCTGATACTGATGACACTAACAGTCGGGCTGGCTAGGTCAGAAATCACCATGGCCTGCCGCTGCTCCGGCGAAACTGAGCGCTCTTCACAGTCTGGCTCCACTTTACAGCAATTCCCCTCATCATCCTCCTCCACTTGCTCTGGTGCTTGCTCTCCCCCCACAGGGTGCCCTTCCTTTGGACATTTGGCCTCCTCTTCCTCTATCTCTTCCACATTCTTTGCTGTATCGGCCATCTTTGGGGAGTGACATGCTAAATTTTGAATGGTTGAGTTTTGGGAGTTGTTGCTGCCCCTACATAAGATTTGAAAATATATTCATCATGTTCAGAAAGGTGCATCTTTATATATATATACACAGTATATATCTGTTCCTTGAAGTACCTGTTCAGACAAGGCCTTGCTCTCTTGTTTGCAGCTGGCTGTGGCCACACCACATGTGCAATGCCTATGTTGACCGGCTGGTGGGTGGACATGGTCATTTGGTTGGTTAAGAATGGCTGAGGATGTGCAATCATGGAGCTGTAATGGTTACCATGGGGATGCACTTTCCTGCAATGTAAAAACCGATCAGTGAAAATCAGGCCAGAAGCATTTTGCACAATTTTTGACAAAATGATTTGACTCAAAAGACATGTATGACTCATGAATCATTAACATTTAGGGGGGCAGGCATGCTGCATCAGACTTGTACATCTACTCCAGAAGCCCAGCAACTAAAGCTAATAAAAACACCAGAGATTATAAAACTATGCTGTATACTGGAACTATAAATACATAAATACAACCTCCTCAACTAGAAAACTTTCTTACCCCCAGTCGCCAATTCTCTGAGAACCTGTTACAGTGTCAGATGCCAGAGTGGTTGGCGGTGGGGGCACAGATGTCACCTGCTGCCAAGTGGGCACCAATATCTGCTGTGCACGGCTCGACCAGGCCTGTTGGTGTGAGGAAAAACAAGTGGATGAGTCATTATACTGATGTTTCTTTAGTTAGAACACCAAACATACACGTTGAACTTAGCTAACACAAACGTGAATCCTACATCTGTTCTATATTAAATAACAACTTAATACAACTATCAAAACATTTATTAAGCTCTGCTGTCCCTTTATTTCAGCCAACAGTATGTAGGCTGATTCTTTTGTCACCATTCCTAAGATTGTTGACCCCCTACCTGTGTGATGACTCCAGGTCTGATTTGTATTGGCTGAATTGAGGGAGCTTGAGTGACCAGAGGTACAGAGGCCTCCATACGCACAGAGTAGCCAGCTGGTTTTGCCGTGTTAGTGGGGATACCTGCAGATGCAATTAACAAGATAAGATTTTACCTTCAAATACCAACTCTAATCGCCAATTAGAACAATAAACAAGTTAAACTAATATTAATTGTACATGTCCTACCTTGTATTGTTGGGGGACACAAAATGAGAGCCTGCTGAAATGACTCATTGCATCCAAACTGACCACTTCCAGCCTGTAGTGGTATACCAGGGTGCATTACTGAGGGTGCTGATGGAACTAAACCCTAAAGAAAGAGGGTAAAAGAGACATGACCGTACTACTCTGATAAGCTCAAAAATAGCAAACTATAGCATGCAACAGACAGTAGATGGCGGCATCACGATCAGCAGTTTGTTTTTCACCAGCACATAAGCCAGGAGCTTGTCCTTAACTTTAGGCATAACATTTGCTTATCTCTCAAAAAGGCAAACCAACAACACATGACTGAAATCAACATAGGAAAGGGATACAAGTCTAAATATATTCAAGGTCCACTTGAATACACTTTTTACTGTAGACCTATTGCTACTGCATATAGTTAGCTATCTATTTACACAAATAGATAAATGATAAATTGACTTTCAAATTGCAGGTTGACAGGCTTATTGTAGGCTCACCGTCCAAAGTTATACTTGTTTGTCAACCTGGATAATTACCAGGATTTCAAACAATGTTTGAAATAGGCCAGCAGGCTAAGCAGTGTGGAGAATGTGCTTTTCCTTCACCACTAACACTGCTCTCGTGCCTGGGTATAATCACATTTAATGGATAACAAGAACTAGGGCTATATTGTTCTGCTACTGCATGTTGCCCAGCCCCCATACACATGACAGTGAACACAAAGCAGTCTTTCAAATGGGTAATACTAAAACAGCCACAACATTTTCCAGTAAAAGTCTTCTCAACTATGTTGTAGTTTAACCCTTTATTAAGTGCTTTAGAAATGATAAAAAATGATTTATTGCATAGTGCATGTGAGAAGGTATTCTTTCACAAGTTTCAGTTCTAAATAGGAATGACGGAAACTCCTAAAACCTTATTTTTCTTATCTTTTGATGTAGTCAACATTGTTTTCTGCAACAAGCAATATTGAAATATTTGTAGGTTTTTTAGTTTTCATCTTCAGCATAATGGATTTTAACTAGACTTTGAGACATTTTGCAATATAAGGATCAAAAAAGGGGGGTCAGCTCCTCTTTTCTCCTCAGCAACAACACTGATTTGTACGGTTGCCATGACCTCAGAAACATGACGTGATTTAGTTGCCATGACAGCAGTGCTAGGACGCAATAAGATGGGTAAGTCGGCATACAGAAAGGCAATAAAAGCAAGGAAACAGTCTTTACAGGAACAAATAAACAGAATAGAACATTGGATGTCAAGAACCTGGAACATTTGTTTTTTAATAACTCAGCTATTTCTCATGTTTTCCAAATTAAAAAACATAAAACAAAGTGATAAATGATGCAAAAACATAGTCTTGTTTAAATGTTAATTCTTTGGTGTAATGATTACGATCTGAGCAGCTTACTTGAGTATGGACAGCTGGGATCTTGCTGAAGGGGTGGTTGGCTGAGGCAGCAGTTGTAGGCCTAACGAAAGGACCTTTGTTTCGGTTGGCAGCCTCATACGCGCTGGGACGAGTCCAGCAAACATCCATGATATGGAAACATGACTTTACACTACAGACAAAATCGATAAAACATTATATTGCAACAAGTTACTTGAGGCAGTTTTAATGATGTCAATCATTGCTGAAAACCGCAGGTAACACAGACTCACTGGTTGCTGTGTGGAAAGTCAAGCAGGTGTTGCATTGTCACAAATGGGTGGATGAGAGCATCAGCAGGGGCAATCCTCTCTTCTGCATCAATCAGCAACATCTTCTTCAGCAGGCCCACAAACTCCCGGCGGTCTGCCTTTTCTGCTAACAAATCACTACCTTCCAGATTCATCATCAAGTTCACCTGGAGGGAAAAAATGCCTTATCAGGTTAGGAATTCCACAACAGAACATCAAAAAACTAAAGCAATATGAGAAATTCAAAACTGCATAATGATCTTTGAAATGGAAAGATTTTTTTGGCCTGAAAAAAAGCAAAAAAAAATTGATGAAGCATTGACAGTTACTGGGGGGAACTCCCATGCTCTATTTTAAGTGAATAAAACTCAACCTCGCAAAACTTGAAGTTTGGCTTTTTACTGAGGGGAAGTTACAGCAAGGTATTCTCACAATCAGATTTCTGTTCTAAGTAAAAACATGTATCTTGTCTAGTCCCTTCCTACACCAAAAGAGTGTCTTTATTTAGTTAAGAACTAACACTCTAAACATCTGATGTTCAACTTCCTGTCAAGTCCTGTTCTGAACATTGTGGACTAAATGGCTAAACATACGTGCGCTATGTCATCCAAACAGCTGAAGATGTACTTCCTCGCTTCCTTTGATTTCATCCCCGTCTCTGTCTCATGCTCATCTGTTGACTGCAGAACAAAATACACAGTTGAGAACACAAGATGTGAATTTATTGGAACTTTAATAGTTTATATTCTAATAAACTGACTTGTTCAACGAAGGTGTGTGGCTGAAAAACATACTCTGATAAAATCTTCAACCATTAAGTTTCACTATAAGGGACTATTAAATATCAAAAGCAGACTGTGAATATATTTTCCTTAAAAATATTGCAAACATTTTTTGCAATTAGGAATTAGAGAAGAGAAAAATGTGTAGACTGAGTTAAAAGCTGGCTTGTGACATTTACTCTTAGTTTGAAAGTATTAGCAAACCTGAGACAGTGACCAGTTGTTCTGACCAAGACATCACAATTTTCCATAACTGTAAGATGTGAAAATACTCCTCACCTTTAGTCTCCATGCTGCATAAGGTGAGTCCGATTCTCTGCAAAAGAACCGTGCTGTTTTTGTCCCTGCATTCAATAAATGTTCTCCTGGCAAACCTTGCGTCTGTGAGATGTAGCGAATCTGTTGCACAGGAGGAGAGAAAGGAGAACCAAGAGAACATTAAAAACTATATAGCAGCCATAGAAAAAAATTTACTGTCTTTGGCTTAAGATACATTAGAAATATTATCCTAAAATGTATTACCGTTCTAAACTCATCACAGTGAAAGTTTTTAGTACTGGTGTCAGTTTTATACTCTGACTCACTCTAAAGCAAACATCATTTTAACACTCCTGTGTACCGATGTTACTTCACAAAGTCTTTCACAGTAACATCTCACTTTCAGTTCCCTTAGAGCCTCAGAATGTGGATGAAGAGCCGCAGAGACTTTAAAAATGGATAACTCCTGTGAAAAGTCCAAACCCTAAAAAGCACCACGGTGCTGACTGTAGCCTGACTCTGAAAAATACCACGGTCTATTCATGTAGACTTTGGTAGCAAAGGCTGCAACAGTTTCGGTGCCAAATGCTTTCCTGGAAAACGAAGCTTGCCAGTCAGATGCTGCGGTACAAAAATGACACGCGCAGGTTTATGAGAGAAGAACGGCAAGAAGCCCAACTGACGTCAATCACACCCAAGTGTAAAGAACAACAATCATTAGAGATTCAGCGCGGCTAAGAAGCAGAGAGACACACTGAGAGAACGATGAAGACGTTGAAGAAGTCATTACAGATATTCAAACTCAGACAGCATTTGACAAATGAAGAGCAGACTAAAACACAATCTGATGAGGACATATCCTTTTTTACACTATTTTAGTTTTGAAATGCTTTTTTTGTAGGAGTATTGTTGTAAGAGTTTAATGTTCTGCTCTTTCTTGCAAGTGTTTAACTTTAGCGTTTGCTTTTATTCCTTAGTTGCAGAGGTGAAAATATTGCAACGCATGTGTGTGTGGGACATTTGCTCATGTTAGCTGACTGTAAATGTGAGGTTATATTATGGCGAGTTATTTACTTATTTAAAAAAATACATATTTGTGAGGAATATGCGATTGGCTGGTGGAAGGCAATCACATATTCACAAGGCAAGCTGTGATGAATTTGTTACTGTACATTTCTCTGATAATTTGGAACTACCCTTTTTCAGATAGTTTCCCCATTACAGGTTTGATTATGTACTCAGTTCTCTTCATTTTCTTGTTTTGTTTTGCACACATTTGTTCATAACATAACTAGGGAAAAGAAAAACTGAGAATTCCAACAAACTTTACCCTTATAGTCTCCTCCCTTCTTGTTCATGAGACATCATAGCTGTGCAACAAAATGCAAACGCAGACAAAAAAAAAAAGAAGACAGATATGTGCAGATGGCATATTCTTTTGACAGGAAAACCCCAGTTTTACCTCAAAGGCCTGTTTGTTCAAAGAGCTCACAAGCCAGTGATATCATTCAAAGGTTGCCACTTCACAAGGTAACCAACTGGCAAGCCTTAGCCTGCTGCTAAACAGACAGAGTTTAGTTTATGACTGTCCGGAAAAAAAGAAATAAATCAATGTTTTTCAAAGCTCTTCATTACGATAATAAATAAAAAAGTACAGCTCAGGCTACAGTCACACTCACACGCAGAAATACACACACCTATACACTTGGGACAACACACACACACATATATACACTATTTATGACACTGGGGTACAACTGTGCCAACTTCCAAAGAAACTAATTTGTTCAACAACTTTCACACTTCTAAGCCCTGCAAACCTAAATCTTCCCTTTTTTTAATGCTAACCCACGTTCTCCCTCCTATTTTTTCTGATTCTTTTGTTTACAAGATGGATAAAGTTCCAAAGATTAAGAAAAAAAAGATTAGCAAGTACGTGCTGTGACTGCGTACCTTTCTAAAGTACAAAACACGACAAAAAGAAGCATGGAGAACAGATCTCACTATTCCTGGGTAATATGATAGTCTGTGATAATGAGCTGCTGACTGAATCACAAGGTTTGTCACATCAAAACGATGAAAAGCCACACACACGTGTGAAGTAAAAGATGGAGAGGCATGGGGATGAGGTAAGGAGAGGGGAATCAGGAGGAGAGAAGGATCCTGAGTTATAAATACAACATGCTGTGTGGGATGGAACAAGACCCCAGGACGAAAGATAAGAAGACAGGGGGGAAGAAGGGGTGGCAGCAGCTCCACGCGTTCAAGCCAAATCAACCAGTGACCCTTGGATGACACCTCACACCAACAGTCAGCTGCCTTGCTAATTAAGAGGGACAATTAATGAGTGTTCACATATTTAGCCTCTAACTTATATTTGCACTTGTCAAATTCCATAAATAATCACACATTTACTTAAAGACAGAGGTCTCAAGGTTTTAAATAATGCAAAAAAAGTTTATTTGTTTTGTTTAGTAGATTTAGCAGAATCTCTATCAATACATATATTTGAGATAATTAAACTATTGATTAGGACGTCTGAAAGTGTTTAGTAAGATTTTAACCACAATTTTTGTCACTTATAGAGCTGTTATTTATTCAAAAGCTGTACGTAAAAAGGTTCTTGCCTTTACAGTTGAAAAGTAAATCCAGTGCAAAAGGGCCGTAGCCTAAATTTTGACATTTTAAAATAATGAGCTCCTGGATGGCTGCTATGTTGTAAATGACAATACAGGGTCTGATATGTGTGTGTAACTCTAACGTCCATGTTGAAAAGCACAAAATGGCTACATCCAAAGTGCTTAAATAAGTTCTTGAAATGCTAGACAATGCACAACATGATTTAGCTGAAACTTTTTTTGATCTTTAATAGACTGGATTGTCAATTGTTCGGATAATTCCCTTATGCCACTGTCATTATCATGAAGATAATAAAAAAAAGGTTTGGTGAAAGAAGACCTGAAAGGTCAGTATCAAAGAGTTCAGTAAGAACTGTTCTTGTGGTTTTTTAAAAAAGAGCATTTCTCAACAGCATGAACACTAGGGATGAAATTTTATCCGTCCTGTAAATTAAAAATCTGTCACTCATTTTTCTTATGATGAGCTTTGATCTCATTGTCTAAAACTCCCTCTCTATATCAACTTCTAGATGCTTTGCTCCCTCACCCTATAAAATCCAGGCAACCCCAAAGTAACTTGTACTGACTCGGTCCTACAAAAGCAGATTAATCATCTTTAGGCTGGTGCCACTGTGCTCAAGTTGAATCTCTTTCGGAGATGCTGAGTTGTCGCTTGTGTCATTTTTATGTGCAGGGTGAAAAACGATGTCTGGACGTACAAACACATTGCAATGAGTGCAGTGTGCAGAGGTGCTGACTGCTGTGATGTAGGATGCTGCAAGGGACAGAAGAGGATCTGACTGAAACTCTGTTGGCACACTTTCTGTATATGGGAGTCTGCCGCAGGGGAAAGCCGCTCAGCCTAAGCCCAGATCAGTCTAGTCAAGGAAAGATACAATCAGAGCTCTAGAAGGGGGAGATATTCAGCAGCTTTTAATAGACATACCATCAATCACAAGAATATGCCTGCCTGCTCACTGTAACAGACACCAGCTGACACAATCCTTTGGATGGGTACGTCACCGAGAAACCAGTGCACATGTTGGTAAATTTTTCCTACTGGAAGTCATTTGAGCAGATGTTTTTTTTTTATGCTTCAATGATCTATTACCGTCTTTCCTTAAGTGTGTAATTAAGCACAAAAGTCTTTTAAACTGTCCTGCCTGCTCTTCACTTTGAAACACTGTTTATAAAACACAGCAGGGGATCATGGATTGCAGAAACGTCAACAGTGAGCGAAGGCAAGTATTAGAAAGCTGCCTTGATGGAAACTCAAAAACAAACACACCAAACCACATTTTTTGTGGCCTACCAAGATTACAAAGTATGAAAGATGATGAAATGAGAAGAAGAAGAAAAAAGACTGAGGGAATAACAGACACTTCAGCCCTTGAAAGATGTGTAGGTTGGAATAATGACAAGAAAAGGCAGCAGAGAACTTCAAAGAAGAGAAAGTTTACTTAAAAACCTTACAGCCCAGATGAGAACAGTTTTGACAATGGGACTGGAAGCTGGAAGGTGAATTTAAAACGGGGACATAGTGATCGAGTCACATAAAATCGTGAAAGATTAACATAAAAAAAGTGCTGTGACAAAACACGGAAATTCGGTAAAATGGTGAGTAACTAGGTTGGCTGTTAAAAAAAGGGGGAGGTGGGAAGGAGGTTGTTTACCTGGTCGTACTCCAGGGCCCCAGGGTAAAGGGGCCAGCCCAGAAACAGTTCTGCTATCACGCAGCCTAGGGACCACATGTCTATGGCTTCACAAAACGGCAATCCCAAAATAATCTCTGGAGCCCTGTAGAACAGACAACACACACACCTATCAGTCTATATACTAACACAAAAGTTTAAATTTCTTATTGAAAAAAATCAAAATGTTGAAGATGATTATCTGAAATACAATTCCATAGCACATTTGTCAGTTTTTTTGCCATCTTAGAAGTTTAGAAACTTTATGTCACTGACTGAAGGAACCATTGTCAGGAAAACCGATAAGCTTTCTCATAAAGTGTAAACAAGAAAGAAAAGCAACTTTAAAATCAAAAACAAAGTTACACTCACAGATGTTATTCATTACTATGAAGCTTAATTTTTCTTGTCTATATTTCCCTGGCTGATTCATATATTCTGAGCTTTGTAATGTAGTGTTGATGTCCTGAACAAATAAACACTCATTTTAGGCAATTTCTGACAACAGCCACTTAGATGGGATTTTGTGGAAGATGTGTAACAGAGCCAAATTACTTGTAAGCCAGTGTTGAGTGTTCTACAGTGCCAAGTCTCAGTCTGCTGTGCCAGTAGGTTAGCAGGTCAGTCAGGCTGGAATCAGAGATTTGACAGGCTGTTCTTTCTACACTAATTTGACTGAAAGAAAGCACAGGAACTACTTTTTTTTGCCTATTTCCCTATTTTGTAATTGTCATCACAAGAATGGCTAATGGAGATACGAGGCTTTCTGAATCAGTAAGACAAACAGATGGTTGAGAAGTTTGTGTTTAAGACACATTGAAAAGCCTTCAGAAATTACAAAAATACAGAAAGCATGAAGAATTCAGAGCTTTTATGCCTGGTATAATCCTTTTTTTCTATGAATGACTTTGGTGTGGTGCTGGCCAAACTCCAGAAAATATTCTTTTTGAGTAAAATCACCAGTCTACTCACAGCCTTAGCTGAATCCTTGACTCAGTGTGATTATTTGTGCAAATAGCTAACCTGTAGACAAAGACTCTATTTAGACATGGCATCCTGAGAAACCTTTTGTGCTCAGATCTCAGTTACCTGCCCTGCGTCACACAGGCAACTGTCTACTGATGTCTCTGTAAAACTACCTGAGCTATATTATTATTATTATTGGCATGAACACATTTCACATTGACCTGAGTCACATTTGTAGCAGCTATTCACAGACATTTTTATTTGCTTAATTATGTAGCCTATGAGAAAAGTAAAGCAGCGTGAAATAATTGGTGACTTTATTGAGTTCTATGTCAGTGCAACGCTGCGGTTAAAGAAACCCCCTCAAACTCCAACAGCTAACTGTCAAGCTGTTAGCTGCTTTTTACACAACCTTTCTGTGTGCATCAGTTACGTGTATAGGTGCACACTTGAGATACTGTTGGAAAGCTCAGAATCTTGTGATAGTAGTGATACGTTTTAGGATACAGTGACCACGATGGGTAAAAAATAGGCTCTAACAACAGTAAAAGCACTACAGAGAGAACTCAACCAAAACCACAACAATTTTTTTTTACTGATTAATAATAAATAAATACATAAATTTCTGAATCTTACCACAGATTGTTGTCTAATCGTTTAACATTAGCTAGCAGCTGTGGTTGATTTTATGTTTTTTTACAGATTGCAGAACCGACTGTGTCGCTCAATCTACCCTAAACACATTCACAGCTGTATTTACAGCTGCCCACTAGTGATCCAATCACATACAACACATCTCAGTTTCACATGAGATACCGTTCTCACTGTATTGGCTATAGTTTTGTATCCTGATCAATGTACATATAAGACCATGTTGAGATATTTGTTTTAACATCAGTAAATCCTATATAGATCACAATAGCACACAGAATAACTGGAATGAAATTAGTGAAAACATTGAGCAATGGAGATGTATTTCATTTCTGTTCAGCGTGAACATATGTAAAAGTTATTGTATGTAACTCCAGGTAACCATTCACCAGCATGAAGCAATCCAGATGATTTTAAAAAAACTAAAATGTGATGGTAAATCTAATGTCATGACAATCTTCTCACACTATAACGAGACAATTCTGCTCTTTCACGCTGACCACATCCGGTAGAAAACTTCTCCATGACGTTTTTGGAGCCATATGGGACTAAGACATGTGAGATACGGACAGCAACAGCAAATCTAAGACCTGCTAAATTAGGTTTAAGACAATTTTACCCTACAATAAAGACAGATGCAAGCAACAGTTGGTGCATTAGACAAGACTGCATCAGAACCACTAACCAGGAAGTTATGCCAATGATTTCAGCCTCGCAAGCGTGTCCTATTAATAAACAAAAGGATTTTCCCTGAAGGAGTGAGAAATGAGAGGTCACATGTGAGGGTATCAGTGATTATCCAGGCCCATTACCAACTGCTGTTACTGGAGCGAGTTTTGCCGACCATTTGTCATTTTATTAATTAATTTATTAATTATCATTAAACTGTTCATTTTCCCGACAATTCAACTTGATGTTAAGAATTAGGTCTTTGCTGTATTGTGTAATGGACAAGAACTGTGTGGCTTTCACATATAAGACTCCATGATTATTGCTAAAGAAATCTTAAAACCAGAGCAGGACCTGCTGTTTATTTTTTTGACTGCCTGCAGCTACATTAAACCCCCCCGCTTCATTTGTGCAGTGTCCCATGAGAACCATGGGATCTCAAGACTGATGGAACTTGACATTTTCAAGAACACCCTATTACTTTTTTAGATCAGATGATTCGGCGATTATGTCCAGTTTAAAATCAAAATATTCCCAAAAAGGTTGTTTCATTTTGCAACAAGAGCATCCAGGACTACATTAAACAAATGTAAATTAATAATAAAAGGAGGCACTATAAGATCACTTATTGGTTTATAAACTACAATTTTGAAGCCTTAAGTTTGGGTCACAAAGAGTTAATTTAATATGACTCATGAGATCATAATGACTTGTGGGAAAATTTTATTGACTTAATATCACATGAGAGACAGTGACATTCTGAATGTCTATTGAAGCCACAGTCATTTAGAAGCCACGGTCTTACAGGAATTGAATCACATTTTAAGGCATTTTTAGATTGGATTATTATGTTTTTTGAGAATAACTATATATGTTATTTGTAGTTCATGGAGTCTTTTTTTTCTTAACATTTTTGTTTGTTTTATTCCCAGCTGACTGTACAATAACATTGCAAGAAAATAAAACCAAAACAAAACAGAACGCAGCAGGTCTGTCTCATACAATCTGAAGGGATAAGAGGATGTTGCTATGGTTGCACAGCTCCATCTTAATCAAGCCAAGTAAAGCCTCACCACCCTTCAATAAAACCAAACCTGTTTTCCATCCTGAGGATATGACGTACACGCTCTGCAGCCAGTGAATGCTTGTGGAGAAGCAGAAGCCTCGTGACTTCACCACCACGTGCAAGAACCACAGAGGAGGCAAACAGGTACAACAAAGGGCCAAATGATGGAGTTGTATCCTGTCTTTGTCAAGAACATGTCAGACTCATGTAACATAAAAAATGGGCAAAGAATGGAAACTTTTGAAGTCAGGTTTTACACAAAATCCGCAATTAGGTTTTAATATGTAATGACTTGATGGGTACAAAAAAAGAAAAAAAAAAATGCAACTCAATAGGTAGTGATCTGCCCAAAACTAGTTCAGGTGTTGGGTAACAGAATCAAATGAAAGCAACATCATTACACTTTCATCATCTGTATATTAGAGTCAGTTTGATTCTCTTTCTTAGAATGAATCAGCTCTTTCTCAGTCAAAAGACAAAAAGAAGCATATCAGGCCTGCTTACTGACATTACCTCTCAAACTGAAAACTGATGACTAAGAAGGAGACACTAGCTCTTAGCAATATCACTTTCT
>JAOXNZ010000044.1:10874020-10896955 GCA_028566095.1 Kryptolebias brasiliensis
AAAATAATATTAATATTAAGACAGATAACCTGCCAAAGAAAGAATTTGAAGATTGAACAGGAAAAAAATCCAAAACACATCACCAAACACACCCAAAGTCATCCAGAATCTGAGGAGGGACTTAATGACTGATGGCCAAGAATCCCATCAGCCTCAAAGACCAGAGGATCCTACAAAAGTAGTCCGAAATCCTCATTTCAGAGTGATCATTCAAGATGTCAAAAATAATCAAATTTAAAAAAACAGCCATATTTAAAATCTTGAAACTGAGGATTACGTTTGATTAATAATGTAAAAAATAAAGTCACCATTCAAAATCTTGTCAAAAAGAGACGAATTAAACAGGATACCACAACTGAAATGTGATATATAAGCTGTTTAATTTTGATTCGTGTTGTCTAAAGATCCTAGCGCCGAATAGTCCCAGGTCTTGAGCTAAAACCAAAAGATAAAATAAAGGTTTAGATCACAAGATGTGCTTTATCTAAGTGAATGTGACTTGGACTATTAAACATGATTGACAAAGTCATTAAAAATCCAGGTGCATATGTAAATTACCCAGGATACGGGGGAGGTGGGGCATCATGTGGTCCATTTCCTAAGATTGCCTCTTCATATGAGGGTAGACCAGGGGGGTCTTCTACCTCTGCAGGCGTTACCGGTGGTGGAGGAAGTACAGGATGTCTGGAGACCTCTTCTAACCTTTGTACTATTAGAGAAGCATTGCTCCTCCTGGAACGCCGCCGAACAGAACTGTGAGGGGAGAGACCACGTTACCATTTTGTCATTCACATTATGACCAACTTCATGCTTTTAAGCATAAAGCAGAAAACTGAAAGACCAAAAAAAGGCAAGCAGGTTCCTCACTACCGCATGAACTCGAATTAGTGATAGGCCTTTGCAGATCTGAAAAGAAAAGCCATATAGTATTTAAATATTTTTTTCTCTTCCCAAGGAAAAATACAGAATCTGCTTCCAGCTTAGCGTGACCCTTCTTAGATGTACAGAAGAAGTCAAAGATTTGGTCAAAATTTGAAGAACTGAACATGCCACTGTGTTTTTGTGATCAAAATGTGAGAAATCTTTTACAAAGAAATTGTAATCGCATGAGAAAGGGAATATTTTATTTTTCAGAGTTTGAATGATTTCTTCCAACCATCTTTTAATAAATCCCAACAAAGTCAAGAAAAAGTACCAACAAAAAGACAATAAGTAGTCATTTTTTTCCCCACTATTCAACCTCTGACTCACCTTCCACGACTTATGTCGCCCTTGTATTTGCGATGACAGAAATACCACATCACAATGCCAATTATAAAAAGAACCACCGCAGCAGAAATGATTCCCACCAAAAGAAACGTCACATCTACCCGGGAGGGGCTATTTGTCTGACCTGTGGATCATCATAAATCAGAAAACAATGTTCATAGCAAGCGTCAGGTTACACAATATAAATGATGATGGCAGATAGATGACAAAATGATTATCACAAGGGTCATTTTTATTTTTCACCTGGAATTTTAGCAGGACTGCAGAGCAGTTTGATTTCCTAACAGAGTTACAACTAAACAATAGAATGACTAGTTTTGGAGAATGTTTATTTAGGTCTTCTATTTTCTTCTTTCAAAAAAGTATCAGAAAAATGACACCCACGCACTTAACAGGTGGATATTTTGGCTTGTGAAACAGCCCCCAAAATTGCTGAAATTATTTCAATTAGTTGCCTTTTTTCAGATCAATTAGTAAAAATAATTATGAAATCAATCATGAGTAAACAACTAAAATCAATTTGTAATTTGCATTTCTAAAACAAATATGCACAATAAACATGCAAATGAGCGAAGTAATGAGCTGTTACACCTGGCTGATTGAGACAAAACATGGCTCCAAAAAGTGAGCTGTCGGTTTAAACAATGTAAAGGTTTATTAAACTACTAAACGGGTCAATTTAAACATAAAAAAGGGATGTTCCCTGATAGCTGTGCCTAAAGATAAAGTGGAAAGATTGTAAAGAGGAAGCATATATGAAGATCAAGGAACATATTCAATGATCGGAGCAGAACAAAATGGCACCAGATTGTCCACAGAATAGAAAATGTACATAAAAATAAAAGAAGCGTCATGCATGCATGTCAGGTAAAAACAGGGGTAGTAGACATTAAATTTTGTTAATTTCTTTAACTGAAACGAACAATAATGTCATTTTTAAAAAATGATAATGCATCTAGCAACAAATCAAGGTGCACTTTTAGCTGGAGAATAATTTTGTAGCATAACTCTGACTCCCTTTATTTTCCAAATAATTAGGAGTGACCATTGGATCGAAACACAATTAGGTCACCAATTAGGTCATCACTGAAGTAAAAACAAGAGACCTCAGTTTAAACATCTAATTTGTGTTGTATTTTCAAAGCAACTGTGCCATACAGACGTAATTAAACAAGTTGTAGCAGCACAAGTTACTTCCACTGACATCATCTATAGGCTCGACACACGGAGAGTGACTAATGGCCCTCATCGCCACTGGGGTGAAACCCAACACACGGGAGGCGATAGCAACAGCAGCGTTGTGAATCGCGCTCTCGCGCTCTTGCCTCCAAGAAATTTGATTGGTTATGAAATTGGAGGAATTTTGATATTTTCAAAGCAGTCTGTGTCATCATGTGTATCTCGATAATCACTGCGTGAAATGTCATAATATGGGAAAGTCAAACACAGTTAAAACGATGCTTTCCTCCATGTTGAAAGTGGTTGCAGACTGCACTGCTCTCCACTCATTGGTCAGTCAATGAAACCCTCGCTGATTGGTTTTAGTGCCATGTGACAGTGACAAAAGTTGAACATTTTTCAACTTTGTTTTGTCTTGTCGCCTGCCCGCGTGTGCACGTCTACGTGTACGAGCTCGAATCTTCACATGCATGAATTTCGCCGGTCGCTTGGCTGGAGGAGGGCAAGCGATGGTCGCCTCATCGCACAAGTTCCATAGGAAATGAATTGAGAGGGAGCGACGTCGCTTGAGCCCATAAATTGCATAACGACTTCACATTGACAAGTAAATTTAAGTATTTCACAAAATAACTCCTTGTAAAATACTGTATAATTTCTGTTGGATTGTAACACTGTAGTACTTTTCTACACATCCTGTGGTAATATTAGAGATAAATGTCCATAAATGTACTCAGGGACGGCTGGTATAAATGGGCTAGTAGGGCTAAGCCCTCCGTGGTGTTCACAATAAAAATGTTAAAATACCTAATAAACACAAATTAAAAATATTGTATCACATTTTGTGAAATTTACAACAAAACTGGTGTCAAACAGTCTGGAGAAAACCCCAGAGTCTTTCCAAAGGGCTGACTTTTCACAGCCCCGTTGATTTAATGTCTTTTGTGGTACAGAATGATTGACAGCCCTCTTGTCTTGCCCTCTTGGTTTGCTGCTCATTGGGGCTCATTTAGGCCCGGTCCCAATACTCACACGACACCCTACGCCCCTCTATGAAGTGTGTACTCAGTCGAAGTGAACGCAAGGGTTCGTGTGCGCAGGTTACAAGCATGCAAAAATTGGAGAATTGGGGCAGTACGGGTTACGTCAAGGTGCCAGTACTATTTTAAAAGTACCGTAAAGGTATTTTTGGTTTCCAAAGTCATTGCAGGAGATATTTGGCTGTTCAAATGCGTTTTGTTATGACTTGTTAAATACGGAGCAAAGTTTGAAAGTATTCACACATGTACAGTAGAGTGAAACAAGAATTATTTCAATACTTTACATTTGAAAACTGCTTTTTTCGTGACAGACGCAGCTTGCTCTGCCACCACTGCCATATTTCCGCTTTTTCATTCAAAACGTCACACACACCAATGAAATGTGGGTAAATACTTTACCGAAGTCCGCCTGGATGTGGGCTTAGCCAAAATGCAAATGTAGGATGAAGGGGGGCGGGGCAAAAGACCACTCTGGAGAATTGGGACACACTACGCACTCAAACCCTTCAGCATGAAGGCGCACTTGAAGGACACAAGGGTGGAAGTGAGAGTATTGGGACCGGGTCTTAGTTCAGTCCAGGGTCAGCCCAAGGCCTCAGGCTTTAGCCAATGAGGGTGGATGTACAATAACGTGCCTCGAGCGCGAGTGTATGTGGGCGTGGTTTGGTGTAGACTGAGATAAATGCAATGGTGAGCAAGATTAACATAAACGAGATGGATTATTTAATTTCTCGCCCGTTTTCCTTAATGTCTTTGGGGGAAAAACAGAAGTGAAGAGGTTGGGGGCGGATGGACCAAAGGATATTCAACAAAAGGAAAAGCGGCAAAACCAAATTTTTTTGTGACTGGCTAACAAGTGTAGCTAACAAATTTTTAACGAGGTGGTTATTAACCTTTTTGCATCCCAGAAAAGTCATTTAAAAAAAAAGCCCTTTCCAATATTGCATGTCTTGTTTGATTTGATTTAATCAGTGTGATCAGTAATTGTGTGAAGGAGTGTGGTGCAGTGTTCTGTAAAGCTGTTTGACGGAGAAAAAATCATCTGAAATAACTATAGTTGAAACTCTTAATGCAGGGGATTGAAGTATTGGACAGCTGACAGAGGCTCTGTGCAAGTTTGGTTTTTGGTGGTGATTTGTTTTAAGGTGGTCTTTGTGCTGAAAAAGGACATAATGTCAATTTATAGCAGGTTTTCTTTATTTCAAATTAGATGCTTCTGTTGTTGGAATCCAAACTGCAGCGTTTATTATATATCTGTTATATTATATACCCTACAAATATCACCGCCAGCCGCCACTGAATGTACTACTGTTGCTGTAGAAGTGTACACTTTCTGCTCCTTTTTACCACGTCTGGGCAGTAAGTTTCTATATAGGTTGTGTACCATTCACAATGACATTCTTATCACCCTTTTCATTTATTTAGAACAGTTCTCTCTCACCTGTGTACTCTTTCCAAAATTTATCCTATAAAGAAGAAATACAAGAAATCAGTGTGGTGAAGTCTGGTGACAGGCCTTGAGTTTTGATATTAAAAACTAACTAAATAAAAACACTTGAGAAGCATCACTTCACCGTTTTAGGGATGTTTTCAAAGACCTCCCTCGCTTCCTCATAATTGCAGACCTCCTCCCGGCATTCCCGCTCCAGATTCCCAGGAGTGAACAGCTCGAAGTCGAAGCGGTTGAACAGCAGGTGGCGACCCAGAAACGAGCTGGCGTCCGCTTCGTCTACAAACACTGCGGCACAAACAGGCGGTGAAGCGGAAATGTCCGGAGGGAGAACTGCGTTCAGCTAAAAACAAACAAACAAACAAACAAACCAAAAAAAACGTCTCACCTTCTTGGTCTTCTGCTCCCTCACGCTCGGAGAGTAACTTCCGCACACAGACCGGGTGTCCGCCGCCCAGCAGGTGGAGGAGAACGAACAGAAACAACAACAACATGACGGCACCTCCGCGCGCGAACCACCTGTAGGTCAACGACACACACGGCCGAGCGCCATTTAAAGCTCCACTCGCTCACTTCTACAGGCCAAGAAACAGCACCCAGTTCCTATACGTTACCTATGAAGGAAAGGGACACATAGGTGGGAAATGAAAGTTGACAGGTGCGCGCGCTCCGTCGCTAATGATAAAGGCTAAAGGTGAAAAGTTAATTTTAGTTTCCTCTCGTGAGCTTTAACGATGAAACCTGTTTCCTAAGCTGGTTTCTATAACTTTAAATAGAACTCCTGTTTACTCCCAGCAGGTACAAGCCCCTTGCGCCTCCTTAACCCTGCCGATACCTGTCAGACAAGCCTAAATGATCACGTTCACCTTGATGACGTACGCAAGGTAGGCTTTTCAAAATAAAAGCGGATGCTAGGCGGAAGCAAATCTCCAAACATAAAATACTGTTCACAATATTTAGTATTTATGTATTTTATTTTTGTATGTTTTTTTTATTATAAAACAAAACTTTTAAAATGTTTTTCATATTAAGGTGTTTAATACATGTGACTGTGACTCAGCCTGATTTCTCATGGGGACATGAGAAATCCTTCTAGACGTTTTACTCGCACACTAATGCATTTTAAAGGTTAATTAATGATTGCAAAACGTGGAGTTTATAGCATCTTTAGAAAAATCTAATTAGACTATACCGCAAAATGGAATGATAAGTACTATAATGACAAAACAACTTCAAACTAACAACCTCTAGTATCCGCATCTGTTTATGGGTTAGTTGTACTGTATTATTCAATAAACACGTTTATGTTTTAACTCCAATAGGACTAGGATAACCTTTGTAATGATTGGAAAAAAAACGATTTTAAAAAAATGACTCTGTCAGTCTGTGTGGTTTTGTTTGGATCTGCTTGTCTGCTTTAAAAGTAAAAAAACAAGGTTTTAATTGTTCTTCCTAATGGTTCTCATTCTGGTTGGTTGATGAAGGTATTTGTAAAGCATGAAGGACCTCTGAGTGATTTGATGGGTATGAAAGATTGGAAATTGTAAACAATGGGATGTTTTTAACTATATTTGTAGCCAAGCCTGTTGTATTTTTCCCCTTTCAGTGACAGACGCTGACGTTGTGTTCTCAAGATATATTTTTTGACACCTAAATCTCGGTCTGATCGTGAAATTTGAGATTTACTGGGATTTAAAGGGCCGTCTTACTTTGTGACTCTTTAAAATGACAAATGCGTTAGCTTGGCCAGAACATCTTAACTGCTTCGTGTCTTTTTCATGTTTTATGATGCTGTAACACAATGCTATCTTTTGGCATCTCTGCATCAAGTCTCCTAAAAGCTCTTAAGTGTCATCTACATTACTCTCAGTATAGCTCAGGAGCTATGTTTGGGAAAAGGTCATACAGTACATCCAGCGTTACATTACACATGGTTGGAAACATGCACCTAATTTAATGGCAGCCTTTAAAGCTACACAACATGCAGTAATACATTTAGTAGGGATAAAAAAGAATAAACACCCTCTTTGATATTAGTGTTAATGTTTTAACCTCAATCTGTTTACATGCCTTACAGTTTGTGAGCTTCTTGGTCTTTGTTTATGTCAGGAAGTTGATAGGATGAAGCTGAACACGATCCTGCAGCCTAATGGTGCTATTTGAAGTGCTCCTCTGCTCAGCTTCATCTCTGAATACTATCAGACTCCCTACGTTAAACCAGAAGAACGGTTGGATGAAAATCCAGACTTTACGTGCTTTGCGATGGCAGATAATATTATGTACAACATGTCTATAATACTTGATGGTGTCATTTTAACATAACATACAGTTTTTGAAAGAAATATTTAACATCAGTATCTTTATGATGCAATCTCTGTGCCGATGAAATGATTTTTAATGTAAAATTCTAACGTGAATGTTTAAAAAATCAACACCAGAAGCATACATTTAGTAAAATTAGGTTTTCAGTCAAGTAGATGTGGATCACAATACTTTTGCTGAGAAAAGACATAGCATTAAATTACAAAAACAGTATCAATTTAAACCCAGTGTACTCAGTTACGTGCATGAATTTCTGAGAACTTGTATGTGCAAACGGGGCCAATTAGGCAGAACTGCCTCTAAGATAAGACAGGGTCACGCAGCTTTCACTGGATAACTTAACCACAGCGCACATTGTTTGTGTCTGAAACATCCTACGTGACAGATAATCCACAAAACTGTTCTTTAAAAGCAAGTTGGAGAAATGAACAAGAAACTGAGAACTGAGAGCAGCTGAAAGGCTACTGCAAACAGAACATGCTGAGATGGACTTTCAGCTGTAGTCTCATTAGTTTCTATCTGCTCAGCGCTCCACCTTGCAGGTGGCTGTGATGAGGCTGTGCTCCAGAGAATGTGTTCTGTGATTTACACCCTCTGATAAGAGGTAGAGATGCTGCTCTCTCAGGCAGGGGGCCTGGGCAGAAGTGAGCAGTGAGGCTTAACAGACCTCTGTGGTTGAAAGAAAAAAGAAAAAAAAATTTAAGCGAGGCACCTTAGTGCCAGATCTAAAACATTCAATTTACAAAAATGTACAGAGGCAGAAGGGCATCAATTTGTAACTTTTATTGTCAAAAAAGACAAAAAAAAAAAGTGCTGCAGATGAAGACCTGAGGATCCAGAGTGAAATGTAAATAATCTGCAGTTTGTCAATTTGTGCTGATTTCATCAGAGTGCCAGAAGGAGAAAACTTCAACAAAACCCCTTTTACACCCAATTCTCATATCATAACTTATTAGACGGTAACACTGTATTCCCTTGGAGTGCTGCTTGAAAACAGATTACTCTGCCTAAGAAACAACTCCTTCATTTGGATCTGTGTGCAGAGGCAAAAGATTTTAGTTTTCACCAGGCTTTTCCTGAATAAATCCTGTAAATTTACTACTGAGCTTCAATGAAAATCACTGTTGAATTGAAACAAACAGCAGAAACTACATATTCAGCTTACAAGTGAAATACACTTCACTGTAAAAAAATAAAAAAAAGTCTTCTCAGAAATAAACAAAGCAGTTCAATTGGTGACTGTGGTTTAGGATTGGGTGGCACAGCAGCGTAGTGGTTAGAGCTGTCGCCTCCCAGCAAGAAGGTTGCAGGATCTCATCCCAGCCAGGGGGCTTTCTGGGTGGAGTTTACATGTTCTCCCTGTGCACACGTCGGTACTCCGGTTTCCTTCCACAGACCAAAAACATGCATGTTAGGTTAATTGGTAACTCTTAAAATTGTCCCTAGGTGCGAATGGTTGTTTGTCTCTGTGTGGCCCTGCGATGGACTTGCGACCTGTCCAGGCTGTCCCCTGCCTCTCGCACAGTGACTGCTGGAGATAGGCACCTGCTGCCCGCGACCTGGAATGGAGAAGCGGTTAAAGAAAATGGATGGATGGATGGTTTAGGATTGGCATTTTAGAGAGAACAGCTGTAATGTGTGCTGAGAAACACAGCGAACGTAGGAGCCGTCAGATAGCAAAGCTATTGAAGTCGTGTTTCTCAAGTCAGCGAGGTAACTGTGATTGGATCCTGACTGTAAGAGATTTGTAGTTTGGATCATTAATCAGATAAGTCTGAGTCAGTCTGTGGGGCATCTGTCAGTTTCCCCATTACCCAATCATTTTCTTTTTTGCACATTTTGTCAAGTATTGCAACCTGGAAGATAAGTTATATTGCACTTCCTTAAAAAAATCTGTAATGCTATATACTGTATTTTAAAGTATGTTACTTACTATAGTAATTGTACCATGGTTCTCATTACTTTTATTATGACATTTTATAGTGCTGATAAACTAAAACCTAAAATTGTATTAGTCCTTGTTTGTCTACATTTCAGGAGCATTAAGAGATGGTAAGTAATGCTGGCTGCAGTGTGTTTATAACCCATCAGATAGTTTAATTGACACTGAATGAGCTGACGTCACAAGTGTTGAAACTACAGTAAAACAGCTCTGAGTGCAGCAGGGAGGGTCACCTCAAGTTCACGTGAAAGTTGTCAGATATGTGCTCCTGACAAAGTGACCCTCCTGCTGAAGACGATTTCTCACCCCCACAAGTCACAGTTCATCTACCATTACTGGCACGCTGCTTTAACTCAAAGCAGATGTTCTGAGCTGCTGAAGACAATAGCTTTCTAAAAAGAGCCAATAATTGGTGCACTCGTAATCTATTTTAGGTGTAATCATATGTATGTAAAGCTAAGAAATACAGTTAAACACAAAAAGTTTCAACACAAAAAGGCAATGTCAGGTGGTCTTCACTGCTCTTTTATTTCATGAATATAAAAACTGATGTTTTTTTGGTCAGTCTGAGAATCTGGAAAGCGGTGAAGAACTGAGGGTCGCGCAGCGTTGCCAGGTGGGTTTTTAGAGGAATTATGCGGAAGGTGACAGGGTCTGCAGGCTGGTCTTGACTGTAGCGAGGTTTGCCTTCCAGGAGCTGAGGCTTTCGAACAGCTGCTGCCACTGCTGCTTGCCAAAGGTGCGGTGTGTGCTGTGGCTGAGTGAACCGAGACAGAAAACAAGGTCACTGTCACATCTTACAGCAAAAACAAGCCCAACAATAATAATAAAAAAAAAAAAACAGCAAGGAATTACTTCAGTTCAAAAAGCTAAAATTATCCTTTTATCAAGGCAGAGTCATACAAAAAACGAAAACATTTTATTTGAAAAAACAATATCAGCAATAAACCTTTTTTTTTTTAAGATTATTTCCACACAATTTCTGTGGAGACCAGAATCATCACCGACTACAAGAACCGGAATGTTTGGGGGCCAGATTCAGGAATACAGAATGATTTCATTCAGTTCTTTCAGTTTATTTGTGTCACTGTAAAAGACTGCCTGATCAAGAAGCTTTTAATTAGGGAGAAACTATCACCTTTAGATGGGTTTTATAACAGTATTTATTCTTTTTTTACTACCCACTTGACTGCTTTTCTAGTTCACAACCTTAACAGGCCAGTTAGTTACTGGAAAGTTCTGGCTTAAGTTTTAAAAAACAAAGAACAATTACAGCAAAATGAGAAGTGAGAATAAGATAATCACAGTTAGGCATGACTTGAAAAAGTCTATAAATAATTAGAATTTGGAAAAATTCATCATATCTTAAAAAAAAAAGTCAAAATAAAAGGGATTTATGCAGTGAAATGCAAAAATTGAATACAAATAATTTTCAGTGAGTGGTTAAGCAATTAAACAATTATCTGACAGGAAATAGAAAACACAACACTTTTTGTTTAGCTTGGTTTAGTTCTAAAGAGATAGTTATTGTCAATTTCTGCAGAAAACTTCTTCTCTAGAATTTTCATCCTGTGTGCGTCGTTCTTTTGAGATCCACCAACAGATGTTGGATCATGTCTAACTCAAAAGATCATTATAAAACCTTGAGCTGGCAACTCTTTGACTAATTCATTCTCAATGAGACGATCAGCTTCAGCAGATGATGTCAAGGATTTTTTTTTTTGACATTCAATCAAACCAAATCTTCTCCAAAACAGTTAAATGTTTCCTTCACCACTGGCTCCAACAGAAACTACACGATTTGTTTTCAAAATTATTTTAATATTTTTTTTTTGGAATTTCTTCTGCAAAACATCTCCCTGTTTGTGTTTCAGAAGCAGAAATGTGGTTTTCTTCTGACAACTCCTCCATGAAGGTCATATCTGTGCAGGTGTCCACCATTCCAGGGTCTCATGAATTTTGCTGAAAGTCTTTTGCAAACAGGTTCTGCTTATCTGACACACGAGCAGTTCTGTCTGACCTCGACCGTTTCTGCCAGCAGCTTTTTTCTTTTGTTTGCTTTGTTTCTTTTCTTAGCGCTTTTCTGCTTTGTGGGCATTTTTATCTTCCCAGACTTTCGATTTTTGGGATGAGAGTAGAGGAGTCGGGATATCTAAGGTGATAAAATTTGCACTAACAATGACTAAGATAAGCTGTAGATATACAGGAACTACTTAAGGTCTGAGCCTCTGTACAATACCTGATTTGAAAGTATGAATCTCATGCACTTACCTCACAACGACTTTTCTTTGTGTCTGGTCAATTTTGCAGTACACCATTTTAGTCCGAACAGCTAAAATAAAGAGAGAGAGAAAGTATACAGTTCAGCTGATAATGATGGCCAATGTAGGCAAAGAAAACCTCACAAGAATGATGCCACCAGCTGGTTATGAAGCCAAGCTCAGCAGTTGCTCTCCACATACTGTGAAAATCAAGGGCATGATGGGAAAAATACATGGCTCTCTTTACCCCCCCCCCTTCCCATTTAAGATCCAAAATTACAAATGGTAACTCCTGTGTGTGGTGGACTGTTTTCACCCCAGGGCCTGAATATTTTTAACTTGTACAAACTGTTCCAGAGTAGCTGGAAGGTTTTCTAAAATGCTACAAAAACCTGTGTGTTAGTTTGTTATTCTGATTTTTTTTTCTTTAAGCATTTTTTAATTTTTCTGAGTTATTCCTAGTTTATTTGGTTTTTGCTTTGTATTTAATATTCTGTGATACAAATTTCCCATTATGAGTTTAACTGTCTAGCTAACAATTCTAAGGTTGCACCGTTGAAAGAATTACTTGTTTTTATATATATATTAAAAATAATAATCCCAGAGCAAGACCAGTGAGCTGAGAAAGGTTCTCTTTTTCATCAACTTGAGCTCTCAGATCTCATCTGCAGTAGACAGCTTGTTCTCCAACTAATCTATCTTCCTCTGCACCTGCACAACCCAGCTGAAGGTATACCCCTCAAAGCCAACAGTGGTCACTGTGTACAGAATGTGCTTCTGTCAGGGGTAGTTAGTCTCTGATGCTGCTTAGTCAGAAGTATACCCCTTCTATGAATACAGCAGAAATGAAAATGTAGCCCACTTTGTACAAAGCTGCAGAACCAGACCCTCAGGCTCAATAACACCTCTACGTTCAAATCTTTATGAGATGCAGCAACAGTAGGGGGAGCTTGCAGCCTGTATAGAAGAGGAGAGTTGACGTGCCAAGAATCACCTCCAGGACAGAAGCCAGTCTGTCCCCCTGTGTTTCTGTGAATCATTACTGCATTCTGCACTACAGCTTTTGTTGGCTGAAAAGTACTGCATAATGTTAAAGTATAGAAATATGTGCAGGAGGTCCTTTTGCTATAATTTGCAGGATTCTGCTACACTACCCTGCACTGACACTGGAGCTCTGCAAGCACTAGTTTTAGCACCTTTTACTGATACCGACATGGATTTTCTTATTTATGTGGCAATAAATCAAGTGTAGCTGTTTTTCTGTTCATCTAAGATAGTTTGAAGAGTTGACAGATTTATAAGGGGCGACGTGTTTTTACCATCAATAACAAAAGCCTCGACGTCATCAGCTCCGATCTGCAGTTCCTGTTGGATGGTGTCAAAGGAGATCTCCTTAAATTCCACCGCCATGCCCATGAATGTCAGCAGACGCATCTTGGCCATGTTTTGCTCGTGAGAAAGGCCTGCAGAGCGATACGCAGGGATCATTGAGCACAGAGCAGTCACAGTCAATTACCCTGCTCTCAGGGAGTTTCCCCTGTAATAATGGCTGCTACATTTAGGAGGAGTCAGGGATTCTACTCATTAACACAAACAGCTCTCTGTGTTGTCTATTCTAAGAGTTCACCCAACATGTTCTAATTGAATCTCGCTTTTTAGACAGTGAAAAAATAAAAATTCTGCTGACACAAACATTCTTGTACAGTGTCAACACAGCACAAGTAAACACCAACTCCTTAAGCAACGAGTGTCAGTTACAAAGTGGAAAAAAAAAATCATGCGTCACACACATAACAACTGCACTCAGCAATGTTCTCATTCGTTCACTTATAGTCAAGTTTCTGTGTTAATGCTTGTTGAGATAAAAGTAACAACTCAACGCTACTTACCAAGAGAATCAATAAAGTCTTTGTTATTCTGGTAGAACTTAACATACGCTGCTAGTTTTGCACTCACAAAGATGGTTAATAGCTGAAAAGGCAGAATGGAGAAGAGAGAAAAGTTATTAAAATCTTGAATGATCAATCAGATGGCTATTTGACAACTTTCAGTTTGTTGTAATCTAAGTAAAATTAAACTGATGGGATTCATATTATATTGGCTTTCTTCTAACAAGTTTGTATTTCAAGTGTCTACCATAATAACTATAGATATAACATTATTTCTAAATAAATTATGCATGCACCTAATACACATTTATAAAACTTAATATGTTCAGGAGGTAATGTACAAAACAAGCATTCAGGCTTAGTAACAAGTCACTAAATAAATGCCTTTAAAACTTTTGACTGGATTCAATTTCAGGGCTATAAAAGGCAATTATATTATCCATCTGTTTGATTGATACGAGTTAGGGCATTTTTAATAATAAAAAAAAATCTAAAACTGATAAAACTCTGTCTTGTTTATATTTAACTATACGAAGCTTCCTTCAACACTCACATCGTGGATAAGTTCTCCCTCTAAAAAGCGGACAGGTTTCAGAGTGAGCAGGTGGTCAAACAGGAAGTTGTTGGGGTCTTTGAGGGCACGAACAATGCATCTACACAAGAGAAAACACACACACCTTTGTGAGAAGCAGGAGCACTGATTCAAAAGGTAACAACAAATGCTGAACAAATTTGCCTAGTTTACCTGTGAGCATCAACACGTGCTTGTGAAGCATTGTCTTCTGTGTAACTTCCCAGCAGCTCGACCATCACTTTCGCTGCAGGCTCGCTGTAAAATAAGTAGTTAAATGGTTGAAAACACACCAGTATTTATGTGTTTGCCTAAACTATTATCCAATCTTTTTGTCAACATACTAGTAATCTGCAGAAAAATAAAACTATATTACATAATGTGAGCATAACAGGATTATTAGACAAGAATTAATACATTCAATAAAAACTGTGAATTTAGCTTTTTCATGTGTTCATACTGACGTATGAACTTCAAATCTTTTAGGCAGTTACCTTTTTTTGCAATCAACCAATGCTTCATACACCAGCCTCAAAAGTATGTGCTTCTTCTCTGTGTTCAGGTTCCAGTCAATGATCCACTTACGCACCTGATTAAGAGCACAAACATGTATCAATGATGCCTGTTTAGTTAAAGCAAGCTGGCATCAGATATAAATGTCTCCGCAAATCAATAAAAGTACATTATGAGGCAGACACGTTTAGTTTTTAGTCACTCTGATGGATTTACCTGATCGAGGTCGGTGGGGATGAAGGAAATGGCATTACAGGCAGCTGCCACCTTGATGAGGCTGCAGAAGACCGTGTATCTCACTGGAGTGTTCTCATCCATGCCATGGAACAGGTTACTCAGGCTGAAACCACAAGATAAAATCAAATGTAAACACAGATTTATTTTTCATTTCTAATTTTTAGACTTAAAAAAGAAACTCACAGCTGCAGTCTGAGCGAAGGTCTCTCTCCTTCACGGGACTTTACCAGTTTCTCACAGAGACTTTCGATGAGAGCCTCTTGTTTCTCTGTCTCCAGGATCAACAGCAAAGACACAATGCTGTTCATGACGCTCTCAACATCTGCAGAGGGATGGACAGGTGAGTGCAAAACATAATAAACTGCAATCCACTAGGGGTGGTTTCAGTACATTAGATAAAAATTTGTTTGTGATCCAATTGACAAGACCACAGGTGGTTTTTTCAAAAGTTTTTGTTAATTCAGGTGAGCCAGTTTAAGAATTTCCACAAAAAACCAACTGGATCATCTTGAACTGACTCTTGCTGAGTGTTATCAGGAACACCAGTTTTTTTTATTTTTTATTGTTGTTTATTTGTTTTAAATACTACTACAAAGCAGCTAATGAACAATAGGTTTATTACCTGTGACTGTTCTAATATTTAGATGATCTGTGTGTACAATGCAGGGGCATTCTTCATCACCTACCTTTATCATCATCTTTCAGGCAGACATCGCATGCCTCGATGATCTGAGCCAGATCAACATGAAGTCCACCTTCAGAGTTCTCCTCTGAGATATCAGCTCCTTTGGACTTGATGTAGGCTCTCAGCTCTGAAGCCTGCAATGTGAAATTATTCATGTTAGGGTTAACCCAGACCAGCTCATAGAATGTATATGGACAATGACTACAACTTAGCTATAAGCTAAAAGTTATATAAATAATATAATAGATGAATTGTTTGACATGCAATCATTTCTTGTCCTTCTATAAGTTAATCTAGAAAAGTAGAAACTGTAATAGTAGAAAAACATTAAGAGCATTTCAACAAAACATAAGTCATTCACTGCTGTGTAACACCAAAATTGTGCACTTAATATAAATTCAGTTGGCAGTGAGCCACAGCTGTATGATACACATGGTAAGTCCTGTTGACTATGTTTAGTCTAATATTTTGTTAAAAGATTTTTAATTATTATAGTTTTACCTCTTTGTTTGTGTAGTTAGCTAGGTGGTTAGCATTCATTGCGCCTCTAGCGCTGTAACAGTTTACTTTTGTAGACAGTGGACCAGTAATATTTTCCACTAGAAAGGAATAACACCTGTTTTCAACGAAATTATATGCAAACCAGCTTACGCACATCTTTAAAAGTACTTTTTTTTTAAGGATCTGCCCGCACGGATTCAGCAAATGACAGCATGTAGTCAGCAGCTAAGTAACGGGTTAGCATTATAGCGAGCTGATACGCTAAGTTATCTTGATGAATAGCATGACTTTTGAGACTAATTTTTAAAAACCATACCAAAATGTTTAGTTTTTTTAATGTAAGACAAACCTGATCTTCTTCTGTTATATCGATAAATGCTGGAACGCTCATTTTTGGTGATTTATTGAGCACAGATGACGAAATCCACGCTCCCACCAAAGATGAGATCTGAGCGGAAAGGAAAACGTAGCGACGAGGGTTGACGAACTTTCACTTCCGGGTCATGGTCTTAAAGCGACAGGATTCTGAACTGTAGCGAGGAGAAATGGAGACGTTGATGTTCTTTCTGTGAGCTATATGTCGAAACTATTTGTCATTTAGTTTATCAGCGTATATATACTAGATTTATTTTGGACTGATGTACATCACTTTAGACAGAAAACTGGACAACTAATTCAATTTATAGCGAAGGACGTTATATTGTGGGCATGGACTCCACAAATAAGACTTCACCTGCTTTATTCAACTTTTGTTGTTCCTAAGAAATTGTCATATTCATAAAAGGAGAAGGACATACTCCAAACTAAACATTATCAAAAACCTTTGCTGTATAGCTCGACAATGAAAGAATTTGAAAATAAAAAGGCAATCCAAGCAAATTCTAGTTTTGACCAATTTTCTTGTAAACGAGTGATTTTGTATTATATTTATTTCATACTTATACTTAAAAGCAAATTTTTTATGTTCCAACCTTTTTTCACATTATGCAACCCTAGCAATGACAATAACGTGTGTTGTATATAATTGTTAATTTTTCCATAAAGTTGTTTAAAAAAATGTAGTGGTGAGAGTTCTGGCTCTTTTTCAGGATCTGGATTATTTGGCTCAGCTCACAAAATAACACATGTTTTACACCCCGCTCCTGAATGGCTCTTCACTCGGTGGTTACTACACTATGTGCCCAGTGGCCGCTGCAGATGAGCACCGGCTCCCTACAATCCTGAGCAGGAACAAGAGGGTAAAGAAACCGAAGGTCTTTTGCACACTTCCTACAGAATTAGTGCCTTTACTGTTACTGAGTTACTGAGGTGATCCCCTGAAGACGTTATCTGATTAAATTGTAGTCCATCTTTGTGGACCACCTCAGAAGTTCTGACCCAAAGCTTTCTAACCCATAGATACCGTCAGTGTCAGAGGGCAACTCTCCTCCACCACATACCCACTGACCTATGAGTGCATGTGTTGGGCCTCAGTGCCAAATAGGATCCTGTGGATTGTTACATTGGCAGATCACTCAGTGATTGAGGTGAGCAGGGCAACTGGAGCAAGAGGTCATCTTAAAACTTTGGAGTCGGGTTACTAATGTTTGGGTGGCGAGCAGGCTTAGTCCTGGAGTGAAGATTCTGTGGGGTGTTTTTCATTTCCTACTGCTCACAGTTCATCTGTCAGGTAAATGTGTATATTTTGGGGATACATAGACTATGGAGACACATCATGCCATGTCATAGTTCCCAGAAAGTCTGCTTGTCACGTATTTCATTTACCAGTTATAGAAAGGGAACTTAGACTTTATTCACATTCATCAGGCTTTACACTACCTCAAAATAATGTGCTGAGGGGAAATGGCTGATGGAGTGTTTCACCACAGACATCACTGCATGTGTAATTCTGCTGGGAAGCCGAGCGCCTGGTACCAAATCCCACCTTTACTCTCTCCCCACCCTTGTATGCTGTCATTGCAAAGAATTTATTGCAGTTTCTCCACAAGAGTGCTTGTGTAAATCTGAGACTTTCATTATCTGATTAACAACTGTTGTCAAGTGCCTGGTGTATTTCAAGCCCTGAATACGAGTTTTGTGGGCTTTGAAGCTCCAGGTGCCTGAGAGACAATGTTTTTTTATCTTCAAACAAAGCTCTTTAAAATGCCGCAATTGGTTATAATACTTCATAGTCTATAAAACTGAAAATATCTATACTTTCTGTTATTCAAAATCTAACTTGTCAAAGTTGAAAATTATATCAATGCAATTTCCTGGCAAATGTTGTTTATAAGTTGATGTTTTTGTATGTGCATATAAATTCTTTCTGCTTTTGTCAAACACTAATATATTATGTCAGTCTCAGATAAGAAACATTGTTGGTATCTAAGTGATGTAACTCCATTTTCCTTTTTAAATTAAGTTAGGTTTTACTCATAAACTTGTTGAAAATGACCAAAGTTTGAATCCAAAGATACAATCTCAGTACATTTTTTAATAATGTCAAAGGAATATTATCTAGTTTTATAAAACTTGACCAGAAGCTAAGCTGTATTTGATATTCCAGAAAACATTGCTTTTGAGTACATGTGTGGGTTTGCGGTCAGTTCGTCTCGACTGACTTCATTCCTGTGTGTTTGATGGGAAGTAGCACATGCTCTTCCTAAACTGCTGGCAAATTGCCTGATCAACCTCCTCAAAGATAAATGACTGTGTGTTAAGAGCTGGTCGAGCCCAGGTGTTGGCTCTCTCTCTGTCAGTTGGCCAAGTGGTGAGTATTCATGTAAACCAGTCTCATGGTCATCATCCAGCATGGCTGCCCACCCTTCCACCGACTAATTGTCTGGTTCCCACACTTCTGGCTGCCTTCACAGTCTCTGAAAAAATCCCCTCGCTCGAGCTCATCTATCAGCCAGTGACCTTGTCAGGGTGGATCGCATGAGTAACTTCCCCATTTCTCTAGGCGGAGCAAATTACTTGTTAATTACTTATAAGCTAACCCCACCACCACCACCCATCCACCACCCCTCAGAATGTACACACATATGCAATTAACAGATAAACAAATTGGGTTGATCAACAAAGGTCCAAAGCTTGCAAAATCCCATGGGGCCTCTTCTGATGGACTTTTTATTGTTGACAGCTGCAGAATGATTAATTCTTAATGCTTTTTGGGTTTAATTTAGATTTAGTTAACTTAATAATAATTTAAAAGGTCAAACTGTCAAAATATGTTCTTGGAGTTTGAGGGAGTTAGCGAGCATTATTTTAGGCTTTTGGAACTTGTTCTCAGTATTTTCTCTCATTACCAATTATAGATCACTGGGTACACAAATGAGCTTTTTTTTTTCTTCCCCCTACTGGCCAAAATGTCATTGTATACAGTTTAATTAACAGAAAAGCTCATTCCATATATGCATAGAAAAATACAATTCACTGTGGTAGCTTGGTGTGTGTGTGTGTGTGTGTGGGGGGGGGGGTGTATGGGTGTGTGTGTGTATGTGTTTGAATGTCTGTGGACTTGTTTGGTCCCTGCGGTCACCTCTTCTAACCAATGACCAGTCACGCAGCACAGATACAGCTGAACTGCTCACTTGGTGAAATTATTACAAAATGCAAAATAATGGTATTGCAAAAAAATCCATTATCATTTTCCATGTTTGCAGGATTTAACCAACTGCCTGATAAAAGGAACAGATGACACAATTGAAGGTCTGGCTTTACTTAAAGAAATGCATATTGCCCACTGCCTCTCATGCCAGAGTTTTACACTGAAATCATTCTATGATGGGAAGGAATGGAGATATTGCAAGATGTATTAGCTCTTTGAGTATTTGTTGAGGACAGCTCTCAGCTGCTACCACATCAAATTTTAGCTCAATATCTGTAATTATGACTAAGGTGTAGCCATTTTTGTGTTGGCTAAGGTCAGTTAGCCACGACAGCCATCCTTAACTAGGTTGACTCCAAAAGGTAGTGAGTTGTAGATGTACATCCAGGCATTACTTTGTGAGAGTTTCATTAAAATCTGTCCAGTGGTTCACGAGGTGTTTGCTAGCAGACAGACAACGTTGACTGTAACTGTTATTGGAAAGGTTCTGAGGAAAGATGCTGCACATTGTGCAATTAATGAGTACGTATTGTTAATGAGTCTCAGCTACTACCACACCACATTTTAGCTCTGTCTCTGTAAAAGTGACAGAGTCATAGCTATTTTTGTATTGGCTAATGTCAGTTAGCTTTGGCAGCCATCTTTAAATGTGGTGACTTCAAAAGTTAATGTACATCCAAAGATTACTTTGTGAGAGGTTCATCAAAATTAGTACATGAGATATTTTGTTAAAGCTACAAACACATGTGACAGACACACACCTGAACACAGGCAAAAACATTTTCATCCACCTTTGCCTTTCACTTTTGTTAAATACCCTTTTTTTCTGATCATATCACTAAAAAAGCTGGTTCTTGCACTAAAACTGCAACAATCAACCAGAGCAAGTTTGTGCTGATGGTTTTGAGCTATTTAAGGTCCTTCTGTATGAAATGGTGTGTTAAAACCTCACAACTATCCAGGAATTCTGACGTTCGTGCTGGGAATGGCACTGAATGACAGAATGGTCTTTTGTTTCATCACACAGTGTTTACATTAAGAACACTCACAGGCTAGGAGGAGTATTAAAGGTTTAAAAGACACAGTCAAACAAAGAATCAAATTAGCCTCAAGTGTGTTCAGGGAGTGTTTAAATAATTCATGTTAAAGAGTGACTTAGTGACGCTTTAACAGGTCTTTATTTGTGCTGATAAATGTAGTGGTGAAGGCAGAGAACAGACAACAAAATGTAGACTTTTATTGTACTGAAATTTTTTTTCAATCAATGTGATTTTTTTATTCTAAAAAATGATAATTATCTATGAGTGATGTATTAAATATAATTTGCAAATCAAGCCAATTACTGTTAGCAAAGTGTTTAAGGCGAAATTTTAAGGGCATTGTTGCAGTGAGATTGAGAAAACTACCATAAATTGGTATTTCCCTTAAATCAGAGGTTAAGGTCACATTCTGTTCTGATTGTGGTAACCTTAATGTTTTCCCATCACTGTGCACATACCTCAGAGTCATACTGCTAACTTTTGCTCGCCTGGCCTCAGAATGAGGCTCGAGGGTATGACAACAGACAGCAACTAGTAGAGATATCCGAAATGTTTTCTGATGACTTGCTTACGCCCCGGCCACAGCTGTTAGGGTGTGACAGCGAGAAAGAGGCCGTGGTTTACTGTAAAGAACTGATAAAGGCCGGCCTTGATCCTGACACAAAGGCACCTGCTGGGATGAGACAGAGGTTATTCAGCAATGTCCAACACAACACATGGACTGCGTTTCAATCATCAGTGACACACACTGAAATCTGGTCATTTTTCAGAATTCCGAGTTTGGGTTTTCAAGACAACTTTCAGTCAATGCACAGGGTTTTTTATTATTCCAGCTTGTGCTTTAGTTTGATGGCAACAATGTGTCAGACATATGATAATAAACAACTCAAACATTCCCAGACAGGGAGAAAGCTCAGAAACAATATGACCATCTGAATCACAACGTCTGCAGTAGGCTGTGTTGTAAGTCCAGGAGGTAGAGGGAGACACGAAGGGGTAATCGAAATCTTACAGTTTAAAATACTACAACATATGTTTAAAAATTAGTATCATTAAAAATCCAAATTACATTTATTTTTTAAAAGTCAAGTTACAGAAGGGGTAAGAGGAAATAAAGGATTCATCACGTTTAAAAACACAATTTACTGTCATGAATTTAGTCTAAAGAACCTGCTCTTAGCTCTGAGTGGTTAACAGCAGATAATTCTGTACTGATGATGGCTTTTGCAGCATTTATTCATCTGTTGTAGAGCCCACCAAACAATTAGTCTATGGACATTTAATGCCAGATTGGGATGTTTTTTTTTTTTTTTTCACAGAGCAGAGTGAACAACGAGCAGATTAAAACTGACCTAGCCGTGTCAAGTCTTTTATGATTTGTAAAATTTTCAATATTTTTCTTAATACATTAAGATTCCCCCTGTGCCACCTACAGTTTTTAGAGTACATAACAGAGGGGCATTTTGCAGTGAAGATGACCACCGGTGGTCAAAATAAGTTAATTAAACACACAACCTCCAATCACCACCATTACATTACCCCTCAAATACAGGGAGCTTGGAAGATATTGAATCAAACCAATTTCAGGAGCTTTTCCTAGTTCTGCCACTTCTTTAACCACTTTCTGGACATTTTACCTCCTGGTTTTTGTGGGAATGTAACGCACATATTGCAACAACTTTTGTACTTACAGGAACAAATGTGTCATTTTTTTCCCTAACATCTCGGTGAATCCCAGTTATTAATACAATGATGTTTTTTTTTTTTTTATTGTTCGTGTGTTAAGGACCGGCTGGAGAAGTTGGTACAAAGACACAAATTACTGTTGTTAATGACTTTTTTTTTTGTTATTTATGTGAAAGCAAATGATAACAAGACGAGCCTTTTCTTTTATTGGGTTACAGCTTAGTTTTTCATTTTTAGACTCATTTACAGTTCCTCCTCCATGTAATCCAGGAGCATATACTGTAGGATGATGGGGGCTAAAATCCCTGGAGGATTGTTGAGCCTAACACATGAGCTGTGAAAGTGCTAGCGCTCTCACAGATCTCTGTTCTCAATATCTTATCTCCTGCCTGACTAGCTTCACTTTGAAGACAGCTCTCAGCTGATATGGGCTAATTAAAAAGTCCCATTTCTTTTGAAGGGTTTGAAAACAGTTTTTGTTTTCTTAACTGGTTTTTAGCTCAACATAAGCGTGCTGTTTTTTGAGTTTCTTCAATAGAAATCAATTTTACCTTTAATTGACACATTTCCAAGTGTGACCTTCCATGTTCAGAATGATATCTGATTATGATGATGATGTGTGCTCAGCTTTCTGACATCTCACCCAGCAGAAGTCTGTTTTTTAATCAAATAAAGGGATTGCAGGAGCACATCCCGGCCTGGGGCCTTTCTGGGTGGAGTTTACATGTTCTCCCTGTGCTCACGTGGGTTTACTCCGGGTACTC
>JAOXNZ010000044.1:10962089-10975552 GCA_028566095.1 Kryptolebias brasiliensis
AACTTTAGTCTTGTGTTGCAAAATTTTTGTAAGCACGTTTTGTTCAATTGCATTGGCTTCGAGTTTGGAAGACTGCAGTCGAACCCCGCAGTTCTTATTTATAATTAAAGACCATGGGAGGGTTTTTCTAGCATCATCTGTCATGCTCTTTTGAGTTTTGCATTTTCATTTCAGTGTGTACGAAGAACATGGACACATACCGGGTTCACGTCTGAGCATTGCTTCTGAGATGAAACACGCTGTCTCTTTAAATATTTCAATTTAATTTTATTTAAAATGGAGCTTTTTAAATGTATTTTGTGAAAACTATAAAACATTTTGTACAGTAAAATTGTGTCTTAAAGAAAGCCTTTTTTCCCCCTGGTTTGTTGCCTGGTTGATGTGTCAGTTTTTGCAGCGCAAGAAGAGACACAGTTTTAACAGAACACCTCCAGTGTTCTTCGGAGCCACTGAAACAGATTTTTAAACGTGTAACAGCAGTTCAAACTCTCACAAACAGAGGTGTCAAAAAATAACAAACCTCTCCTGATGTATGGGGCTGAACCAAGTCGACACAGACCACACAACAAAACACCACCGCACAATGAGAAAGGTCAAGCAATTCACCATCGCTGGCTCTTGTTTTAGTAGAGTTACGATAGTATGAAAAAAAAAAAAATACAGAGGCAACAACAAGGAGGAGGAGGAGGGAGCAGAGAGAAAGGGGGGGGGGGTTGTGGGATAAAGCAGTCAGTGCCCAGAGCAAGGCAGAGGAGCGATTGTGTGGCAGAGTGAGTTATTTTGCTTCACTTGCTGTCTCAGCGGGGGGGCGTGGGGTGTGTGTGTGTGTAGATTTTAAAGGGGGTGTGTAGACACTGAAAGACCGTCTCTGTAAGGGCAAAATATCCAGGAGAGAGTGAGGTCAGGTAACATTCACACAGCATGCAGCAGCACCAAGCGTCTATCTAAATTGATTAATTGAATTTACACGTCTCACTCAAGATTTAATAGCTCCATCACAAGTTGGAAGATTAAGCAGACTCTTTGAAATAATTATTTTTAAGGGGTTAACACAATTTCTCTATTCATTTACTCCACTTTATCACACAAATGGAGGAACGGTGTTCGGAGTGCAGAAAGAGCAGAATAGACGGCTGCTTTGAGACAGAGGAGGAACATTAATAATTACAGCGAGAGAATGAGAAACAGATTCAAAATGCAAGGACTGCAATCAGTGGAAGCCTGAATAATACACATCCTCCAGATGAAATGGTTTAAATGTAATTTTCACTCACTACAAAGTCACTGAGTTTCTCCAAAACTTCTTTAGAACTTTTCTGCTTTTTGATCTGCTCTTTGATTAGACAGGATGAGTTTTACTATAAACCTGAATTCCAATAGCTGTGAGCAGAAGCTGGGACTTAAACTCTCTGCTGTGTGTGTAAGTGTGTGTAAAGAACATTAGGTAGGATATTTCTTACCTAACTAAGCATTTTGAAGTCTGCTTATGACTGGAATAATCACTATCCAATCTGTAAGACATATCTGGACATAGATTTATTTTATTAAACTTTTTTTAATGGGTGTTCAATTAAATGCTGGCTTACTTTTCTTACTTGAACAGTATTGTAGTGTTGAAAGCCTCCAATAACTGAACTTCAACTGCTGGAAAACAGCTTTGGCTTAGGTTAAGAAACAATAGGACATGAGTATCTGCTGCCAAAGACTTAATTATACAACTGAATTCACTGTTCTCATTCCCATCTTTGTCATTTTTTGCTTTCGCTGAGGAGTGTTTCAAAAAGCAGCACCTGCAAAACGTGCCAACAGCAACACTGATTAATTTCTTACAAATTGCATTTATAATAATAAACAAAAAGCCATGTGACTACTGAAGTGTTTTTTCTTCTTATGCTTAACCCTTTAAGACCTAAGGCGCTGTTAAAAGAAGCACTTTTAACCTGCAGCAAAGACAAAAAAGGTTTTCTGAAAAAATTTAAACTAATGTTCATTGAAATTGGTCAGCCAGTGACAGAGGTGAGAACATAAAAAAAAATACAATTAAAAGTGTAAAGTTTTGGCTTTTATTGTTGATTGTATGTCCTAAAATTAATCAGCACCTAAATAAAAAAAAAAATGCTACATTTTTACATTAGAATTTTAAAAGTCATGTTTGCTTTGAGAGAAATGTTCACATTAAATAATACATCCAGACTCCACAGATTCAATTAAATGAAAATTCTTGGTTCTTTGAAAAGCTTTTTTAAAAGACGTCAAGTGAACGATCAGTGCCAGCAGCGGTTCTATTTTTGGCTCTTTCAGTAAGTGCTTTAAACATGGCTGATGATAGTAAACTTACAGCTGATTACAGGCAGATGTATGGCTTATCAATGCTCAGCTGAAGGCCAAATCTGCTCCCAAATAAAATAAAAAAAAGTTTAAATATTTTACTTTAAGTACTGGAACTGGCATCAGTTTATAAAATATTTTACTGTGCATTAACCAAATGGAAACTATAAAGCGTAGTTTGTGACTTTAAAAGTAAAATTCAATCAAAACATTTCTGAGCTGATAGGTGAAAATGAATCAGAACAATGGCAAACAAACAAGCAAACAGCTGGTAAGGCAACATAAAAACATGGCAAAATGAATTTATTCTTTTTTCATCCTAAACATGACAACACTTCAACACCAATAACCTGGAGAGCTGTTCGTATCTTCAGCTTTTGATCATCTGTGTAAGTGACCTGTGCACGTCATTATCTCTCTCATGAACCTGATGTAAAGGTGCTCCATCTACGTAAAAACAACAACAACAAACTGTCAGGTAACTCATCTTTCCCCAAACACATGTTGCAGATGCTTACAGATTCTGCCAAGCTTCAACAGGCAAAACAATTCAATGTGGCATCAGCCTCAGACTGAGGAAAACAAAAATGAAACATTTAATTTTTCATGCTGACTCTTTTTATGCTTTACTCTATGTCACCGTTTGACCTAATTTGTTCTTTTTGGGGCTTGTCATGGCAGAGCAGCTCATCCAGCAAACACAGCAGATGAGGTGTGAAGCCTGCATCCAAACCCAGCTCTCCTGCTCTCTGCCCGCATTTCTGTTCTGATCCGCATAGCGGATGCAGACGTCACTCACCTGCACCGACTCAGGGTCACATGAAGGCAGACCTACACCAACCTGAAACCAGTCGGGTACACTAGAGAGCCATCAGTAATAACATCCTCACTTTGTTTTCTTCTCTGAGATCATGATGTAGCGCATTAAATTAAAACCTTAAAAAAAAAAAAAAAAAAAAAAAAAGGAGGGTACTGCATACCTATTGTTTTTTAATTCATTTCACAAGAGCATCTTTCAGTGTTCAAGAAAATAAATTGTACTTGCAGAATGATGTAAATGGTGAAGCGGCGCAGCAGATGCTTCTTATTTTGTAAAGTAAACCCAAGATTAATTATTTAATGTTTGCCAAGATGGAGAGTTTGTATGAACACTATAAAATATTTTATGATTCTACAAAATCCCTTGAGGCAGAGGAAAACAAAGAGAACAAACTAAATTTGACCAATTTTAAATAATTCCCCCATTTGGATTTTAACTGGGTTAAGAATAAGTTACTTAACCAGTCATATGAATTTGTTATAAAATTTAGAAACACCACATGACTCATTCTTTTTGTGGAGTAAGAAAAAAAAAGGCTCATATTGCAAGAACAAAACTTCTTCTGACAATGTGAATTATCAGCTGTTTAGGTAAAAAAAAATACCATTAGGAGTTGTACAAAAAAGGCTTGAAATCAAAGTGTAAAGGTAGCTGTTATAAGCAGAGGCTTGTGGATGTTTAGATCTTCACTCCTGGCTGAGTTTGTTGGCAGGTGGTAATGGCCGGCTGGGTTATCGCAGTTGACATTACGTGGGCAAGAGAACATCCTGGTCACTGCGGCAAAGAGGACAGTGGCTGTGGCTTTCCAGTTGTTTGTTTCCCATGGTGACTGTGCGAGAGCTTTAGAAGTCCAGGTGTTTGGTGCCGGATGTGCCGGAGCCGCAGGCTGAAGTGGCTCCTGCCAGCTCCCCCCTGCTCACACGACTCACCGTCTCGGACAAGTCCGGAGGCAAATGTAATCGCTACAGAAATCAGAGTTGGGGAGGGAGACGGGGAAAGGAGAAGGCAGAGTGTTAGTGGGCTTGTATGGAGCAAAACAGAAAGCACTACAGTAGATCAGCATACAGTATACAGTTCACTTCAGTGGTGTTTATTCACAGAAAGACATGCTGGGTTGAAATTGAATTAGATGCTTCAGCACTCCTCTTAACACTGGAAACACAGAGTAAATCTGCAAACCCTGGTGCTAAATGCTTTAGGTCTGTTACACCTCAAAGGCATATACTGTATGGTACCTGTGTATGGGAGTTTCATGTTCTGGAAAGTTTTGTAAAATTATACGTTAAAGGGGAAGGATAAAATGTGTGATCTGACACAAAAGGGTGAGAGAAATCCACATGAATGTTTGCACTGGTGTTGGCTGCTTTATTTTAGAACAGATGATTATGTTCAGCTAAGGCCAGAGTCATTACAAGCAAAACTTTAGCCGTTTCACCGCAAAGCTTATCTGTAAAGCCGATTCAAAGCACAATAATACTAAGAGGTTAATGAGAGCCACTCATGTAAACCCCCCTTACATCAACATGCTAACTATTACTGAGCTTTAAAAGGGCTACAGTGCTCTGCTCTCACCAGAATCAACATGAAAGGCCACCAATGGACTTTTGCGGACAAAGTCTTGAAGAGCACTTGAGAGCGTGAGAGGAGGTGAAGTATCTCCCGAGTCAAGTGTGCCCTCCGACAATGGTGTTGAGTAGCACGTTGCTCGAGTGTCTGTCAAGGAAGTTAAATCAGAATACAGCCATTCTGGGGACAAGAGAGGTTAAACCCTGTAATTTGCTCCTGAAAGAATCTGCCATGACATCTGAAACCTGCTGGTCAAAGCCTGCGCTCCCACCCAGTCCTCTAAACCTTTCCCTGCCCGCCACATCCTCAACCCCTCCAGACATCCAGCTTTAGGAGGGCTTTTCCACTCCCACAGATACTTATCTTTTTCTAAATGAGTACGGGGGTTTAAGAGCATCATTACTAAGAGATAATTCAAGATGTTCTTCAACCCTTTAGGGGAGACTATTTCCACCTATTATTCAGCATTGTTTTATCACTGATGTTCATGTCTGATATGAAGCCTTGTGTTCCTGCTGCTGAAGTGGACATTTCAGACAGACATCTTCCTCAAGTGTTCTCTTTCTTACTGAACTTATGTTTCAAAGAAAACTGCAAAAAAAGAAGGGGAAGCATGTTTGAGCGGCTCGAAAATTATTTGAGGTAGGTAAGACAGTTAGGACACAGCTGCAAATAAATTCAAAATGGTAAAGGAGAAAAGGAAATGTGGCGTAAAGGCTTTAATTTCCAGAGTGAGAAAGAATATGAGGTTAAGTCTTAGAGGCACAATAGCTTTGACTTTTTCCCTTTCACATGCACACATTCATTCAAACTTATATACTGGATTGCCAGAAGCACTGCACAAGTTCCGTCCCTGCCAACCCTCACCTGGGTAACCTTTCGTGTCTTCAGCTCACTCGAGTGTGAT
The DNA here is from genome assembly GCA_028566095.1 of Kryptolebias brasiliensis. NCBI lineage: Eukaryota > Metazoa > Chordata > Actinopteri > Cyprinodontiformes > Rivulidae > Kryptolebias > Kryptolebias brasiliensis. The sequence goes on from JAOXNZ010000044.1 coordinate 10,967,711, forward strand.
TGAAAAAGAAAAACAATGCATTGATCAAGCCTGGACTCACTTCTGCTTAGTGCACTGCAGCAGAAACATGGCAGAGAGAAGGGTAGGAGAAAAATCAATCACATATACATCATCCTCACTGGGTGAGTTAAAAAAAGGAAAAACACATCACACCGTTGTCTGGCTGCCATGCACCCATGAGCCTGGCTGTGCCGTGTCTCTTTGGCTCTGCGCTTTGGGAACCCACTGAGCATGTGCAGAGCGAAGGTCAAAGCAATCCAGAAGTGAAGCTCAGCTCTTCTAACCTTTCAGTTCAGGGGCAGATGAGAACAATCAATGGCAACATCAAAGTTGGAGGGAGGAGCAGACAAAACCAATCGATCGGTTTGACACAGTGAGAGAAAAGACAGCCTTGTATCAGCCAACAACCATTGCATACATCAGTAACAGGTAATGTTAAAGCTGATAACTTAGCCAATTATGAATGCCATGAATAGTTGTTCCATCATAACTTCTCATTCAAACAAACAAATTTCACCTCACTGTTAAAAGGAATCATCCCATAAAGGAGCTACCATTTGGTTTTAAAATTTCCACCAAAGTTTAATACCAGAGTAGGGATCTCTTTAGCAGAACTCCCTTAACTACTGGTATTGTTATTGAATGAATGGAGTTTAGCACAGGAATTGGAAAAACATGGTCAGTCAGGCTCTGAGTCGGCTTCCCTACGACCTGCACACCCCATGATGTAAACAAGGACATCCGGAAAACCCTCAGAGGCATAGTGGGGTGTGTGTGTGTGAAGTCTTTCTCTGCTGCCTGGCAACCTTCATGAGGGTGGAGAAAGAAAAGAAAAAAAAATAAGACAGGGGTGGTGGGGGCGATAAAGGGTGTTGGATGGGAGAGGACGGCGGGAAAAAAACCCATTGGCCGTGGTACACTGGTGCGCGGGGGGTGGGGGGAGGGGGGATGTGAAAATGGATGTGTGCCACAATGTTAGTGTGATTATGTGTGTGTGTGAGTGTGTGTCAGAGCTGTGATGTCAGTGTTTTCTCCCTGGTGGAGAGCAGGGGTAAAGGTCTGTGGTTCAGCTCCGCTCCACAGCCAGAGGGGCCTGGGCCATGCTGGCAACAGAGTGAGGGGCGACAAAGCTCCAAACGAGCGCTAAGCACTTCAAATGAGCCCTCAGGGCCGCCCCAAAGACTAGCTTTGCCTAAGAGGGTTACTGATATCTCTCCACAATGGGCAATTTCCTTCAGCTTATAAACATCCAAAAGATACGGTTCTTAAGAAGAACAACAAATCATGCGGCTTGATTGTTTATGGACTCCACATATAGCTTTATTTGTGGATATGCCATTTGGGTTAGAAAAGATGCCAAACTGCCATTTTTAATGTTTCTGCATGTTTTGGTCATAAAAATTACAACAGAGAGTAATTGTGTAATATTCAGGGTCATTTTTCCCACTGGTGCTCACAGGGAGCCACTCACACAAAGCACCACCATCAAAGGCATTCCACTGATGGTAACGGCTTGCTAATGAATGGAGTATTAGGTGCTAATTTAATGAGTCATTTCTTCTATAGAGTTTTAGCCACACTTTCAAATGGCCCATGTCACTGTACAGCTTAGAACTATGGGAAACCCAACACCTCATTGGAACACATGACGACTGGTCTGACTGTTCCAATCAGATTAGCTGCTGACGGAACATGTTTGTGGACGTGACACCATGTTTACCATCAACACTGACTTAACACAATAACTGCTGCATTGAGGTCAGTATTTTTAGAAGTTTAATCAAGTCAACAGAAATGAGAGACAATTGATAGGCAGTTTTATCACTAAGCTCAGGTCATGATACAATAATTAATGACAATGGCATATGGATGTTTGTTGTAAAGGATGTGGACAAAATATATTTTTTCAAAAGCTAAAGCAAAGTGATTTTGCCTGTTCTGTTTCCCAGAGCAGAACAGCTGCAGTGCAGCTACTGTAAACTAATGTGTCTGACCATGACTTCGGGTCAATGTCCTCTATTTCAAGCCCCATTTCTACAACCAGCTAAGGGTCAAAATGGCAGCAGAATGTTTCATGGCTAAAAACTGGTAGATATTTCCCAGACTTCCCTGTCTGTTGAGGCACTAAACCAAGCTAAATCACCTCCATAGTACCGTAATCCCTCACAGCTCTAAAGTTACCCAGCATTGTGTGGGAAATCATTTCCTGAATCCATAGGAAGCAGTATTAACTTCAGCACCTAAAAAGACCCACATAATAAGGTGATGTGCTTCCCTTTTTAAGACACAAAACTATCATCATGTTTACGCTGGCAATTTCAGAGAATACTTCCGCTACTTTACCAGAGGAAAACTGCAAGAACACCTCAGCATAAATCCCATCACTTTGCTTTGTGGTAATTCTAACCCACCTGCATTGAACAAAGGCAAAGAAGAAGCTCTACTTTCCTCTTATTTGTGGCAACAAAGACTGAAACATGACTCCTCTCCCTGCCCATAGAACAACCTGTTTAGTGGAAAGGTCTTTCTACCAGACATTTTCTCATTTTCAGAGCTAAAAAATTGACTTTTTCCCTTAATTTCGATAATTTATTTTTTTTTATAGATCTATTGTTAATGCTTATTTTTTTCCTTATAGCCCCACCTTTTAATTGAATGTTACCTTACTTAGCTAATTAGTATAAAATAATTAAAGTACAAAACTGTACATAACACATAAGAACAGATGTTTTTCTCTTCCACATTGCCCAATCAAAATGAATGCTGTTTGAAAATACTTCATACTACAGTATGAAGTGAAATGTTATGCAAGTAAAAGAACAGCATAAAACAGAGGGAAACAGGGGAAACGGCATTGGAGGTCCTCTCAAATTTCTCTTTGGTAATTGGTTGATGGTCACCTGCCCACCAGGTCACCTGCCGCCTGATCCAGGATAATCTGAGCGGCAGGCAGACAGATAGTCAGGCGAACTGACAGACAGACAGATACAGACACAGGCTCCTCATCTCTTCCGCCTCATGGCTTAATGAATCTGACAGAGTAGGCAGCAGGCAGGCAAAAGGATGAGCAAGCATTTTGAGTGTAATTATATTCTCAAACACAGAAAGAAAGGGAAGGGACTAATAAGTGACTGCATTTCATTATAAGCGAGCATGTCCAAACAGGAAATTGATTAGCTGACAATATTCAAAGCTTTTTTTAATACCTAATGGAATGTGTAGTCACGTTGTCTTGAATAGGTAGCTCCTCACTTACCCTTCACGCTTCACAGACTGATAAAAAGCAGCATTTGATATTATCTGTCATGTTTTTTAAACATGACACACAGGCAAATCAGCAAGCTCAGGGTTGCTTCTGAATAACAAATGGACAAACAAGGGCCAAAGTGTAACTGCACTGTAATACAACAACTTGACTTGTTATCATCATCTTTAACTAAACACTCCTCTGGGGTCCTTTGCTTGGGCCCGTCAAGTGCTTTGACAGGGAATGCAGCATGGGGCCATTTTGTCTCTTTTCAGTTATGTTTTGACTCTCTTTGGAGGGCAGTGTTAGTACGGACCGTGGGCACTGAAGGGTGGGGGAACGTTGACCCTTTTGGTGGTGCATAGAAACAGGAAAGGGATGGGGGTGGTTAGTTGGTGTTTTGGACATGGGCACAGCCAGGGAGCACTGGTTTGCCCCCGGAGTGACATGGTGCCTGGGGAGAAAGGGAGCGGGGTAGAGGGCATCGAGTACAAACATATCTAAGTGTTGCCTTCACCACAGATAGGCCCATAGCAAAGAGCACGGCTGCACGGGTTATGACAGCATGTCTGGGGGACCTCTTGCGCCCCCCCACCCCCAAACACACTTTTTGCCCCTCAAACTATGACTCTGTTACAGATGTCCTCAGGTTAAAGCACCACTGACACTTCAGAGCAGGTTTTTCAGTGCTGGATACACACCATGCCACAAAAATCACACTTGAAGCTAAATACAACTATAAAATGAGGCTACAGCTTAATCTAGAAACTTATCAGTATGAAAACTTTCTTAGTCTTTTAAACCTAAAATAGAATGTTTTGACAGTATGAAACAGTCATTGTGCAATGACTGGATAATGTCACAAGAACTTTATTAAAAGCATCAAATATGAAGGTAGTACCCTGAACCTAACCTTATTTATTTAAACAACATAAAAAAACACAATAAAAGCATCATGTTGTAATGTTATTTACTGAACTGTTTTTTGATAGGTTACTCTAAAAGTTACAATATTTCTTTACATTCCCATGTGGTTAAGTGTTCTGTCAAAGTTTCAGTCAGAAAAAAAAAACCATCAAGAATTTCTTTTTTTCATGCATTATTCATATCTTTTTTCTGGGTTGCACTCAGCCTACAAGTGCACACACTCTTGTAGAAAACAGAAAGACACACACTGCCTCTCTCTTATGCATGTGTCACACAGAGGTATTTACAACATGACCGGACAATGTCGGCTTGTACATTGAGGGTTTCCTAAACCCAGCCTTGGCTTCAACAGAAAGTCCCATTTTTCCACCCATCATTTGTCCTGTGATAGAGTTCACACAGTTTACAGGCATAACATTTGGCAAAGCGAAAGGTCGTCTGGAGGTTATTGTGTCGGGCTGGGTAAGTGGATGACCGCCTGGGAGGGGTGGGAGGACTGACTCTCACAGTGGAAGTCTGTAGTTCTAGCAAGACAGTAGCACTGAATAAGCCAAGAAAAAGATGAAAATATGTGTCGTGTAAGGAAAAAGCTTCCCTTTTCTGAAGGGATAAAGGTAAAACTTTCACACAGTTTTATTTCATAATGCTACCTATTCTTACTTCCACACTCCACTTAGTTTAAACATTGGAATTGCAGAAGAAACACATAATTTTGTTTTGTTTTTTTGTTGCCACAAAACAATTTCACATTCTCTGTAGTGGAGGACACAAGATGAAGATTAAGAAGATAGAAAAGTTATTTTTCTTACATTTGAACTGTGGAAGGTTCATAGAATGACGTCTGACTCTTTTTAATCTGCTGAAAATCAGACAAATGAGGGAAAATAAAGAGAAAAAATAAACGTGACCAGACCAAAGTTGAATACATGAGGGCAAATGCTCAAATTTGTAACTGAAGACACAAAGAGGAAAAAAGTAATTAATAATTATTTAATTGATTTGGTTATAAATAAGATAACTGAAGATGTCTGATGTTATCAATCCATCAGGAAATCAACGATATCTATATCTGCTGATGTATCATGTAAAATCTTGATTGTGTTTGTAGTAGTTCTGATACGATTGTGATTACGTATTTAAGTGAGGGCATGTGTATACTTGTGTGCATCCGTGCCTATTAGTCTGCAAGGATGAATAAATGGGGGTGGGTGTAATCCATCACAGTAGATAGTCCTTACAAAAAAAGAAGCCCTTTCGCTGAGAGGACAGCTCTTGTGTGGACAAAGACCACCATACTTGGGACTTCATAGGACTCAGCTGAAAGGTGTTGCCCAGAGTAACCCCATTCACATTAACAGGCATGCTGGCCAAAGCCGGTCATTACTGCTGACTTGGACCAGCCGGGCCACACATAGACCAGCCTAGAGCCTCTAAGGCCATTCACTTCACATCATCCCACAGGCAAACGGCCTGAACTCTGCTACTAGGGAGCATCAAGAATTGTTACCGTTCTATTGGACTGTCTGTCTCGGGAAATTCAATATATGCAGCCTTTGAGGAAATACACAAAAAGGATGAATATTCTGTTTAATGGTTGAGCCCTGAGTCTTTGCCTATTCAAGAATCCTGGCAATTATGGAAAAAAATTGCTTCTGTAAGCTTATATTTCATAATTGTAGAGTAAAAAGAAATTACTGAAACAAGCAGGTTGAAATCTACATAGTCTAAGCATCAACATAAACAGCAGCATCAATAAATATTCTGAAATAGCTGCCTGGCCTTTTTTTTTTAGTTTAATGAAGTATAATTAGAAACATTGTACATTTACAGAGTCTAATTCAACCACCAATGTCAGATGGACAACCACTAACTAAAGTCAGTGTTGCTACAGATTAGGGATGGTACTAAGAACTGCTAAATTGATAGAAATTTCTAAATGGTCAGGGCAAAAAATATTGCTAAATATAGAAGCAAGTAGTACCACTATGGTTTATTCAGACTTTTCCTTTGTATTTCAAGTGTATGCATTTTTGTGCATAGTTAAATGTCTACAGTTCATCACAAACTTTAAAAACTTTAAAACCAATTGAACTTTTTATGCTAAGATCATATAATTTGCTTTATCCTCCCAGAAATAAAACCATAGACATATTTATTACTGAAAAATGCAATCTTGGGATAAAATATGTTTCACTTTGCTATGACCAGAAAGGATCTAAATCTTGGCTTAAAGTGTTTTGCAAAAGTGCCTTTAGGGTAACATTATGAAACACTTTGTGTGTTTATGGATTAAGGTCTGCCCAGAAGGTCATTTTTCTTTTCCATAAAATAAAATACCAATAATACCCATTCCTACTCCAGACAACTAGCTCTAAAGGAAAAAAATATATATACCAAACTTCTAATTGTACTGTATTTAGTAAAAAAAAAATCCATAACTCAGAAGTAAAAGAAAAGAATATAAAACAATACAAATGACCTGATTTATTCAAAAACAAATATAGAATTACAAACATACACAGGATAGTCTGTCCCAAGAAGGAAAAAAAAAATAAAATAAATGCACAAAATCACTGGATAGGGCAAAATTCCATATTTAGGTCTGTCACATGACAGAAGGCATTCTCCTTTGTGTTACAGAGTAAAGGGGTGGTGGTGGTTGTTGGGGGTAGTGTTGATGCTGATTAACACTGAGCAAACATGTACAGGGATTGCTGAGAGCTGAAATGTTACGAAGAAGTAATATAGTGAACTTCTGAGGGCACATTATGATGCAAACGTATGCCATTACAGAGCAAATATGTAGACAGGAAAAGCCTCGCAGAGATAGGCAGGATACACCTGTACATACTAAACTTTCCTTGTAAAAGTCAAACATTGGAGTTTGACAGTCTAAATGCAAATAGCAAAGAACATTCAAAGTCACTATGTAAATATATTATACACTGGATTATTTAGCAAACAGATACACATCAGTCTCCAACTCCCTCCCTGTCTCTCCCTCACATCTCCCCTCCGTCCCCCACTCCCCGACTACCTCTGCTCTCCTCTCCAGTACCCTCCCTGTGGGCAGGTGGTTGTGTAAATTTAGCCACAGCTAGGTGAGGTGCTTCCTGGGTAGACTGTTGGCAAAGCCACCTTTAGGGTGTTCAAGATGTCAGAGGGAATGAGACATCACCTCGACTGCCTTGTCAAAAAATTCACCACCTTCCATTTCCCTTATAACCCCCAGGTCTTCGAAGCATTGAGGGTGATGGGGGAACTCTTGTTTTGTTTTCTAATTTAGCCTGAAACACACCAGCCATTACCTTACCCAGAATGCTGGCTGAGTGTTAATTGTGAAGCATTACTAAAGCTATTAAAACAGTGAGCCAGGGCCTGGGGAGAATACATGCTAAAATTAAAATCAGAAGGACAGTGCAAAATGCATGGTATACGTCTACTGCAAATGACCCATTTATGAGGACTGAAGATGTCTAGACTAAAAGAAAAATGCCAAGAAACTAAAAATAATCATTAAAAAATGTTTAAAGAGAAAATCGGTGGAACAGCGGCGTAGTGGTTAGAGCTGTCGCCCCCCAGCAAGAAGACTGCAGGATCACATCCCGGCCTGGGGCCTTTCTGGGTGGAGTTTACATGTTCTCCCTGTGCACACGTGGGTTTACTCC
>JAOXNZ010000044.1:10987220-10998089 GCA_028566095.1 Kryptolebias brasiliensis
CCCATTATTCGCTCTGTGAGTCACATGACCCCCCCCGCCCCCCCAGGACACAGAGTTGTGAGAGTGTGGGAAAGTTATTTTTAGGAGACATGCAGAGAGCCTTCCTGAGTTGGATGCTCCTGGTCCGGATCAACATTCCACCTTTGAACCGCTTCGACCATGGAGCTGTTTGTGCAGAGGGTGGCAATTTTAACTTTCTCTGTGGGCCAACAGCAGTGAGGACACTGTTTCATTTTAGAATAAAACACCCACCGACTTCTGTCACTACTCTGTCAAGTCTCAATAATAATATTAGTCATACTTCAACGCAACTTTATATTAGAGTGAAAAATAGTTGGCTGTTTTATTAAACTTTTTATATATAAAACAACAACATATTATTATTAGTGTATGCATGATTGCAAATCTTGTGCAGTCCATTTCACAGCGTGGCTTATTATTCAAACTTGTCCAGAATAAGACACTCAATATATATTTGTGATGCTGCTTATTTGCTTTTTTAGTTCTTGTTTAGATATAATAGCCAACTATTAAACAAACACAACTAAGATTTAATAAAACTTAAATACAGATCATAACCTCTAAGCAACAGAAGTTTTCCACAGTATTTACTGAAAATACACTCGTTTCTCTCACAGTTTTTTCAAGACTTGAACCTAAGGCGAAATTAGATCAGATTCTTCAAAAGAAACAAAGTAAATAATAATAACAAAAAAGCAGAAATATAACTTATAAAGTACCAGGGGACCTTTGCTTAGCCAGTCACAAAGATTATGCTAATAAAAGCACATCTGAAGAGAATTACAGTACCCCTCAGTGCCACAAGACCCCATGGATGTGGGGTGGCATGTTCGGTATAGCCTCTTCTTCTTTCTCTAATGGGAGCTGAAGACAACTAGGGCTACTTTAATCAGGTCTGAGTCCAATGTGGCCAGTCTAGTCTGATGGGAGCTGAGTGGTGCATGGATTGTGTTAAGGGTTCATTGCTCACTGATGAAACAGTTTCACTTTCAGGGCGAGTTCAGGCCGACCACACACTTACACAGTGTGGCAGGAGGAGCAGAAGTGCCCCATTTTGTTTGGCTTTAATATTGTTGGGTTGAAACAAACGTTTCGGCGTTTTGTTGATATAGTACGGAGGGAAGTGCATGTGGTTGTCACAAATATTCTTTCACTGAGCTTTGACTCAGCTACTGCAAACACAGCAGCTGCAGCTTTTCCTCCCATGAGTTAGGCAATAAATAAATAAATAAATCATTAAAACAAATAATGCAATCCATTTATTCATCCAATTTTGTGCCCACAATAATTTTTAAACCTTGATTTTGGTAACATGGGGACATTCACTTTACTCATGTCCCACTGACTTTTCATCCAACTGGCCAATTTCATGGCAGACATTTTGACTTGAAAAAGAAGGGAAAGCACAGGTGCAGTAATGGGGGCTGTATTCCATTTAGGGGAAGTTTTGCTCGTAGGCATTTTTTTTTTTCACAGAACAACCAGCATACACAGCTGCAGAAGTGGAAGTAGTTCTTGTCACCACTCGTGTGCTTTCCTTACACTTTAAAGTCAAAATGTCTGCTGTGAAATAGGCTTGTAAGCGACACCTCTGCTTCAGTCATTTTTTGCACTACTACCATTAAATATCTGTTCATTACAATTCACTATACATTTGATAGATTGTATGTGAGTTTGGTTTTCTTATAAACCTAGACTAGAAAAAAAAAAGCATTTCCGCAGCAAATCCATATAAGGACCGTGAAAGTATCTTAAGACACGTTAGCAACCCTCCACATGTCCAAGACTCAGCAATAAAGAGGTTACACATTGGCTCCTAAGAAACACACATGTGTGTTTCCTGAGTAGATAAAATGCATGTTAAATAATACATGCAAATCTGATGTATGTTGTGAATTGTTCAGCTGAGGAATACGATCGCGTGCCACTGACTGACCTGCGCTAAGCCCCCTCTCTCTTTTTTTTTTTCTTCAGACAAGCACAAGCCATAAGCACACCTCATTCCCAACTGCAGGAGAGGCTGATGTGCACCAAGTAAGGAAGTATAAATTATTCATTTGAAATATTATTCCAAAAGGTCCATTCCCACCTTATTGCCATTCACTGGGAAAACTATGTGTTACAATTTGGTGTCTTGAGAAACAAAGGGGCTTTTTCTTGCAATCTAATATGTTTAAGACCCACATTTCTTCTTTTTATTTAGATGCAGTTTATACATCGGTCTGCAAACAGTCATTTTGTTTGAATATTGGAAGTAAACATTCAATGAATAAGCGCAATTTAGTTCTTTTCAGAATTAATTGTTGCATGATTTTAAGCCCCATGCATTATTGGCCATGTGAAGCAAACAAACATAAAAAGACACACCCTCAGGAGTCAGTCACTGTCTCCCTCATTCCACATTCTGAAACTCCTCTTTTTGCCCCTTTTTATTTTTCTCTCAATAAGACGCTTTGGTGCCTCTGAGGAAAAGCCCTCATTTTAATTAGACCTGACCTGAGAATCACTTAACTGTTTCTCTCCGCTTATGCCTTCCCCCCTCCTCTCCAAGCATTCGCTCTGTTCCTCACATAGGTCCATTAACACCCTTCCCTTGGCACCCACAGGCTTCAACAGGGGGCAGACACAGGAGTTGTCTTAAAGACGTTTTGAGGACATGCCAGGAAACATTAAACCACCTCATACACCTCTTTTAGATGCTTTCAGTTCAGCATCCTCTTCCTTTTAAGTCTTCTCCCTAACTTTATCTTCATCTTCATTTTTGTTTGCTCCTTGCTTTTATTCGTGCATGTACAAAATGACTCAGCTGACTGAAGCGTATGTCAAATCAAGATGTTAGGACGAGGAGCTAGTTGGGCATTCTCAACCTGAAACACCATATTTGTTTAATTATCATCAAATATGTTTAATACAAATTTTTGGCTGATATTAGATGTGCCTTTTCTTCTTGTATCATTTACATGTGAGCATTCACCCCAAAAACATTATAAAATATGCTCAGCGGCTGGGTCGTTTCAAAAAGTCCAGTTTGAGTAACAAATCCATGAATTTCAAAGTGTACCAGATATCAAAATCTGTACAGAAAATAATGAAATTCTGCAAAATGTTTCATATCTCTTAAATCTTTTGCAGAGGCTATTTTATCTTTCAGTGTAAACAGCAAAAAGAAAAAAAAAAGGCATTCTGACTTCCCCCGCACCATAATAAAGGATGATTGGACTGCATTCGAGCAAAATGAAAGCTAGATTCAAATGACCTCAGATTTTGTTCCATGTGTGCTCTGCACTGCCTCCCCTACTGCAACAACAAAGTGGTCCTGTTCTTGGGAACAAAGATGTGAATCTGTGAAATGAGGTCATTCTGAGATCTTGGCTTTGAATGTGACTGTCATCACAAGTCATACTCCTCTTTTGCAATTTTCTTTTATTAATACTTCTAAAATAACTTTAAAATGCTATAAAATGCTACTCAAAAAAGCATAAACATCCAAAGTAAAATGTTCTGTTGTACAGCCTACACAGCCCCAGTAAAATGGTCTCCAATTGGCAAACACAGCTCCAAACAGACTCTCTAATAGAAGACTAATTTGGCACAAATCCCTATCTTACACTGTATTTGACCCTGCGACCTGCTTTTGGGACCCCAGTACCCCACAGGCACATTGCCTGTCAGTTTAAAGGGTCAAGCAAAGGTAAAGAGAATGTAATTGCGTACCATCTGCATTCTTTGGAGTTTCATCCTCAAAGCATCTTGTACTGAGAAACTTGTGACGGAAACCTGCGTTGGCTTAAAATGAGTGACTGGGAAATTCTCACGCACATTGCGTGCTAGAGAAAACACCTCAAAGGATGTGCCTTCATTTCACAACACATATTTGCATGTGCTGCTGCATCACTGTCAATATTTCTATGTGTGAGAGCAAGCAATGTTTGTATGTGTGTCTGTGAGTATGTGTTAATCTTGTCTAAACACCTAACACTCCCCTACCTGCTCAGACAGGGCCATGGGTTAATTCTGGCTTCAGGCGTTATGCCTAATAACTGCTCATCAACCGCAGCTTGAACTCTCAAAAAGTCAAGCATTTCTCTGGCAATCTCAACTGACAACAATTAACAGAGCATTGAACAAATTGAGTACAGAGAATGATTGTACCAACACCTCTTGACTATTAAAAACAATTATAGATGATTGAATTTGCAAAAAATTCCTTATTAAAAAAGGGTGTACTGGCAAATAAAGACTTTACCCATTCCTAAAGTACTAAACAATGAAAGAATGAGTAAAACAGCAGTTAAAAATTAGTTACCAGCACAAATCCACATGTAGCTGACATGCAGCTGCCTGACCCAGCTGGTGAGAAACTAGTGCTGTCAATCACTTGTCATTTACCACAACACACAAATTATTCCAGATAGATCAAATTTAAAGCTGCTTGCTTCACTGCTTATGAAATCTAAAAACATGATTCAAAAGTTAAAAGGAGCATATATCAGCCAGATGTGTGGAAGAAGGCTGACCAGTGGAGGGAAAGAGCTATCCTTTGTGGCTTCAGGCGAAAGAGTCTTGTAGACTGAGTAAATGAGATGATGAGCAGGGATGGTGTGGCCTGTCACATGTCAGACAAATTTAATTGCCATCTCATATGTCAATCAGTTGTCCACAAAGACAGTTCGACCAACAGGTCAAGCACAGTTTAAAATGATCTACGTAGTCTGAACCTAACAGTGGTCTGGCCTATGATCTTGTGGGCAGATTTACCTCTCCTACAAGGGACTTAAAGCTAATGTATGTTCATACCTTTGTGACATTTCAATCTCAGGTTATGCAAAAAATTAATCACAGACAATCACAGAGCCGGAGTACATACACAAGAACATAATAGGGATTAAAATAATATGACTAATCTGTTCTGGCTGATTTGATGCATGACTTGGGATACGATGCAATAATCTCTTGGAATTTCCCTGACACATAAAAATGTGTCATAACCAAAGATTTTGATTGACATTTTATATGAAGGTACTCTCTTGTGTCAGTAATTGCAGCTACTTTAGAAAACTAAAAGAGTCTTATGTTGATGTCACTCATTTTCTTTCTAAGAGCAGAACCAGAATATGGTTATCCCTCAATGAAAAAAGGGTTTTAGACAAGAAAAGTAGACAGAGCTTAAACCTAACAATGGACTGTTGAGCTATATAACAATATATTCAGGTCTCACAAATCAACAAGAACACTCAAAAATCAGCCATCATGTGTGCCCAGTACAGAGGAATAATTAAAAGAACAATTCAATATAATGAATCAGATTCAAAAACTTGACTGCATAAGAAACACCATTTTCCTTGCTTACCAACAAAAAACAATTTATGCAGTTTGACTATCTTTTAGAAGAAGTAGTTTGAAAAATCAGACTCAAATAGAGTATCTTCACTTATGCAAATACTTAGAGTTTAACAATGAAAAAAAAAAAAAAACACCTATGAGAAAATAATTCTTAAATGGATAGATAGATGGAAAGAAGGAACCAACAAAGGAAGAATACAAAGACAAACTAACAATAAATACTATTAAGATAAATAAATTCTACAAAATACATAAAAATAAATAATACACCTTTTATAATTTAATATGTGATGAGGTAAAATGCAAAATGTGATTATAATAGAAAAGTTACAAAAAATCATGCCTTAGTTGATGAAAATTTGGGTGGAAATATTCTTTTCTTTCTCTTATTTTCCAAACATTGTTAAGTGATTGAACAACTGAAGTTGTGTATATGTATGCATCTGTGTGTTTTTGCCTTTTGGCAAGCCAAACTGTGTTTTATACCAATTTCTTTCCATGCGCTTTAAGACTAACTCCTTACTACTGTTGTGTGCACGCTTTGTTCCTCCAAAAACGTATAAAGTCCCTATATTTACAAAAATAAGTGAATAGCTGCAAATAGAAACTTGATTTAAGATCTATCTTTAAATATAAGCTATTGTCTACAATTAATGATAAAAAAACATTGACTTATTATTTTATGCAGGAGTGCTTTAATAAGGGGTTCAGGAAAAGGAGGAGAGAGCATTAATGTAAAAAAAAAAATGATGGGAGAAAAGTGGAGAATGGCAAAAAACAAAGCACCAATTGTAAGATGCAGTGAAATTTGGGGGTAGGGTGGGTTCTTTGCTCTCTCCCATCAAATCCTGGCTGAAACAATAAGACTCACTAAAGAGCCAAGGACCAGAGGATGTGATAAGGTAATGATAATGTAATGAGGACCAATCACGAGCCTGAGCTAAGAGAAGGGCCTCTTAATTTGTCTCCAGAGCAGTAGTTCAGTGTCACACTGATATCTTTGAATTAGAGTGATGATGTGGCACATACAAAATAAATTCATCTTTTAGCTCTAAATAAAAAAACAAATCATAAATCTAAATTCCTTAGAAAAGAAAGAGGTCATAAAAAGTGCTATAATAAGTATACAGACAGTATCTGTCTGCATATGCTACCAATATTTGAAATGAGATAAAAGGTTTTAAGCTAATAAACAAAATTGTTTGTAAAAAACAAACAAAAAGAATAACATAAAATAATTACCCTCAACAACAAAAATTAATACTGTATATGTATATATTTTTTAATTTGTGTGGTTTTGTTGGCTGATGTCAGCCTGTGTGTCTCGAATGGTGCAGCAATCTTTGGCTACCGAACTTCCATTTAAAGTAACTTACGGTCCATGATGTAAAATAAAGTTACTTTTACTGCTTATTTCTTCTTAGTAAAAAGAAACAAAGCAATTTGTTTTAATTATGCAGCCACATGTATGTATATTATGGCTACTAGCCAATTCATAAGGTCAATAAATATATAAAAATGTGAGTTATAGTTTACTTGATCAGCAATCAGTCTTTCTTCATAGCATATTTATGGAAATGGACAGTTTTCTCACTCTGTTGCCTCTTGACTTTATACTGCAGAGGCAGTGGCAGAAACAATACAATCAATAGTTTCACCTTTTATTTTGCCACCCAATAACAGAAGAAAATGAACACAGCTGGTAGAAAGCTGCTAATGGGTGAGATTTTTCCTTATGATTGCTATTTAATTTCTAAAGCATTATGAATGCCAATCTAATAATAATAATAATACATTACAAATAATACATTTTTCACCTAAATCAGTCTGTGGTATTAGGATGCAAGCTGCAAAATGAAAACTGAAAGACATCATTAAAAAAAGGTGAAGGCACACCATTGAAGCTCTGGTTTTGTAGAATAACTTTAAATACAACTTACCTCAATAGAAAACTGCTTTCTCTTGAGCTTAAAGGCCAAGTCTTTGTGGTCAGGGAGTTGGCTCGCCAGACAGTTTAGGTGAGGCACCTGGTGTACGTGCAGCAGGCCTGCAAAGGAAGAAGATGTAAAAAAGTTTATTACTGCATAAAAAAAACACAACAAAACACACAGTGTACGTGTGTTATCTTATGCCAATATTAAACCATTTTGCTATAGATTAGGGGTGTGCTTTCTTATTCATATGTAAAAAAGTAAAACTGAATTACATGTTTACTTTAAAATCTACATGCAAGGTTCCATATGAATAATTCCACGTCTCTAGATACCTAACATCTATTTTAATGCTGCAAAGCTATTTTCTCCAGATTTTATTTAAACTTGATTTTATAAAGAAACTTCTTAGAATCCACTTGCTGATCATAAAAAATTGAAGAAGATATTATAATGCATATTCATGTAGTGGGCTGCAGTATACTGCAATGAACTGAGGACAGATAGATATAAGCAAACTCCACTTGCAGAGAAAACATAAAGTCTAAAATTGTTTCAAGAAGTAGTCATTCACAGATAGTTTTAAACATTTCTATTTTGGCATTTCTACTCTCTTATTGTCTTCTTAAGGCCGGGAGTAAAAATAAAGTTTATTTTTCAACTATTTTATGTGAGAGAACATATACTAGAACTTTCTACAAAGGCAAAAATCTGGAAATTTTCCTTAACTCACTGCTCCTCATTTTATTTCAGCACAGTTTCATTTTCAAAAAACTGTATCTGTACTGTAGATGTGGGGCGGTATAAATAAGTGTGACACAGAAAAGAAGAGATCGAGGGAGTAATGGAGAAAGGAAGACAGACAGAGAACGTGGGGGATGGTGGGTTCTCTCCTCCATGCACTTGGGTGATTTTCCCTTGCCTGATTTGCAGTGACAGGCTTCCCAGCATGCTTTGAGCAGCCCTGAACTGCTGCCGCAAACACACGCGCACGCGCAGTCGCACGCACGCACGCTCACACTCGCACCAGATGCGTTGGCGCTCATCAACACACATCAAAACAATCACACACATAAATGTATTTCATAACCCCACCAGAATTCGTACAGCTGGTTAAAATGGGGCAAGTATATATTTTTGAACAGAACATTCAAACAATATCAACTGCAAAATGCGGTAAAAATATTCTGCAGCACAAAGTGATTTTAGAAAATGATGCATGACTAATTCTATACGCTGTGTGAGGTTTGAGCAACATGCATTTACAATGCAGAGAAACGGAGGAATTATATAGATGAAACAAATTTATGCCACTGAATATTTTCGAACCCTTCATGTGTCACAACTGGAGAAGGGAAATGAAAGGAAAAGCAAAAAAAAAAAAAAGTGGGAGAATTCAAGAGGCAAAGCTAAAAATACCTCTCTGGTTTTTACTGACCTTTATGTGTGGAGAGTGATAGAAAAGAGGAAAGTGAGGAAGAGAAAAAGAGAATGATAAAACTGTGCAGAAAAAGTGATGATGAGGACCGGGGGAGCAGGAACAAACTCTGTTGACCTCCCCTTCTTCGTCTTAGTTTCTTTCCTGCAAACATCCCTTACTGGTGTCCTGTCTCTCTACTGAAAGCACTGCCCTCCATTTATTAGCAGAGCATGCTGGCCACAGAGACATTGAGCGAGGGATAGAGAGATAGAAGCAGAGAGGAAAAGAGAATGATGGTGAGAATATCGATTCCCTAGTGTTGGTCTGCTCTGCTCCAGAGCCTCAGGGGTATGGGACTGGGGATGGAGAGTGGGCGAGGCGAGAGGGAGAGAGCCTCTGCTGGAGGGGGGGTGGAGGCAGGGATGGAGCGGGTGAGGGTGCAAGGGAGAGAGGGGTGGTGGTGGGGGGGTGTACAGCGTGGCAGCTGAATCCCCCCCGGCCTGTCTACTGAGGAGCACGTCTGATTGAGCAGCAGCACACTAACTCGCACTGACAGCCTGGCCTGCAAGGGGGCTGCCCTGCCTCCATCCATGGCCCAGCCCCAGCTTTAATGCACTGCCTCTGTGTATATGTGTGTATCTCTGATGGAAAAGAGACTGAAAGATAAGCAAGTGTGTGTTTTCTTACCGTGGTAGTCTTTGTAGAGAGGGTTAGTCTCTCTATCTGAGCCTTTGAATGATTCCAGGGCGATGGCATTGTCGCACAGCCTGGTTATGCTGCCCATTAGAGCTCTGTCCTGTAGGATCGAGTAGGATCAAGATTAACGGAGGGAAAGAGTGGGAAAAAAAACAACACAAGCAGGTAATTAAAAGCCTCCTGACGGGCAATCAGTGTTGCAATTAAATTAGGTCATCATTTCCTGTGGCCAGGTCATCTCTGCCCATGGCTTTTATGTGAGAGAGATGAGGTACAAGAGTCACACAGGTCAATGTACGACAGTCAAATGGACATACACATCACATCCATTATTCAAGAGAATGAGAACATTTAACTGAGCAACATGTTTACATGTTTTACCTTAAAAGATCTCTGACAAAAAGGCTAATTGCTGGTCCAAAATCTGAAACCTGTGCAAAACAGGACAAGACTGAAAAGCGGCAGCATTACAGGCTTGGTGTGGAGAGCTCCCCCTACTGGCTAGGTCAGTGACAAATGAGAGGCGAAAACTAGACTGTAAAGAATGAGAGAGAAATATAGGTAGAAAGTAAAAGAAGCAGAGGGGATGGGAAGGAAAAAGAGGGACATTGGGACAGAGGGAGAGGGGTGTCCTGCATTATTAACCGCTTTCCCTCTTGAATCATTCACGTCCTCCTCTCTGTGTCGGCTGCCACCGCCTAATGCAGTTTTCATGCCTTCATGTCTTTTCCCCACTCTTTCTTCATTCCTTTTCATTTTTGTCCTACTTTTAAAGTATGCATATCCCAGCAGTCGGTCCCATCGTCACTGAAAAGAGTATCTTAGGTAACCTGTGCGCTGCAATTATAGCCAGTGTAAGTTTGGATACAACAAATTATTTAAAAACATTAGTGACCAATAGCATCCACGTGAGAAGAACGTTAACTAACACATATTCTTTGCTGCTCTGTGAAGGCCATAATGACTCTTCTCTACATACTTAAATAAAGAGATGCAGTTTCTTGGCAAAGAGTCAAATCTTTCAAAGTCAGACAAATTTAAAGTGTCCACTACAAGCAGCCCAGTAAACAGGCAGCAGGGCAGAATGAAGTCAGTAAGACATGTACGTGGTCAAAGGCTCTTTTAGAAAAGCTTATCCCAACTGTATTTTTTTTTAAACATTTCATTATTTACCAATAAATGGCGTCAATAAGTTATTTCTGTTCTCCACTTAAAGTTCATGCATGCTGAAATAACTTATTTTAAGTAAATATTCTTACACACAAATCAAACAAAAGTTTAATACATTAGTCAGGTATATCAAACCTAGATATCAAAACATGATGCACTGTTTTATATCTACAATTTTGTAAATACAGTAAAAAAAAGCAATGGAAATATGACTCTTGAAAATGAAACATTCACAGTGATTAAGTAATAAACAAAAGTCCAATAATTTTACAGATTACAAAATTTGAT
>JAOXNZ010000044.1:10998123-11016397 GCA_028566095.1 Kryptolebias brasiliensis
CTTTTCCGTGTTCAACCACACAGCTCTGCTTCTCCTCCTCCAGCAGCCCCATTCCGCATCCAAATGCAGAGGAAAAACCAGACCCTGGAATAATTAAGCTCTTAAGTATCCCTCCTCAACCCATAAGCTATTTGTACCTGAGTTTTATGAACATACATAAAAACTCTTAACTGTTAATAAAAGTTCTCCCAGTTAATAGCATATGCAGAAGTTAAAAGCCAGCCATACGTTTGCAAATCTGCAGGACAAGACTGTGTCACTAGAAAGCACGTAAAGGGATTATATGAATATAATGTTTCAGAGACACAGTGGCCTCCATCATTCTCAACTCAGGTCAGTTTGGAACCATCAACAGACTTTGTCGATTGGAAGGCCAGGCTAACAGAAAAATTAGATCATTTTAATAACCAGATAAGAAACAAAAAAAGTGAAAAGAGAAAAAGAAAAACTTCTATACTACAGGCCAAACCATAGAAGCAGTCTTTTGGGGGCTCCAAGTCAAAGTTCTGAAGAGACTAAGCTTGAGTCTGGACCTAAACGCCAAAGGAAAAATATTTGGTAAAGATATGAAAACAGCTGTGAACTAACACCACCCTATTCAACCCTGCTGAACTTTAAATTGTTCTGCCAAGATGAGAGAAACTCCCAGAGAGAAAGAAGTGACAATTTTGTAAAATCATTCCCAAGATTTCCTGTGTCTGCTGACAAAGGTGCTTTACTGGTTATCAGTGAAGAGTCTGAACAGTTGGGTATTTGAGAAATGTCAGTCATTTATTTACAAAACATGCTATAAATGTATTTTTCTTTGCATTTGTGCACTTTGTTGTGTGGACACCCATAATATCTTTTATTTTCCTATATTATGGACACCAATCCTATTCCATAGGGCTGAGTGTGCACATAACAGTAAGAAAGAAAAACATCTATTTTAAAGAGAAGTGCAAAAAAAAAAAATGGTGAAAACCTGAAAGCATCTAAAAACCTTTTGATTTGCACTGTATTTAGAAGCATTTTCAGAAGAACTGTATTTCAAGTTTGTGCATAAACTGGGTGTGGTTTCAGGATATAGTATGAAGAAGGAGAACCAAGCTAGGACATGCCTAATTAATGTTTCAGATGGGCTGTGGCACCAGGCTACTGTGGGGAGGCTTTCAGTGAGTTGCTCAGCTTCCTAAGCTGCTCAATAATGGATCAAGTATTGTAGACTAGTAGTTGTGGGCTAGCTGGCCGAAACCTCACTATTTCACACAGCTAGACCACAGCAACCAGTCTAGACAGTCTTCCAAAGGCCAAACTCTCATAACTAAACTATCTATACTGTAGAAATATGCTTTGCCAAAATGTCAGTTGTTAAAATATTAAAAGGTACTATTTCTATCAGGTCGAGAAGAGCAAATTTCACATATTGGTGATCCCAGTTGATCAATTAAAATACTCTAATATAATAGCATCAAGTAAAAATCATATTGGTAGGCTAATCATAAGATTGTAACATAACAGCCGCTAATTACCTCCATGTTGGCTTCGTCACCAAACACCTGATTCAGTCCAAAATTTCCCCCTCTCCTTTTCCCCCATCTCATTCACTTCTCTCCCCAGGGTGGAGAAGGGGGTTGGGGGTGGAGACAGATTAAGGGTTGGGAAGCCTGTCCAGAGTGGGACAGGGGGACCGCTCCCACCACAGCTGACATCTGCTAGTTAGCCACTGTACCTTTTTTGACTAGGCCAAGCCGCCATGCACTGTGCGTGTAGGCCTGGAGCCAGAGCGTGTTGTGACAACACAGCTGTTCTCCAAGTTAAGCACTGACCTATATCTTTAAATAAAGGGATAGCAAATAACGCAGTATCAATGCTTTTGTGAATGAGTACTCCGAGTGGTTAAAGAGTGGCCAGGTTAGTCCAGTATAAAGATGGCTTTTGTGGTGAGAGTGCCTTGATGGCTGACTGTCTGGGGGAGGGCTGTGGTTTGCCATATGCCTCAGCAGATGACTCCACCTTCACACTGAGAGGCCAGACTGGACACAGATACACGGACTCATAGCCCACCCCACAAACCCTACCCCACCCACAAACTGCAAGATGCAGTTTTTGTAACAGTAAAATGCCATGAGGACAAACACAGAGCACAATCTCTAGTGATTACAATAAAAACATATTTAGATGCCCATGTACGAGTACACTCAATGAGGTCGTTTAGGGACTGATGTAAAAGGAAAGAGACCCCTTGAAGGCCCGAGTGATGCTAGGCTGACAAAGCAGGGGCCCATGGGCCTATAAATCAACCCGTGCAAATCGCTATTATCTGTATCTGTATCTGATTTGAGTCAAATGAACTTCAGTGCATCTGTCTGGTGGAAACTAATGGATGATGGGACTCTGACAAGCTGTTTATATATGTTTCAAACACAATCTTACCTGGATAAGATGAGAAGGTAAAGTAACCACAGCAACTGACAGTGATGACCTCATTAAGGCACGCAATCCATAGAGAAAAGTAGTAAGGGCATGACGGTGTTTAGGGTTGTCATGGCAACTCAGGTCATCACCCCACAAAGTTGAGCCAAGAGAGTGAAGGCCAACACGCAAGATATTACGTGACTTTGACTGTGAGAAGCAGAAAGAGGGGAAAACAAATATGTAAACATTTCAAAAAAGTCAGGTAAACATGTCACATTTTACTAAAGAACACACAGCGTACACACTGTGTAAAATTAACAACCAAAAAAGTGAATAAATTTCAGTATGATCTCAAAATTGCTTTGAAGCAGTTTCAAAAAGGTGTTGCTGTCTTAGGTTGTATTTCTAAACTCCGGGTGAGAAGAACTGGACAGTCTGCTCACCAGCACAGACGATTGGAACACGGTTCCCAAACGTGACTGGACACAACTGCCCAATCACAGAAGCCATCTGACACATGCACAATGGACCTGTCAGACAGGCTTCCAATATGGCCGCCACCCAGAAACCCCAGCACATTCTTGGCACAGCAGCTATGCTCTGCAGCCAAGGGGGCCTGGGTAAGGGTGGAGTGCCTTGCCTTGAAACCCCGTTACTCCACCACAAGGGATCAACTGTAACCAACTCTGCTGAGGACAGAGAAAAAGTGTCCAAACAGGGGTGGGATATATATCACAGAACCTCAGATAATGGAGGAGTTTGTCCAAACTGTGAGAGGTTTCTAGCCTTTAGTACAATTGCCTTTCATTTGGAGTTTCTTTAGGATGGTTCTTGATTACTGAGGAGAGAGCCAAGAGCGATTCACAAAACCCTGGTTTAAAATCTACTCACTTTTCGTTTGTGTCCAGCCTTTTGTCTTCTTTAAACCTCCCCTCCTAATAGGAGGGGAGGTTTAAAGGTTTAACTCTCTAAAAAAATCTCTTCAGCTATACTCAGCATTGCTTCCTTTCCCAACTTTATGACCTAAGCTTCATTTGGATGCGGAGCATTATCAAAGTGATCTAAGAAAAATAAACGCCATTGTTTCATGGCAGTTTTTAAAGTTGACTCACGGTTTGTCAAAAAACTTTCACACTGCACTTTACAGTCACTTCTCTTCACATGCTATACCATCAGTGCTGCATCTCTATACATCCATTTACTGGAATGTTTGCATTATATGTATATAATGGCATAGTCACAACAGGACATGTCCTTTCTTTGTTGAGCAGTTTTTTCCTACACAGGTCTTGAGAGCAACAGAATTAAAAATCAATTTCTGTGTTTAAAGCCCAGCAGGAGGTAACTGCAGTAACATGACTGTTGCTGTAGCAATATCAGAAAGGGAGGCCAAACTTAACTCCTATAGTTTAGCCTATAGAAAAATCAGGGAACAGAGCCAATAGAGTCTAGCCAAGGACCAGAGGCCAGTCATATAGACTAAAACAAGTCTGGGATCATAACATAATCAGACAATTTCTGATGTTTCTCGCTGCTGGAACAACCATCTGAAAAGTGTCCAAAACCTAAACTAAAGACAAGACAAATCCTTGTTTTAAATTTATTATTTACAAAACACCTTTAATATTTAGTTTTCATAGTGTTAATAGTTCAAAAAAGCTGAAAAAAAACCCAGTGCATGCACCCTATTATCCATATTGGGCCTTTTTGTGCCAGCGCCCATGTGGCTCTGTGCTGGTCTGCATTCCTGGACTGTGCCAACAGCATGTCAGGTGGTCACACTGCTTTAATGATGTCAGCAGTTAATCTGGTGTTTGAGTGACAGCTCTCGGGAGGGGAAGTGGGGGGTAGAGGAGGTAAATCTCATGTGTGAGTGACAGGGGGAGAGGTGGCTCCAGGTGACAAGCAGAGGGGTCACACAAAGTAGGTGAATAAGGCACACAGCTATGTAAGCTTGTGATCAGAAATAGATACGTTTTCATGCTGTTGTGACAAAAAAAAAGAGATAAAAGAATAAATTTAAGGATGTGGGAAGTTTAAAGTGTGAGGAGGTTGCATACAATGTATTGTATAGATTTTGTTGTCAGTGTAATAATAATTGGCTCTGTTTCAAGCTTAAACATACACATTTAGTAAGGAATGCAGCATCATGAATGTTTTTGGCATTCTGTAGAGGATTGATGAATACTAAAAAGATATACAGCAAGTCAGACACACAAACTGGGACACACAAATCAAACTGAACAGGTGAGATTGAGGTTCAGACCTAAGTGGTTGAAATGTAAAAGTCACATAAATGCAATCCAATTATTTAATACTTGTGTTGCTTTTTTTAGAATTGTAATAATAATCAGTTTACTATAATATTTCAAAAACAGTAATGCTCAACTTAGGCTAGACCTATAGTCTTAACTGGCTTTTCCACAAAAAACTGACATGTTTCAATTTTCACTGATAGAGGCTTCTGTTATTGTAATCAAGAGTAAAAAAAAACAAAACAAACCACAAAGTATTAAAAAAAAGCTCAGTTGAACTTTATTTGGTTGAATAATTTGAGCAGTGACCAAATTTATCATGGAGAGATTGCTGGACTAAAGCAAAAAAAAAAAAATCTAGCAAAACTGCTTTGTCTGCTGTTTAGCAACATCTTACTGATGTATAAAACAAGTGCTGTTTAATCTTAAATGCTGTCCAACTATTGGAGAAATGACCAATCTGAAAAGGGTTGTTGTTTAATATTAGGGGGGAAAAAAACAACTCAGTCTGAAGGAAGAAAAAATCATACATTTATTTAGTTCTTCTTACCATGGGGGCTGCCAAATCAAAGCCCTCTTTGTGTATGACCTCCTGAAGTGACTTCAGTAATGCAGAGTAAGACTCAAGCATGGTACTGGAGAGACAAACAAGGACACAGTAAAGTAAAACAAACAAACAAAAAAAAACCCATCAGGAATAGGCTCAAAAGTTTACCTAAGATGTGTAAACCATCACTGGAGCATTAAAAAAAAACTGGACCAAGCTTATCACTGCTGCATCCTAATCCTCAATGACTGCAGCATGCTCCTCCTGACTGTGCTTTTCTGGAGCCACCGAAGCAGACAGATGATCCATATCAAGAGATCCAATTAATTTATTTGGTTGATTAAATTACAACATGACTGGTTCGCTGTCAGCTCCCTGAGGATCTGATTGTGCCGAGACAGACAGACAGATGAGATGCACACATGCACGTACGTATACACAACGAAGACGAGAAGTAGGATTAATGGGCTGATATCTAAAATGAACAGAGAACAGCATTTTGGTGTTTAATCAAGGGTAAGATGTGCACCACTGACAAGGGGTATACAGTACCATCAGAGGAAGATTTAGCAACAGTGAAGGTGACGGGTGACTGCTGAGCCCCCCTGTGAACTTATAGGATGGCCAATAATAATGTTAACCCCATCTTTTTACACAGGACCCTCCACTTAAGAACGCCTCACCATTGTAATGACCACTCTGTAGCGACTCTCAGTGGGCTGCTATGTCAGCTGTCAATTCAACCTGCAAGCTACAAAAGCTGATACACATAGGTTGGTCACACGCCAATTGCCTTGCATAAAGAACAGAAATACACCCTTGTGTTGATTACACTTGGCCAAGTATATCAATGAACTCCATTTCAGTTATTCAGCACTACAATGGTGCCTCCTGACCCTGCTGTGGCTAATGATAGAGCTGGATTGGTGAAAGAGGGACACCTACCCTTCACGGCCTCTCTGCCCATGCCCAAACTCTGAACTAAGGGGGGGCTGTGACGGTGTGACAGGAGGTTGCCTCTGGTTGGCAGCCATTGTGTGGGGCAGCATTGTATTTTAGCTACCCCTACTGAGCACTGCTCATTCAGGTACCAAAGAGGTCTAGGTGCTTAGCTACGGGGGCTAGAGCATCAGCTAATTAGGATCATACACAGGGAAACGTTTTTATCTCAGCCTTCCTCTTTCAGCTTGGGAAGAAAGATGAAGGGGGATGCTTGGTCTTAAACAACAGGATCTGTATCACCTAGAGAGCAATTTGTGCCAATTATGCCTTCAAGTGAAACGGAGCAATTTAACAGCTAGGGTATCAACATGGGGCAGTGGACACGTGCAAGGGGGAGTAGCCTGCATTGGAGTTTGTGTGTTGCATGTGTAATGTGCTGAGTGCATGTACATGTATTTGTGTCGATAACTGCGTGGGCCTTGGGGCACAATGGTGCTGTGCAGGTGTAGTTTCCAGCTGTCAAAATGTCTGTAATATCTGTAACCCATTCACACGTTTCAACAGGACTACTATGTCACTTTCACTCACTGCTGAACAACACAAGGTGATTTTGTTTTTTATATCTCTATATTCCACCCATTACATATCATTACGTTCTCTGTAATAGAATATCCAATTTTGTCTACGTCATATGCTGCACTCTTGGAAAAACTTCAAACCGAACACCCTCAACATTTAATGTGTTTGCACAGGCGTTCTGTTTAACAGTCTCTGTTTGCTGATATAAAGAATGACAGATCCTCTAAAGCCTCCTCCAACATCCTCTGTGCTCCAGATTGCTGTATTTACCCAGTGCATGTGAGTGTGCCTTCGTGTGCCCTTGTGTGTTCAGCAGCACTCTCTGAGTAAAGAGCCTCCATGACCTCTGAACCTTAAGTACACTTGACGTAGGAGAAATCAAACAGATGCTGAGCAAACAAGACCCTTATTTGAATAGACAACCTTTCTGAGAATCTGAACAACTTAGCCAATGGCAAGAAACAGAAGATGAACCCAGCAGATTTTTAACAGATTTGTTGGGTAATAACAGCGCACTAGATTTAGGATTTAAAATATATTTCTAAGTAGCATTTTATGACGTGAATATTTCTTTTAAAATTATTCGAGTGAGTGATTAAATGTATCCAAATTTAACTTTTAAAATGGTAAATTAACTAATATGTGATTTCTTAAACAATAATCATATTATTTTATGTTCTAAATTGAATCTATGAATCTCATGACCTAAAAATATATAATCAATAGTGTGGGGTTGTTTTCTGTAGCTAGAGGTAATAAAAACCTTTGAAAAAAAACTATTGAAGCAGAAACAATTGCTGGATTAGACTGATGATTGACAGAACACTGATTTTTGGTATCTAATTTTATAATTTAACAGGTTTAGTCAATCTCAAGCAAGCATAATATTAACTTATTTGAGCTTCTAAAATTTAAGAATTAATGATTCACTTCTATTTTGTAATTTACTTAGTCAAAAATGTTTGAATTTTAAACTATTTGTAACCAAAGAATTTGAATATTTAACAACAAGGCATGATTTTTGCTTTGCAATGACAATGTACATACAAAACAAAATTTCAAAAAAGCAACAAAGACTAATTAGTAAAGTAGTTTGTTACAGCTGAAAAAAAGTCTAACAGAACTCAATCCTCTCAGCTTCCACATGCTGTTTACTCGGATTAGATATGTAGATGTGCTCTTTAAGTAATAACACAGGTCTGTCTTTCTGAACATGTTGGTTTACTTATATTCGGTAAACACTGCCATCTTTACTTACAAGTGTTCTGTGAATGAATTTATAGAATGTTTTTTGGATGTCATGCTTGTGTGCCTGTGTTCCCAGGATTTTATCTCATTGTTTTTTGTGCATTCTGTGGATAATGTCTTGTTGCTATACCTGCGTGTGGTCGATGGCTGAGCGAGATGCTCTGGAAGATAGAAGCGGTGGCACTTTGCTGCCTGACGAATTTCTGGTTCCATTGTCTTTGAGACATCATAGTAGTGACCGAATCGGGACGAGGATGCCAGGGCGCTCTGAAAGGGTCAATAAGTCAAATTTATAGAAAGAAATCGGAGCAATAAAGCAATGAAAAAGTAGGTTTTAATATTATCACACAATATTGCTTGCTTTGAAAGTTTTTAAACAACTGGTTTGAATTTAACAGATTAAGTGAAAAATAAAACAGTTCATTAAAAAATAACTTTTTTGTCTTTGTAATGTGTTAAATGCATGTACTTTCCAATACTATGGTAATGCAATTGCATTGTTTATGGGTCATTCCTCAACATTCCTACAGCAGAGAAGTTAAATAACCACTACGGCCAGGCTCTTAATCATTTCTTCACATAAATGTCCACTTCTGGTTGTGAAAGCAAACGTGTCAGGGAAGCAGGGGAAGGCGGATGTTTTCCTGCAGCTGAAAGAGAAAGTTTTAGCTCTTCTTTCTCGATGAAACCAGGGATTCCATTGTTGGAGGGGCCCTTAATCTACTCCTAATCTGGATTAGGGCCCCTGGTGTGTCCCTCTCCCAGCAGAACGAAGGGGTCAGTGGGGCAGGGGGGATCAGGGGCTCATCTTCTCTTTGTGAGCTAGGCAACCCGCTTAGCGTTCCATCCCCGCCCTGACGGCCTCACCTTTGATCTGATGTCTTCATCAGCAGAACGACACAGTGGGCCATGCCAGGAGAGGTGTGTGTAAGGGGAAAGTAAGCACTGACTCTTGGGGTGAATTTGGGATGCAAATCCTCTGGTGGGGCTTACTTGGGGTTTGTAAAGACGATTTTACAGGGGAAGGGGGAGAGGTGAGGAAAGGACACAAATATAAAGAAGTTTCCAGGGAGAGAGAAAGAAGGAGAGGATCCCCAGGGACACACTGTGTGCTGTTAATCCACATAGCGATATGGATTATAAACCGACGGGGGTAGACTGCAGAGAAGTAGAAGGGGAAGGTCCCCTCTCCTCAAAGCGGAAGAAAGAGTGTAGAGCTGCCGACCCTAGCAGGGGGAAAGGCAAGGATTTAGGGGAAGACAGAGGCGCAGGTCTGGGTCATAGGGTTGAGCGAGCAGACATGTCAATGCACAGTATTCTTGTTTCCCAGGCTAAGCAGGGGTGCAAGCGTGTGTGTGTGTGCATGTGTGTATATGTGAGTTGGGGACCAGTGAAAAGCCCACCTATTGCCAGCTAAGTGTGAGTAATCTGGTGCAGCTCTTAAAAGAGAGGCTGAGGCCTCATTCACTGCAGAAAGGAGTTTAGAGGCTGATGGGTTTAGTGGTCGAGACAATTGTCAAACCACTAAGACCAGAGGTCCAGTACTGTGCATTCTCATACTATCATTAAAAGAGACACATGTTGAACTTTTAATCAACGAACATCATCACAAATTTGACTTTGTTCTACTACAACAAATGGAAAACATGGCTAAAGTAAAATTAACACTCAGTATGGATTTTATGTAGTTTTTTTTGATTACCTGTACTTTAGGAAGATTCTGATAGCGCCAGGCAATGTTCATGGAATCCAAATTGTCCGGGGGTTCACAAGGCAACCTGGGCTGTTCCACAGGTTTGTGAATAGCAATATCATCCAAGATAGGAGCTGGAAGCTCCTGAACAAGAAAAAAAGATTAAAGAAAATATGACTGTAAATTGTAAAATATATAAATATTATTTAGTAAAAGAGTCAAAGGAAGACAGCTTTCTGCACAGTGATTTGTTTTGTATAACAAAAAAAAGACTTTCAAGTGTGATAATAGATACTTGCTTATATTAATTGTGATGAAGCAACTAAAAACTAAAATTTGTTGAACATTATAATAACAATGACATCGATACACGTAAAATATTTAATGTGTCTTTGTGTTACAAGAGTACATGTACAACAACTTGGGACAGTTCGAGTTAGGTGCATTGAATAAAAAAAAACAAAAAAACACTTTGATTTAAATGTCCCTCCAAACAGGAATGAACAACAGACAGTA
Source organism: Kryptolebias brasiliensis (assembly GCA_028566095.1). Classification (NCBI taxonomy): domain Eukaryota; kingdom Metazoa; phylum Chordata; class Actinopteri; order Cyprinodontiformes; family Rivulidae; genus Kryptolebias; species Kryptolebias brasiliensis. The sequence continues at coordinate 11,008,301 of JAOXNZ010000044.1, forward strand.
GTTTCAATAAAAATTATGTCCAGGCAAAAAACATAGAACCAGTCTCTCTTGTTCTTTAAAACTGTAGCTTCAATTAAAAAATGCTTTATATATATATAAACACATATATACACACACACATGTTCCTCTCCATCTTAAAAAAGTGTTTAATAAAGAACTCAGGAAATGAGATGTGATTGAAGTTGTATTTTTTTTTCTTTGTCTCTGACAAGCGTTGTTTATTTTATTAAACTTCCTTCTTATCTATCCTGTCAATAACTCCTACTTTTGTATGTGCACTTCATCTCTGCTGAAAAGTACAAAGTTATTTTGAAAGTTGTCTATGCAGCACCAGATATAGTTTTATCTAAGAAAGACAGATAAATTACAAACTGCTAAAGGAGCTTCAGGAATGCAACTTCTGTAACTTCACTACTTTACTGTGACACAGAAAGTGCAATTTTAGCCTCTAAAGATAATATACTGCAAATGTAATTGTGCAAATACTAAAGATCCAATATATCCCTACTGGGAATTCCCCTCTCTTAATAAGTCTTTGAAATACAAAGAAAGGGTGAGGCTATGAACCCTCCACCTATCAATCAGTGGGAGAGAAGCAGCTCCATCACCCCGCTCCTCTTTGCTGGGTGGCAGGCAGCTTCTGGGGCTATGGTCCTCTTCAGGAATTGATATGCCGAGAAACATTTCAACAATGTCCCAATCATGCCACCCTCGACCCCTCAGATACCCCCTTTGACCCTAAGACATGTGAGGAAAGCTGGTGTCTAAACTGTACAGTGAGAACTGATTATATTGTGACAAAATTAAAAGATAACATTTAAAGTAGTGTTCTTCATCTTTTTGTGACTAAATGGTGCACAAAAGTCTTTCAAAAGTTACTTTCTGACAGAATGAGAGTTGACAGTGCTAAAGAAGGTGTACTGAGGCCATCTTGGCATCTTTGTGATTGGCTTGTCAAGTCTTGTAGTTAGAATACCACTCAAACTTTGCAGTACAACTGATTTCTATCAAAATAGATGGTACCTCTTCTCATACCTGGATAATGTCATCTGGGTTATCTTGAGCCGCTGCCACAAAAAGTTCATGTCGACACACAACTCCTTCTGCCAGAAAGTACTTCAAGATCATGCGAGAGTAGCTATCATATCGGTCCTCCTCTAAAGAGAAACAAAAAGAACAACAATCGACACTTTTGCATGTGTAACTTCAGTGCCTAATTGTTAACAATGAGTGCAACATCTAAGATAAACATTTACTTGTTATTGACTTCTCTTTCATTAATTCAGACACCTCAGCACACATTTGGCAGTTCATGGCCACATCAAGCCACACTGACTATAATTGATGTAAGGGCCACATTCTACCTATCTTTTGTAGGCAACACGTGAAGTAGAAATTGACATGGCACATGAACATAGGTGTTTCTATGAGATGTGACTATCAGCATGAAAAGATGACATCTTTCAGCCCTCTTGTCCATGTATTAACAATATTCCTGTCCAGTTTCACCTATCATATCCCCAACCAGCAGCAGAGGTGGAGACACCTGTCCGAAGCATTTACCTGGGTCTTTCCACAAAACAGAAATGTACCTCAGTGGTCTGGACAACTGGAGGCAGAAGGTGAATGTAATAGCATTGGTACTCAAAATGCTTCCTGACATTTAGCTCACTTAAATCTCTGTACTTATGTTTGCCTTTTTAAAGGATGCCATTCACAACAAGCCTACTTTTAAAAAATTAAATTATATTTAGAAGGTAAATTTCAGTTTGACTTGATATGACAAAGAAGGCTCGGGCATTAAACAGAATAACAATTCTATAAAGCAAAAATAATTTCCTTTAGATAGCCTTTCTTTCTGTACATAACAGCCACCCAACTATTCCCAATCCATACCCCAATACAAAAAAAGAAAAGAAAAGAAAAAAAATACTATCATCATGATTAAGCCCAGCTGAGCAGGGCACATAACTCTGCCCAGCATGCCACTGGTGCTTCCTGTCACTGTCACACTTTTGTAAAGATTTCATAGGCTTTTCTTCACAATGACAAACAGTGGGCACATGGACAAAGGCAGCAGTGACAGTTGAGGTAATGAGCATACAGCTGACAGCTTGGGAATGACATCCTGACGTGTCATCCTCGAACATCCGGAGAATTTCTCCCCTCCCTCCCACGTTACCAGTCCACGTCCTCACCTACGGACTTCAGATGGCCCAGGAAATTCCACGGCTCTTCAATTTGTTGTCGGTGGGGCTCCCTGTTCTCTTATTGATGGGTTTCTAGGTCAGCAGGCCTTTGTGGCTTTCAGCAGGCCCCACAAAGACTCCCAGATGGGCCCTCTCAAGATGGGGCCTATTGTGGTTGTGTTTCTATGGGAGCTTTACAAATGGAACCTCCAGGAGTCATTAGGCTGTTGAGGCAGGGGGTCTGAGGAGGGGGTGGAAGGTGGTGGGCTATAGGAGCAACAGGGAGTGGGCGACGGTCAGATCTTTGAGGTACATCAGTCACTCTGGACAGTCAGAATATTTTTTTCCCCCTTTTTTTGACTACTGCTTCATTTGCTCAAGGGAGCTGCCAACAAGCAAAAGTTCTGAATCATATCTGTCAAAGCTGCAGGGCAAAGAGGGAAAAGATCTAGGTCAAAATGTCTTCCAGTTGTATGTCTTTGGTGTACAATGTATTATTTCTAATTTGCAGTTTAGTTGCATCCGGATGCAGCAGGTAAGACAGAAATTTAATACAAAATAATGCTGGAAACACTGCTACATTCAATTTAGTTTTAATCATCTCAGACTGCTTTTCAGCAAAAGTTAGAAGGTTCTAATTCAAATTTTCTACATAAAGACTGCAGTTTTAGACTGTTTCTTTTTATGACAGGCAATTTACTTGCCTTATTGAAATTCTAATAATTATCTAATGGAGTAGTAAATCCCATTCAAAGGTCAAAGGTAAGGTAAATCTTTCATTGTCTTATTGTATTCTTGTTATTCATTTTCCTTGGGTCAAAATATTAACTAAGCAAACTGGCTTGGAAAGTACTCCATGACACATTTGATCTGTGAGTAACTTTAGGATTGTCTCTTTAAAATAAAAATAAAACAAATAAGTACTTTGCATGCTTTCCTGAACTACTAAGCATTCTTTCATTCTTGTACAGCACATAAAACATTTAGCATAAATTAAAACATTTCAATTAAAAAGACATTATAAACTAAAGGAATGAAGCCATATATGGTCACTATAATACAAGCTGGGGCAGCTTTGTTCTTCTTCTTGCAAAAAAAACAAGAGATGAGAGATCTTCAGACAGCAGCCATACTGGACTGATCCCCCTCTGGATGACAAATCAGAATGGACAGCTCAAGACACTTCAAAGGCAGACAATGACCAGTCTGATAATTTTATGTCTGTGTCTCACAAAACAGGCCATCACGGCTAAAGGGGCAGACTGTAGGAGACGACCGCCTGAAACAAACACAAACAAACACACACTCCAAACTACCCCTCCGCCCCATCACCGCTATTCCACCCTCCCACCCACACAACAAAACAGACACACATTTTGCACACACACTGCTCTTTCAGAGACAAATACAAGAGAGAGTGCACACACACGCATTTCACCTTTACTGTGTCTCTCATTACCAGATGAAACCAACCGTACATTGATTCACAAAATGGAAGGGAACAACGCATTAGTGTGTAATCACTGACTCCTGCATCGATTGGGGGGATGAATTAAAGGGCAAAGCAATATCATCAGTTGGTATAGGCCTTGGCTACAGACAAATTACAGCTTCAAGGGGAAACATGAGTACCGTAACCTTACTGTCCACCAGTGCATATAGCCTAGCCTACAATGAATGATAATAATAATAATAATACAGTAGAAGACATTTAGGTCCCTAGAAAACCCACTTACTTTTTTATGTTATTCAGAAAACTTCTATAACACATCTGCAGATGAGCATATTAATTAAGGATCACACTAAAAGTGTGAACACCTGGGATTCTAACTAGAGACCTTCAGGTCATTAGTCTATTTGTCAGTCTGCTAGAGAGTAACAAATTAACCACACAAAGCCTGTGAACACATAAAAAGTAACTGCAGGTTCCTGAAAAGTACACAATTTCAGTTTTAGAAAAAGAGATGTTTAGTAATGTTTGCAATGTCATTTCTTAAAGAACAATAATTGTTAAAACATAATTACTGAGAGAGGGGCAAAAGGTTTCTAAAAGAAGAAGACTAATATTTCAGGAAAGAGAAGCAACCAGTTCAATTAAGAAATATGTGAAAGTATTTCTGATGTTATATATTGAAAATGGGTTTGACTGTTTTAATTTGAAGATACTGACATTCAAACTGAAGTACAGGGTCAAATGTAACTGGACAAATAACATAAACATCACAACTGAATTCTTAACATTGAACGTAGATCATTTAAAATACTCTGCAAAGAATCAACCACTTGAAGAGACAGGAAAACATGGACATCACAGATCAATGGGTCTCCTTTTCTGCAGCTGCCTTAAGGAATCATGTGTTTGTGGATCATCATCATATTTGTCATTTGTGTTGTGTGGAAAAAAAAAAGCTTGATCTGATTGATCTAATTGGGTGATGACTCAGTAAACCAAACATATAAACACTACTTTCAAAATGTTTTGGTTTGCAATTACACTGTTTTGTTCTGCAGGAATATCTCCCCCCCCAAAAAAAAGAAATATATATATATATATGCTGAGCTAAATAACTGCTGATAGTCAATCGATCACAACAAGTTCCAGAATTCATTTCACTGCTTTTGTCTTAAGGGTTTGGACTTCATGGAAAACCTGCAGTATTTCCTCTGATTAGATATTCTCTTTTTGTTAGTCTTGCATATTGACGTGTAAAGTTTCAGAAAAGTGTTCTTCAATTAGCTAGACTTGTAGAGGTTTTATTAAGATTTTTTCTTCTTTGCGTTAGAAAATTAGACCAGGGTTTTGATTCAGTCAGTATTAACATGTTTGCCCTTTCTGTAATCAATAATTTTGCTTTTTCAGCATAAGAATGAAACCGCATGACTTCTACCTGCGTAATCAGCGAAAAAAAAGAAAGAAACATCCTACATGATTACAGATTTGCTCTTTATTGTGTAAACAATCTTTAAGCTTAACTGTATCTTGAATATGTTATGGTAAATATCAACTTAAAAATTGCTTCTGTGTCCCGATACATATGCCCTTTTCTAAATAGAGTGGATGACATTATACATACACAAGAGTAATGGCATCAGCTATAGTAACTTCAGTCAAACAGTAATCCTAATTTTATTTTTTGCATCATGGTTTCATTTAAAACCAAAAAAAAAATGAAGCGATGAGCTTATTGACTACAACAAATAAACCTGACTAAACTAGCTATGACAAATACATTAAAACCTTATGACATAGGACAGTTGTTGCAGAAATCAGCCAAAAATATATGGCCTTAATTGTGGAAAACAACGCAACTTTATCTGTATAGTCACCTCCAGTACTTAAATTCACTGTTTTGTTCATTTTGCTCAGTAAAAAAATAAAACATTTTTCACAAAACTGACAGTTTCAGCCTTAATGGAGAGTTCCAGCTTGTTATGAGGTGGAACATTTTCTATAAATGTGAGTAATTTGGTTGGTGCTTACATTTGACAATTAACACTTAAATTACACTAGATTCTAAACATGTTAGGTATACTAGTGAGAGTTAACGCCTTTGTAATAAACCTTTTTTTATCTCAAAGCCTACCAAAAATAAAGACAAAATATAGTTACCCTGAATGACCATATAGCAAACTTCATGGGTAATATCTATGATAGTAAATTAAATCTTTATATTCCGACGTTATTGTTTGAAATATGCGTTGTTGATGTGAAAATTTGAAATGATCAGCTCACCAATGAGAAGCACCGTTCCAACTGCTAACCCACCACCTGTTAGTGAAAAACATCAGCAGCATTAGTTACATATTACCTACATTTATCTTTATTTCAATAGAAGTAAAACAAAAATAATCTTTTTATTCTATTGAAAAATCAGGGGTTTTATTTTGCAATCAAGTTTTCAAACATTTTTAGCAATATAGCTGTCGTTCAAGTTTCGGTCTATCTTTCACCACCTTACAGGTATGAACTTTGTAAACTGAGCAGATGTTTTTCAAGAAGTGCCAGTTATGTCTTTTTTATGGTAATTAAGCAAATTATTCATAAACAGTAAATTTAGAATCATTTACTTCTCCTTGATTGAATTAGATTGAGTTTACTCAGTAAAAATAATGCACATAAATGGTACATAAAAACACTAGGATTACACAAGAAAGTGAACACACTTATTTCTATTGTGGTCCAATAGTGCTATCGATCTAAAAAGGTAAAGTTTCTAAATTGAATGATAAACCTTCTGTGTGCAGTCAGGTATACAGAAAGTAACTCTGTAGGACTCGTTATGCTACGAGTCCTACAGACTACAGTCAACAGTGACAAATCCCACTATATTTACAGTGGAAAAACACACTTTTGAGAAACCTACTACAATAGCAATAACAAAAACATGCTGGCTGCTTATAAATCTGGACGTTATTGATTGAATAACCCTGTTAGCCTGTGTAGCATCTTTAACTACATGACACTGACCGAGCAGATAGTCGAGCGACGTAACACCGGTCGAAACTAAGAGCTGTCCATTTTGAACCGAAGGTCTGGTACCGGGTATGGAGATTAATTTGCTCCTTGTTTTCTTCTGAAAGCTCGTAGTATTGAACGGTAAACGTTCAGCAGAGGTTTTACCCACACTGCTCAAGGGAGCTGCCATATTGCTAGTAACATGGCGACGCCTTCAATGTTTGGATGCATGCTGTCCAATCAGAGAAGTGTTTGTTGAGGCTCGACCAATGAGGATAGCGAATGTTATGACGTCACTTCAGGATACGAGGAAGTATAATTTGTTTTGATAGGTGCATGGTCAGAGTTTTGGATTATACAGTTCGGTAAGTAAAGAAAGCTCCGCTGTTTGTTTTTTTTATTTTTTATTTTTATGAGTTTTCTGCTACATTTCTATATGCATCTACGTTCACGTCAATTAATCCAGAGCTCGTGTATTTCACTGTTTAAGAATAAGCCATCTCTTGTGGCAGTTTGTACGGAAACGACTTTGTTTAATCGGCTTTTTCAAATTCAGAACATTCCTGCACATGTTTCTGCATTTGTAATGTTGCCTCAGTGCAAATTAATGTCACTGCATTAATAAAACTGAGCGGCAAATCATAAATGAAATAAAGCCAAAAATGCGCCAGTTTCAGTAAGTCAATAAAGAAATTAAAATGATTTTGTGTACTGTTTACAATAAATGAAAGTGTGCCTGACACATTTTGAGGACTTTGACACACAGAGGGAGGTCACACTAGTTCCTTAACATTCCTTTTATTTTGTCATCTGGGCAAACCTTTTGTTCACATGTGTCACAATTCTCTGTGCATGAAGTATAATTTATATTTTTTGTCTTTTTGCAATGTATGTAGGCACAGGTGGAGTAGTTTTTCATTACAAAATGCCTAAAGCAATGCTTAAACTTTGTTACTGTTGCACATAATAATATAATAATAATATAGAGAGAATCACACTTCATTTTCCATTATTGTTAAGTAAAAATTAAACATGAAAGTTTAACGCTGGACAGCACAGCAAGTAATGCAACCAAACTTTTCTGATAGACAACATAGATGGAAACTCAAAGCCTGTAGATTAATATTCCAGGTGCATAGATGCCCTTTTTCCATTACATGCTCAGGATTACACCATCTATTGTTAACAAGCACTACAATCCTTCTTCCTTAATCTGTTCACTCACTGTAATCTCAATTTGTGTAGTCTGTGTAGTATAGAGATGCATTGATTTCTGAAATGTGTTTATGCAGCCATGTCTTGTTGAAACACATAGTACAGCATTCTCAATTTGTTTGTGCCTCATGCTCTTCCATTCTAATTATCAGTGATTCCTTATTCCCCATTATTGAGTGAAGAAATGGTTTAAACTCATTGTTGCTCTCTACTTTGCTTTTTTCTTGTCAATATGCA
>JAOXNZ010000044.1:11038106-11056674 GCA_028566095.1 Kryptolebias brasiliensis
GGGGGTGCACTATCAGCAACCGTGCAAGCCAAACATAATTTTGCAGCCACAGATCGAGCGACTTGATCATTATGAAAGTTTTTGTGAGTTTGGGAAATCCATTGTGTAGGAGAAAGTGCTGTGTTTGTTCTGATGATGCCAGGCACTTTGCCCCACTTGTAAAAAGAGTTCTTGGTAACGTTGGCTGAAATGCTGTGAGAAAGCAAACAGTCCACAGATCTCCAGAGCCTTTGATCTGAGGAGAGGGGAATGTGAAGGAATCACAAAGAAGGCATGTTTTAGGGTTTGTAAAAGAAACATTGTGTCTCTGTACAGTTTTTTTTTTTGTTAAAAAACACAAACAAAAATGCTAAATAATCTTTTACATACATTGATGTAGTCCTTTTTTATTGTTCAGTTTTTGGTTTCCATATGCTTTATTTAGCCCCTGTTTTAGTTTAATCTTAAATCTATTAATAATCAGCACACGTGTTGTCTCTCAGTAATCACCCTTCCCAGTACTCCCTGGTTTTCCTCAGGTCCTTTTTAGATTATTTATTAACCTCTGTGCAGTTTGCTGTTTGCTGGTTCCTTTGTTGCCTTGTTTTTATTATTAAAAGTAATGCTGAGTTCCTGAAAACTGCTTCCTTCGTGAGTGCATTTTTCAACCCATCACCTACCAAACAAAAAGAACGTCATTTAAATTTACATATAATAAAAATATTTGAGGATTTTGAAGATTAACACTTTATAGATAATAATAGTAAAATAATAAAGTTTACTCACAATGTGGAGGATGTGTAACATAAAAAAATACAATCTTCTGATGTTTTTTTTATCATATTCTATAATTCAGCTCAAGCTGAGGTCATGTTGTCCCTTTATTGATATTGTGTGCCTGTTTTTTGGTTTAAACTAGTCTTCTATTACTTAGCACAGTTGTACCAATTAACATATTTTCTGTTTCCTCAACCTAAATAAATATCCCTCACCTCATGAACTAAAAAAATAAATTGTATTTTTTAGTCTCACTTATTGTTTTTTCTAAATTATTGCTTATGTTTGGAAAATATATTCACTCATATATTCAGTAACATCATTCAGGCCTTGACTTGCACAAAGAAATAAAGGTTTTTGTTCTGTATCAAAATGTATGTTTTTAATAAAGTACCTACAAAGTTACACAAATGATTACAACATCATAACCTGGAAAAGATAATTATACCTTTAATACTTTTAAGGTGAGGATAAATAGCTAAACTAAGATTTTGATAGTCAAAGTCTGGATGGAAGTGTGGAGGCTTTCCCAGTGGCTTGAAAGCGACAAAATTGTTAGTTTTAGGGTTTTTTTCTCAGCTGAGGCTTTTCTAGGTTGATTTTTTTCTGTTTTATGTCCCCGTTACCATTGATGTTGATGTGCACCCCCCTCTCACACAGATATATACAGTGGGGCAAAAAAGTATTTAGTCAGCCACTGATTGTGCAAGTTCTCCTACTTAGAAAGATGAGAGGTCTGTAAATTTCATCATAGGTACACTTTAACTATAAGAGACAAAATGAGGAAAAACAAATCCAGGAAATCACATTGTAGGATTTTTAAAAATTTATTTGTAAATTATGGTGGAAAATAAGTATTTGGTCAATAAGAAACCAGGAAAATTTCTGGCTCTCGCAGACCTGTAATTTCTTCTTTAAGAAGCTCTTCTGTCCTCCACTTGTTACCTGTATTAATGGCACCTGTTTGACCTTGTTATCTGTATAAAAGACACCTGTCCACAGCCTCAAACAGTCAGACTCTAAACTCAACCATGGCCAAGACCAAAGAGCTGTCAAAGGACACCAGGATGAAAATTGTAGACCAGCACCAGGCTGGGAAGAGTGAATCTACAACGAAGCAACGAAGGAGTGGCTCCGTAAAAAGCATTTCAAGGTCCTGGAGTGGCCTAGCCAGTCTCCACACCTCAACCCAATAGAAATTTTGTGGAGGGAGTTGAAAGTCCGTGTTGCCCAGTGACAGCCCCAAAACATCACTGCTCTAGAGATCTGCATGGAGGAATGGGCCAAAATACCAGCTAGAGTGTGTGCAAACCTGGTGAAGACTTACAGGAAACGTTTGACCTCTGTCATTGCCAACAAAGGTTATGTTACAAAGTATTGAGTTGAACTTTTGTTATTGACCAAATACTTTTTTTCTGCCATAATTTACAAATAATTTTTTTACAAATCCTACAATGTGATTTCCTGGATTTTTCCTCATTTTGTCTCTCATAGTTGAAGTGTATCTATGATGAAATGTACAGACCTCTCACCTTTCTAAATAGGAGAACTTGCACAATCAGTGGCTGACTAAATACTTTTTTGCCCAACTGTGTGTATATATATATATATATATATATATATGCTTCTCACATGAACACATGGTAGCTTGAAAATGTGTTTCCTATGCAAATGGAAACAAACTATCTGATCATCTCAGTCTGATGATGGCTGCTAATATGTTAAAGAATAAAAACAGTTTTAATGCCTTTAGTTTATGGCAGTGTGGACGTAGAAAGTAATAGATCTTTTTCATTATATTGAATTGTACACAGTCATCTTGGTGATTGTGTTCGCTGTCACTTAATAATGTGTTAATTATTCTTGTTTACTTATTGCATTAATGTTTCCACATCCATCAAATGTACTCTAGGCCAAGCAATGAAAAAAAAAAACTTGGAAATTTGCATGTTTTAGTGTTGGCTTCGGGTCATTGGTTTTTAGATATACTAATACACACAGAGACAAATCACACAAATAATAATAAAACAACAACAACACTAAAACGCCTCTAGTAGTTGTCATATCTGACCACCCCTGATGGAGTGATGTCTCATTAATAAACGGCTTGCAGCAACAGCATGGCGTTACCTCTCCCACTTTTACTGAGCCATGGTGACACTTTTGATTTGATCTACAAGCTCACTGAATGTAAAATAAGTCTGGATGTTTTTGTAAGGTAATAATTTTATAAAATGTTAGAAAAAACCAAAAGGTTTTTAATCATGATATTTTGATTATAACAAAGGGGCCCCATTGCAAACCTTTCAAATAAATCTGTGCAGATTTATAGGAAAATTGTGCCCTCCCACATGCATCATTTTTGGCAGGAAATAGAAAATTTTCTAACAGAGTATTCCTATTAGGGGCTTTATGAGGCTGCTTATATATATGAAACAATATTTTACTGAATCAGAATTTACTACAAATGAACACAACATCTAACAGCAGAGCATCTGTAATTTGGCCAAAATAAAAGTAAAAATGAAATTAAATTAATAAAAAAACAAATTTATCTGGATTTAGGCCAGTTCAGTCTTGCTATTTTGGACAATTTATTATTCAACAAAAACACAATATATTGTAGTTAATCAAAAAACCCATAAGATAATGAAACAATTGGACAATTTAAGAAAGAAAAAGATAAACAACTTAAAAGATTGCCCATAGAATGGAATTTTTTTTACAATATCTTGTATAAAGGGGGAGAAATACACTGTTTGGTTTTCTTCTGTCTTCAGGTGAGCTCTCTCTCCAGCTTTGTGTTTGAGCGTTAACCCATGGTGTCTTCTTTTTTTCTTTCATGCAGCTTTGTTTGTTTGTTTGTTTGTTCGTTGCTTTGGGACTGATGAAGGAATGAAAGTTCCAAATTAATGAAATTGAGGGAGGAGATTCAGTTAATGCTCATAACAGTGTTTCATGTCATTGCACACTCGTGTAATTATCAGTGTGCTAATTACTAATTAGTTTAAAAAAAGGGGGGGAAATCAATAAATATTGTTTTATTTAAAGGGAAGGAAATTAAAATTAGTTGGGCACAATCCTTTTGTATAGCTTGTTGTCCATGCTGATACACAATCAGATTACCCATTATTTTGGAACACATCTGTAATCAATGTTTGTCTTTGGATCACTTGAGGAGTCCATGTGTACCATGAGGACCTCCAGGCCGGTCCAGATTTATTTTTCATTGAACATGCTGTGACTTGAGGAAAACTGAGATGGAAGACAGAGAAAGAGGGACATGTAGAGAGGAGGCGCAGTGGCAACTAAAAAGTGGGGGGAAAAAGGAGAGGTACTGTGATTGACAGTTGTCTGGCCCGGTGCCTGCTGAGGTTGTTCCCCCCGTCGACTGCTATTATCAGCAGAAGGACTTCCCCATCGCCTTGGCAGCGACTGTGTCACCCCTCTCCCCTGGAGGATGCTATCCCATTTGGGAGGAGATGAATAGGGGTCCCCTCACCCTGTATGAGGTCTCTGAGGACAGAATCTTTACAGAGGGGGCACAGAGGAGTAAACAGACTTTGTGTCAACACCAGCATCTTGAGGAGCACCAACAGCCTCGTATACTTTGCTTGTGAGTGTTTGACTTCAAACTAGTTTTACAGTTTCAAGACAAAAAGTTCAGCAGATGGCTATCACCATATGGCTTCAGTTATAAAATATGACATCCTAAAGTTAATTTAGGAATTTATAAGGTGCTTTGCATTCATCAGGGCTGAATGATGTGTCTTTGAGGAACTAATTTAACATGGCTTTTTTAAAGGCTCAGCATTAGTCACTTTTACTTGTGTTAATTTAAAAACTGAGTGATTCTGACATGAAAGTGACGGAGCAGCTTGTCATGATGTTTGTCCCCTCTTTAGCATTTAGAGCTGTGTGTCTGAGAGTATTTTGGGCACACAGTTCATTTCTAAAGGAATGCAGACAGCTCACAGACAACACACAGACACCTGCACTGTGTGCTGATTGGCATGTTCAATGTGCTATGTGTAATGCAAGCGAATCCTTCACTTAGGCAGGTGTGGGAGCTGGAGAGCGAGAGAAAACACCAGGAGACGGAAAAGAAAAGAAAGCATGTGCAGGTGTCATGGACGGGTTTTTATTACATTTTTGTTCTTTTGACGACATCCCTGCAGCTGTGGGTGTGGAGAGCCTCTTGACTTGCTTGTAAATGTGCACATGTTCTTTTCTTGCTGTCGGATCAGCTGTGAGCTAGCCACCAGGAGAGAAAACCTGACAGCGTGGACAGCTACTATTTGAAGCCTAATATTCTCACACGTATGATTTTCCTCCATTAAAGAGCCACCTGGATAAATGGTAATGCTTTTATCAGCAGCATTGTCACCTAATGTGGTTAGTGAGTGTGATAAGTACAGAGGATGGTATCCCTGGTGAGGAACTATTGAGATGTTTTGTACTTCTTATGTATACCATGACACCTGAACCTACTCTGTCATCCTAGCTGTCAGCCTGCAGCAGCCTTCAGCTGATCGTACCGCAATCAGGCAGAAACCTTTCTTCCTATACTGACACACACACAAACTTATACTTTCTTACTCTCAATTTAACCCTGGTGTGTGTGATGGGGCCTGTGGTAAGGTTCCTTGCGGGTGTTAATAGCCAATGGAGCAGATTTCGTAATGAGTGATTAATCTAGTCGCTTGCCATCACAGCAGCACATTAGCCATTTATACAAATTCAGTCCACTTGCCCAAGCAGAAGATCCAAATGCATATTTAATGTTTATCTTTTACAGATCTCGTTTTAGTAGACCTGTTTTTGAAGCAAAGTCTTTGAAAAGGTGATAAAGTCCATGTGAAGCCAGTCAGCTCCAGCCTAACAAAGTCAAGCAAGTTTGTCCTGCATATTTGTGTTCTCACTTCAAGGAGAAGCAGGGATTGTGAGACAATTATTATAATCTGCTTAAATTAGTTTACAATTAACTCTAAATCTTGGGTAAGGTGTGTCACATCGTTCAAATGAGAGATAATAGAGATAGTATGAAAAGAGAGATGAAGCATGTATTGTCAGGACAGAAAATGCAGCTTCCCTGGGAGAACCAGAGAGAGGACAGTTGCTGAGAGTGTCTGCATTTAAGTACCTCAATCATGCACCTGTCACTCCGCTTCCTCACGCAGACGTCAGTGTTTACCAAAATGAGGGCTGACAGAAGACATCAGCGCTGGTTTGTGTGCAAACAGCTTGTGCGGACAGCCTCGTGGAACCAGCCTTGCATTGCGCACGGATGCATTTCTTCTACTTCATGTGAGATAATGTTTTAGACTATTCAAAGCAGGAGAACCACACTCTTGTTAGGATGTCATTTTGTGTCAGTTTGCTGACAGCACGTGTACAAAACACTGTGCATGCAGCCTAATATCTATGGCCGTGCCCCTACCATCCCATAGTGTCAGGCTAATTGTCATTATTATCTCAGGCCAGAGAAATATAGTCAGAAAACACATTAAGTATCTCGGTAAGTTAAAATAACCTTGAATACATTTGCAATGGATCCCCTATTTCTGAAAGCTTAACAGTTTCAGCATCATGCATTCCAAGTCACCCGGACAAAGTCTGAGCGCAGGTTTCAGGCAAGGCTGGTTCCAAATCAACTGTGATAAATGGGCAGATAAGACAATCAGTGCACACTGTGACATAGGGCAACGTTAGCTGTCAGATCAGAGTTCTGCAGGGAAGTTCAGCTACACCCATGGTCCTGCAGCCAAGAAAAGAACAGCACAGGGAGGTGCATCTTAGCCTGTGCAATAATACCTTAACTAGAGTATCAAACCACACTTCATTTTAGCTCATTTACTTTTCTACACTTTTGTATCGTATGTATATGATTTAGGCCTGTAAACATAGAAGGAATGAAGTGACAGTGGGTTAAAAACTTGTGTCAACTAATGCAGGGAATCCCAGAACCTCATCATCCTCAAGCAAGGAAAGAAAAGGAGTTGTCAACTATGAAACTTGAACCTATGTAAAGCAAGTTGTTGTTCAGATATGTAAACACACATTGCCAGTTGCTGATTATAGTAAATTCAGTGTTTGCCTGCTTGCTAGATGAAATGGTTTGGTTGAATAGTGTAGGAAATGTCCACACATTATGATTCTCTGTCTCCTGTGTCACAGAAAGAAATGCCCCTCATTTTTCTTTTCTCATTTCCAGGACACAACAATAAGTCTGTTTGAGTGATTCTCATTTGTAGAAATTATGCTCTCTTTGCTTTTTCTTAACATCAAAACAAATGCTGCTCTTTACACAGATTTTCCCAATCACAACTTATTGCTCCATATGATCTAACAAAACCAGAGAAAAGCTGTTTTTTTTTGTTGTGAAATAGCTTTTGCTGTAGTAATTCTGTTTTTATTGCCCTGCAGCACTGTTATCACTTTTTATCACCTAATAGAACTACTCCAGTCTCATTCACAAATTCAGTATAACTTGTTTTTCCACATTGGACTTAGTTTAATGCAAATGTCAGCTGAAGGTTTCCTTCAAATAACATTAATCATCAGTGCATTACAATAGTAGCAGAAATGCCTGTTAATGCTCACTTCTAGGCTATAGATGTTTTAAAAAGGAGCATTTATGCAGGATTGAGTGCACACAGAATGAAAATAAAGCAACTTCTGAGATATGAAATATTTTTATGTAGATTTGATTATTATGCGCAATGCTGAGCGCGAGCGAGGCTGACGATCAGCTGTCTGCAGCAGTCATAGTGACTGGCCGGTTGAGTTTTTATTTTGAGATGTGAAGACAAAGATGCCAGTTTAGGAAAAGGAAGGTTGATATGACAATACTGCCACCTAGAGGTTTCAGAGAGGAGTAAGACAAGAGTGTTGCTGTTAGTGTTCAGTCATGAAAAAGGCCAGTGGTAAATACATGTGCAGATCCCGCTTCACAGTAATAATGCTTCTCACACATATTAACATTAGAACATCACTAACGTGAAATTAACACCTCACGTGCGTGCATTTGTCTGCACCAGCATATGTTTACTTCTAGGCTGTTCCTATCAAAATGATAAAGACAAATCTGGCTGCATTGTGGTTACATCAGGTGGGTCATCCTCTAAAAAAAAAAAAAAAATCTCCACTGAATCCCATCTGTCCTGCAGAAGTAACCCAGCACACACTGACCTGCTCTCATCTGCTGTTAAACAAACAGATATATGGTATGTGGCTAGACTTATTTAAATAAAAAAAATAGAACGGGGGCTCACCTGTGAACCAGAAATGCCCTGTTCAGGTGGGACCAGTTTTGACCTGTTGCCACAGGGACCCTAATGTAAGAGGTGAAGGGGGGGAGTGGCCATCTGGTGTGTGTGATTGCATGTGTGTTCGTTTGTTTGTGTGTCAAAAAAAGCATTAATGGGCCAATAGATGTTTCAAACAGCTGTCACCATAAACTACATGAAAATACAATGGGCAATTAAAACTCTAAACATTTACATCTATTTGTTCTGTAGTGCATCCAACAAATTAAAAATCCGTGTTAATAATCTGTTTTTTCTTATTCCACAGTACATAAAAATTATATAGATACAAAATATTTTCATCTTTTATGTTACAAGAGCTGGAGGTTGAGAAGTGTAGAATATAGACACTGGAAATGTTTTAACTTTTTTATTCATTCTTTGGTAATTTTCACTATATGCTTTATATCTGGTGTATTGACTTGCTATAGCATGATAAAAAACATAGAATCCTCTGACAATGACAGTGATGTGATCTTCTATTTTTTACCGTCAAAAGGTCAGTTGTTTCTACAAGAGTAACAGTAAGAGTCAAAACAAAATCGCACTCACTAATCGGAATGATAACATGCACCAGCTCAGACAGGGAATGACCTTTGCTGTTTGTAAAGAAGAGCTGGTTGTCTGGCAATCCACACTCTCGCACACAAATATATATATAAATACACGCTTACCTCATGAGAGTATTAGAAAAATCAGATTGGGATTTAAATTGGTTGTAGGCCTTGGGGCCGTGTTTGACTGCGTGGTTCTCTTGCTTCTGTCTCTCTAAGGTCATTTAGAAAGTGCTTGTTTAAGGATGAGTGATTAACAGAGATGTCCAGGGGCTTCCAACTCATCTGAGGCTTCCTGGAAAGGCAGGATAGACCTGCTACTGTGACATGGCTGAGCAGTGAAGGCTCCGGGGCTTTGCCATCCAGTACAGTGGGGAATTCTGCTGCAGTCATGAATCCCTGTAAAGAAGGCTCTTGTGTTTAAACTGCACATGCAAAATTACATATAAAAAGCTTGATTGGGGAATTTCTCAAGTGGATTTAAATCAGTCACACAGTGTAGCACTCTCTGAACTAGACCCTTTAATATCAAGAGAAAACATGTTACCATATTCAAATGACAGCAATAACATGCACGTCTACACACCCATGTGGTAACACACATGTGCACACACACAAACACACTCACAGACGAGCATTCAATGCAACAAAGTCCTCTCTTGAACCTGACATCCAATTTAACAAACACCAGTTTAAAGTCCTGTTGACAAGAAGCAGGAAGCGAGAAGCGAAAGAGGATATGACATGAGGAGAAATCGGCTCCTTCTGTTCCTTGTCACTCCAGATTATTGAAGACTTACCCAACATGCACCTGGGGGAATCAGTGTCTGTCCACACAAGTCTCTCTGTCTTATGTTGCTCTGCTTCTCTCTCTAAGACAGTTTTTTATTTTTTTTATTTCTCTTTTCCTCCTAATCCAAATTCTATTGCACACTCTTGTTTGAATTTCTTTTATTCCCATAATGCTTTTACATATAATTTACATTTCTTTAAATTCTACCATGTCCAGAGCGGGCACGTACATCAGCCTGTGTGTGTTTATACATATGTGTACATGTGAGAGCAGATGTTTGCTCGAGGCGGACTCACATGTCGGTCCCTGATATCTCAATAGAAATGTGGGACAAACTTGAAATCACAAAGGAACTTTGCATCAAGATGTATTCAGCTCTGAATAAATAACAGGATCAGCTCATCTCCATCACATCGTTTCGTCCACATTTTGGGTCTGACTATTCATTACATGACAATTTATTATAATTTGCATTATTTCTACATGTTCAAGGAGGAGGAAAAATACATCTGTTAATAGCGCAAATCCCTTGATAACGTCTCAACAGAATAGGCCTCTGCTTCCCATCCGATATTAATAGGTCTTAGAAACACATCTGTAGTTATTACAGTTATTTATACATTTTACCTCACAAAGCTGGCATACCTCAGTGAACACTAAATATATTTTGTCAAACTCTTTAATAGTAATTTAATGAACCGTAACCTTTGGATGACAATTAATGCCAGATGTATTTCCACAGTGTTCATTTATTACTGGCTAATTTTACCTTGCCTGTATGTTCCTGCTCTGCAGATATTCATGCAAGTCTTGTTTAAATGAGCTTTGCTTCATTAGTTAGCCTCACCGGGACAAAGACTTGGCCTTCCACTTTCTGGAACTGCGTTTAAAAAAAAATCCAGCTATCAATTCTTAATGAATATGTTTATAAAAAAAAAAACAGAGGCTAATAAATGAGCTGCTTTTCATTATGAGTTATTTTGATAAGACTCAGCTGAATTCATGAGGGAGGTGCACTTTGAAGCTGAACTTTAACATTGGTGTCACAAACCTTGTAAACTTGATTAAATTTATGTATTTCTATTGGAGTCCAAAACAAATTTGTCCAAGGGGACAATAAGATATATAATATCTCCTTGCATTGTCTCACCTCGTATCGTATCATGCTGTTTCTGTATTTTATTGTATCCAATTGTATTGTATAGCATAGTATTGCATAATATCGTATAAGATAAATTCATTTTATATTGTCTTGTATTATAATTTCCATATTGTATCCTATTGTGCTGTGTAATATTGTATAGTATCCTATTGTATTGTATCATATTATATTTTATTATTTTATTGAGTCAGACCTTGCCAGACTTTTTAAAGTGCTTCCAGTTTATAAGCATTATCATAAGTCTGGAACCTTTTAATCAAGTGAGACATTCATCACAAGATCTCAAAAATATTTAGTTTCCTCTTGTTCCCTTTTCTCCCTCCAACCCTTCTCACTATGTTTCCAGTCTATCATACATCCCCCCTTACTGGGATCAGTGGGGCCATCACGCGCACACCTTTGATGTCTCCCAGAGTTAAGCTGGGTTTGAAGTCAGATTAGTGAATCGTAAACACCCTTTTAGACCTTCAGACTCTCCCTGCAGAATGAGGGAGAGGGGAAAGTGAAAGAGTTGTGGGATTAACTCACACATCATCGCTGAAACATTGGCTGATCTAAACTAAAGCTTCATGTTTCCAAGTGCAAAAACATACTGAAGGGTTCAAGTTTTTACTACCCTGGTTATATTCGCTTTTCTTTTCATTTTAGTCTTTTTTTGGGGGGTGCTGTGAAAAGGCCAGATTAAAGCAGACAGTAGTACACACACATATATAAATATATATATGCACACATGTACGGAGAGAGGGCAGTGTTTTTCAGACGAGAAGCCCGTCTGTCTCTTTCACATTCCATTAGTTCCTGGAGCTACATCAGAGGGCAGAGAGCGCACACAGACATTCCTGCAAGACGCAGATGTCAGGATCAAAAGTCAGACTGACTCCTGTACGCAGCAGGGGAGAAAGACAGAAATGAAGAAAGGAAAGAGGCAGAGAGCCAGAGAGGAGAAAGAGTTTAGACTACATCTTTTTTTTTATTTACCATTCTGTGTGTTGAAACCCATAAAACATCATTCACTCCTTTAACAAATCCTCCATTTTCCCCCAAACAAAGGCTTTATCCACCTCTGTGTGTGTATCCATCTGCACCTGTAATGCTTTGTGTATTTACTGTTCTCACAGCTTTTGTTGCTATTGTTACTTACTGCTCTCTCTCTCTCTCGCTGCCAGGCTGATGGGAAACCATGCACCATGCTGCCTACATCTTGTGCCTTGTTTCAGTTATTAAAAGGCACGGGACCAGATGGTGTGTGTGTGTGGGGGTGTGTATGTGTGTGTGTCTCCAGGTCTTCACTTTGGCTCCAGGCTCTTCCAGAACTGGCACAAGCCCAACTGGGTCATCCATGCAAAGACTCGCTCCATCTCTCCTCCTCTTCTTCACCAAGAGCGCATCTGTGTGGGCCTTTATAAAGAGAATGTGCATGTTTTTTTTTGTTTGTGTGTGTTTTTGTGTGCTTCCAGTAGAGCTACAGTATTTATTAAAGAAAGAAAAAGAGGGGTCGGGGAGTGGGGGTAGGGGTGGGTGGCTGTTGGGTAAAATGCGGCTGCTCCTCAGCAAAAGCTAAATTCTATTTTACACATGTCCCTTTCTCCTCCTGGGTCCCTTTCCCTCTTTTCTTTGTTTACTTTCTATCACATTGGATTTTTGAAATTCTTTTTCTGTCTCTCATGTCTTGCCAGCAGAGACACCAGGTGAATATTTGATCAAGATATGCCATTTTTGCATTATAAGAAAAAGAAAAAGGTGAAAACAAGGTGGCGAGCTTCAAACTGCAGGGACTCTGAAATAAGTGGCAGAAGATAGGAGGCTGAAGACTTTTACTGTTAAAATAAAAAGAGGGAAGAAGTTAAGGGGAACCATGGATCTTGTAAGGCTGCCAAAGCCGCAAGAAGCTGGGAGACAACAGACTGTCACCAAACATCAACAACAAGCAGAACTCGTCTGAGCTCACAACATTGTGCATGTGATTTTTACAGATGTGTCTTTAAATAGACAAGCACTGTACTTTAATATGAGCTCAGATCCTACTCAAATGCTTACACATCACTGTTACAATAAGCAGACTTGAGACGAGACATCATGGATTCAGCTCAGAGCTTTGCTGCAAATCTTTCATCTATCACGCTGCGTGTACTTCACTTTTTGAGACAGGGACAGGAATTTGACAAGCGGGCGATTAGCTCAGTTTGCTTCAAGCAGTGCTTTCACTCTGCTTAACCTCTAAAAACAAACACAAAAAAGAATACATTTTCATATTCTAATGCATAAATTTGTGCAGTTTTGCAGGTTTTCACCTCACACTACACAATATATATACTGTAAATGAATTTTATCTACAAATGAGAATCTTTACTTCTTTTTTTTAGCTTCCCACCTGTCTCACTGCTGCATGTTGTCCTTGCACCAGCTGCCTCTCAGCTTGCACAAAGGCCACTGATTACATTAGTCCTCAGAGGGCTGCCCAGATCAATAAGAGTCACTGTTCAATCCAGTGCAATCAGAACCACTCACTAATGAGAGGGAGAAAAGTGTAGACAGAGATAAGACATAGTATGACAAGAAAACTGACAAGACTCTGCTCCTTTCACAACAAACTGAAATCTTGAATATGTTTTTGTATTCTGGTTCTGAGAGTAACAGCTGTTTTTAATCAGTTTTAGGTCACATTTACCATAAGATTGTCAGACTTCCCTTCTCCTTTCATCAGGTTTCTTTCATGTGAAGAGACTATTTTTCATTTCTCTTTCCTACTATTCCATTGTTTATCAGGGGCCTCTTTCTCTCTTTTTTTTAGCTCCTTCTTTTTCTCTCTTGCACATCGCCGTTTAATGATGGTAATTTTCCACCCAGGTCCGAGAGTGAGCTGATGTGGCGAGGCTCTTGGCCCCCCTGCTGTTCCTGATGAGGCATGATGGGAAATTACCCAGAGCTCTCTGTTGTCAGATAGTAACTCACTGTTTGGTTGTAATAAGCAGGCAAACCCCTGCATGTGTGTTCACACACATGCACACACACACACGCGTAGACACCTCTGATTGTGTGCGTTAATTGCACTGTGTGAGATCACCGCAGTGACCACAGCTGTGTGGGCTACGCCTCGCTTTCCGGGTCACTTGGGTCATCAGCTCCCCCAGAACGGCTCCAGCACTGTCACTGTCAGACACGACAGCACATAATGAGAGCTCTACTCACTGTTCGAACACCACTGAAACACTCTTCTCCATCCATGCATCACTTCCTTTCTTTCACTTTCCTTCACTCTCCAGACGTCCTTTTTTACATTCCCATTTTGTCAATGTCTCTGTGTTTGTGTGTTTATTGACAGGCCTCTCAGGGACAAGACCACTGGTTGTGTTTGTGTGTGTTGGGGGGGGTGGATGCCCCCAACACAGTGGTGTGTCACCTCTGCAGCAGCGCTGTCACCAACAAATGGCGCTTTAGTGGAACCCTGTAAAGAGAATCCTGCTGAGGTACTGTTTGAATCAGCTTGGAGGCAGCGGGGGGCTGTAGGTTCTGTTTGATCAACATCAGTTGATGTTGGGAAGACATCCACTGTCGGTTTAACTACAGATGACCATCTCCAGTAAACACAGACAGCAGGTATTTATCATAAAGAGCAAGTAAAGTATATTTAGAGAATATCAAATAAGCTTCAGAGGGCCTGGACTGAACTTTTTGTAGTTCCAACCATCTGAGAGACCTGTATGAAATGAATAATTAGTCTCTCCTGAATAAATATTAACTGATATAGTGAAAAAGCAATTAATTAAAAGTAATAAAGAGACAGGATTCCTTTTAAAGTTCCTTCTAAGTATATATATGCATTAGGTTGTAAATTAGTTCAGTGTTGGACCAAAATTGACCCACAAAAATACAAATTTGCAACCCTAATTTCATATTTTTTAAACACAATCAAATGTTTTTATGTCCTGTTTTTAAAGTAAAGTAAAGCCAGTCTCATTTATAATAAAAACTGAAAGCAAGACCTCAGTTTTAATTTCATTTTGTATTTCTTTTTCAAGACTTTAGTTGATGTTTAGTGAATAATTTCAATTTTTCTTCGAAGGCTTTAGAAGAATTCAAAGTTAGATCCAGAGAAGTTAAACCTAAACCTTCTGGTAATGTGGAAAGTTGAAACTCAGGCAAGGTCAAAGAGTTATATTAAGTAAATTTTGGATAGATTTGACTTTTGCTTTGCTGTTTACAACAAAAACATTGTTTGACTCCACAGTGAGTTGATTATGTATCAACCTGTATCACAATACAGACTTATGTGCAATAAGGGATTTCAAAAACATCTAGAGCAGCTCAAAAAGAGACAAATTAAGACAACTTTATAAATCATGTCAAGAATAAATACCATATATACAAGGCCACTTGTGATGAAAATGTTTAAAACATATTAGTCATGTCTCGATAAATTAATTGTAAAAGATAATCCCTTAAGTATAAAACAAGCCAATTCAGCTTGACCTTTTTAAATATTAAAACTAACGTGTTGGTTTTGCAAAGCTAGCTGGATTATTTGAAATATCATACATGTTCTGTTATACTGCACATTCAGTAGATCAGGACTAAATAAGTCAACATGTCTGATTCTAAAACACGTCCTACCTACAGTGTATAAATCATATTGAGGGCACAATAATTAGACTTTTCCCATTCCGTGCCTTAGCAGCATTTCTGTGGCGATCCCCTTCTAAGAAAGACTCCAACTAATGGATAACACTCAGCATTACTGCTATCATGGTGCCGTTAGCTGAATGTGGCCGAAATGGCATTGCCCAGCTAAACTGGTGGGACTGAAAACAGCATCAGATGGGACAGAATCTGTCCAACTCTCTCTCTCTCTCTCTCTCTCTCTAGCTCTCTCTCTCTCTCTCTCTCTCTCTCTATTTCATACACACACACCCACAGGCCAGAAGCTGACAGTAAATAAAACCAAAGTCCTTCCTTAATTAGCTCTTTGCCTGAGGGTGAAAACACAGAGAAACTGTGTCAGTCTCTCTCAGTGTTGGACCCTAAGCTGCCACCCAGCCCATCCGACCACGGCAGCCAAGAAAAAGGGCACTTCAGTACACAATTTGTGTTCACATGCCTTTAATTTACTTAAATTTTATTTTTTTGAAGTCAGTTTTCCTTACTTCCTAATTATCTATTTATTGTGTTTTTCTATGTGAACTCAATTCCCAAACTCTACAATTAACAATGTCAGTTTTGTGCACAGACATATGCTCTAATTAAAATCATCAGTGAAATGATTTTACAATTAGGCCATGAATATCATGAGATATATGAACTCACTCAGGTGAAATTTATAAAACCTGATTAAATCAAACAATGTGAAATAAATAAATAAATAAATCAGTATTTACCTTTTAGCCTCAGTAATGTCTCAACCTCCTGTCTGAACCTTCATTAGGATTTGAAAATAAACATTCTCCACTCTGCAGCCGTTCACGAGTTAGTGACCCTCATGCACACATTAATAAGAGCTGCAAGCATAAACATAATCATTTTAAATCATATGTGTCCTATTTATTTTGCTAAATATTTGAATTTACTTGATATTTATTATAATGACAAAATCAACAAAACTGTGTGAAGCTGGAAATGCGGAGACATCTTTTAGATGAGACTGTGGTCTGTGTAAAAATCTTGTCTTCTGAGGAGATTGTTTCTGTGGAAGCGCCTCAGCTGATAGGAAGAAACTGGGATGGCAGTGCACTACTGACCCCTGCTGGGCACTGGTGCACTGCCATCCTCTTTCTCAGAGAAAGCGGAACTGAAGTTTACAACCAATTGTTCTTTATTTGCTTACGTTGACTTGAAAATGCCTTTTGATTCAACTTTTCAAGACCTGATCCACACTCTTTCTCATCAATTTAAAAGGTATTGTATTCATGCAATAAATCTAGCTTGGATTTAACAGAAAAGAAAACACATTTTCTAACTACCATCAGATTTGAAATATGACAGTTTTGCTGCAATGTTAAACATAACCAGCTGCAAAACATTTCATAGTTATATTTATTTTAATGTTCACCCTAAAGCAACTGAAATATATTTAAAAAAAACTTTGTACATACTCTCTCAGCATATATGGAACAAATTTTCCTGTCAAATGAGCTTGTGTGTCACACCTGACTTAACTCTGGCAGGGGTGTTTAAGAGCTACGGATTTACACCTCATTGCTCATTTGATGCCACAAAGCCATGGGTCAGAGGGAGGAGGAAAGTGCTGATAAGTAAGACCTCTGGCGAAGAGTGACTTCAGGAGGTTAAATAAGTCTTATGTTGTTATAAGACTTGTTATGGCTCAGTTTATTAATGAATGGTGGGTATAAGGTAAGCTTGGAGATAAATGGAAACCATGATTTTTCAGTGAGCAATATATTAGAGCAAATACTTGCCACTGCCGAGAGCTGAGGGTTGTATGACAGATTCTTTGTAGAGAAGGCCAGTAACTGTATCAGATCAGACATGAACAGGACACGCGTCAGTAGCGACGCATAGCAGTGGCCCTGGAGTCATAGCTGGCTATGAGTGGACTATCAGTTGCCACTGTAAAGAAAAAGCCCAATTAAGACCATTAATTATGCTTCCTTGGCACTAACTCTATCACTCTCCTTTTTAGCCTGAAGAGCATTAAGTCTGTGGAGTATGTACACTCCCTCTTGTGTTATAATCCAATCTAGCTGAGGAAGTTTGTCATAGTTGGCAGAACCGGACTCTGTGGGATGAGCTGGGAAATCCAGATGGACAGAGCTGCAGAGCTGAGCTCATCCACAGGGTAAGGATGTGTAGTCACACAGAAAATGTGGGATGATCTCATAGACTCATTCTACAAGGTTCCCCCTAATGCACTGTGAAAAACCTGTGAGGGAGGCAGACGCAACATGTTTCGCATCGACGTGCCTCACAGCTCGTTGCTGACACAAACATGCTAAACTGATACACAATTAATGTCAATGACAAACTTTTAAATACTAAAAGAACTGTGAATAATATGCAACATTTTAATAGCATAAACTTTAGGGAGGAGATGTGCTTTTATAGTTGACATATTTATCATGCTGGAGGCATGCTGCCATAATCTTTAAAGGGTTTTAATTATGAAGGAACTTAGTTACACTTCCTCTCTGTTTACTAATCACTGCATAATCAGATTCAGTTGTCAGAGATCTGCATTTTTCTTAGCAAAATAAATGCATTTGATAGGTTTAGAAAAAGTAGGAATTAGCCTGTTCTACAAAGACAGATCAAAGTGTCAGTAAATTTAAATCAGTGTTGTCTGCTGTTTGTCTTTGCTACAAGTTGTGCTGAATAAAAACTGATTAAAAGAACCAGATGGTATGTTGCAATTACTCCTTGTTTCAAGCCCAATACCACTGTCAAGAGTGTATAATATCTCAATTGGTATGCAATTTAAATTGACAGTCCTTTGTTTTAATTGTCCAGAATAAAATTATTGTTAAATGCCAATCTTATGCCTTAGGTCTATAACAAGCTGTGACAAAATTATCATTGCTAAGAACAACAAAACTTTCTCCACAAACATGTAATATATTGTGTCTAAACAGGTAAATAGTCTTTGATACAAATATAATGTTTTTACATAAATCAATGCAGTCTTCTCCCAGAAAGTATAATAATACTGAGCAAAATGTAGCACTTTCACAAAAAAAGGTGAAAAATAGTTAAACCACTTGACTACAGTTTTACCAATGACCAATGACTACAATTTTTTGGCTCATCTCTGCTTCTATCTACCTCTTATATTTGTAAAATTCCTACATTTTGTGTTAATTTAAGTTATCATTCATAGTAAAAGCTTTCAAAACAACTACATTTTTAATGTTTCTGCATTATTTAATGCTTTTTCTTCCATATCTCAACATACCTCTTTTGCATTAAGGTAAATGTAAATAAGATTGAACAAAATGTCTTAATAAAATAACTTGGTTTACATAGGTAAATTAAAAGATACAGAGTACCT
>JAOXNZ010000044.1:11199257-11216103 GCA_028566095.1 Kryptolebias brasiliensis
TAATGTTTCAAAGGGTCTTAAAAATGTTGACACATTTTTTTCCCATGGTAGTTATTTTTTACAGTATGCGGAAAAACTGAGTAAGGAGGGCAGTATGGTCACAGTTTGTTTTTGATAAGCCAGACGTAGGTAATTATAATCAAGGATATAAACAGCTTGCTGCAGTTTTTCAGTTATTAAAATGATTAACTGATTTCAAATTATGATGTCTCCTCAGGTGTGTTATTTATGCCTCAGATTGTGGAAATTTTAAAATCTACTCTTGGAATACACTCATGCAGTAAGAGTTAAACCTCTCTGCTATTAAACTGCGATGTTAACAGAAGAAAGACACACTTTCAGCCACAGACTCAGCGACATAGGTGACATTCCTTTACAGTCACAACTTGGACGCATTCACAACTAATAAAAAATCAAAATGTATTTTTTCTTAAAGACCGAGACTTTTAGATGCACTATAAATCAGTTCATCACATGTACCTGACAGATTTAGTTAGTGACTGTTACTGTTACATGGCATACATGTAGATGTGTTTCCTCAGGCAAAGACAAATAAACAAATAAACAACAAAAAAACACATTAACACCTACGGTTAGTGTGAATCTCTGTCTTTACTTATTTTACAGTTTTGGTTTCTGTATTTGATTATGTCTTTGCTTAATTTAATTGTGCCTTGAGAGTAGAGAAGAAGCTTAGAGACAAACATAAGGCTTTTTGAAAACTTATTTTTAGTAGCAAGGTCACATATGGTAGAACGTTTTTATTCTCATTTTGGGCACACTACACAAGTAATGTCCACAATATGAATATTGCAAAGACGGCTTGGACTGCAATAATAGGCTATTATATTTCAAGTGCCATGCATTCATGCTCTGCCTGCCAATAATATACAGTATTTGGCCAATCTGATGGGCTCGTGCTGCCCTTGATGCCCACACTGTTTATTCAACAGTAAAATTACAACTGCCTGTTTTTTGATTTTTTTTTTTTTCTAGTTATGTAGTATTACTGATACGCATTTCATTGTTAACAATGTGACGATTTCAAAGACTGGCCTCATTTCTCAGCTCGTCAATTCTTACTTGTACAAAAGTAGATATTTAAATCTCTGATAGTTTTTCAAATGAGCATCACATTATTCAGACGTACAGCTTCATCTATTAAATTCTTTTTACCAGTGCAGTAGGGTGGAGCTCCACTCCACGTGCCGTCCTCCTGACAGTGGCGAGTAGTGTTGCCCACAAGGACTCCACCAGGCAGACAGGAGTACTGCAGCACTGAACCATATGTCCAACTGTGAGTTCCAGACACTGCTGCATTAGGTGGTACACCGGGGTCACCACAGGATATGGCTGCAGACATGGTGAGAGATTGAAAGAGAAAGTTAGTGGGGTTTAGAGTGTGTGATTGTATCCAGCAATAGATTGCAGATACATAACTGCATTAGATAGTGCAACTGGGTTGCTGCAGACAACAGCTAAAGGTGACAAGAGAAAGAGAGGGATTATCTCAAGTGTTTGTTGATACTGTGTTTGTGTCAAAGAAAACAGGGCTAACAGAGAGAAAATAAGGGTAAATATTACTTTTGAGATCAAGGATGGTTTGAAAGAATTTTCAGCTGAAAACAAACACATTATTGTTGTGTAGTATATGGCTCAACAACTAGGTCTTTTTTGAATTATGAAATAAAACTAGTGAATATATAAATGATTAAAATGGCTTTTGTTACTTTGTGTAGTCATGTCATTAAAACTTACCAACACTTAGCTGCAATACCTCAAAAACTCAAACCAAATTAAAATCACTTTTGCCAGTAGTCATTGGATTCTTTCTAGATTTTTGAGTAATATGAATTGTTCCACAGTGTTAAAGAAATAGACCACCCCCCGCCCCCAAAATAAATAACTAAATAAATAAAGAGAGAAAGAAAAGAATACAAAATATGCCTTACATAGCACGTTTCTAGAAGACGCAGCTTCAAAAAGCAAAGTAAATTTGCTTTTTTTTTTTTTCTGGTAAATGACTTGTCACCCAGGATCTCCCCTTAGCCCCCAACTTGTATTACTCCTCCCCCCTCCTTGTCATCACCTCAGCCATCAGCCCTCTACCCCCAATTTTCCGATAAGACCTTGTTTCTCAAATGTAATGCTCTATGGACAGACACGTGTATGTCACCGGTGTCTGCCCCTCTTCTGTTTCTGTCTGATGCCTCATCTCTACTTCTCTGTTGCTGTGTCCTCCTCCTGCTCTTCTTTCACCTCTTTGTGTTTCTCCGTTCATCTGTGAATCAGCCGCCTTCCATCACTCTCTAGTTTAATCTCTGTGTTTCTATCTGCCATGGTAGATTCCTAACAAGAACATCTATTGCCTTAAGAGACATATGCTCACTTTTTTTTTCCTGCACAAGCATGCACACTAATACACACAACACACAAAACTTTAAGCCTTTTTCTTTCATACTCCTGCCCTTTGTTATGATTACTTCCCTTTCTTTCTTGAACCCTCTTCTCTTCTCTCGGTTTCTCATTCACTCCTCACAGACATCTTGGTGGCTCTTCAAGCCATTTCACTCCTCATATTGCTTTTCTTGGTGAAAATGAGAAAAAAATAAATAGTACTCCATCTGCCTTTGATGACATTTCTGCAGGCATTTCTTTTTTTTCACAGAAATTCAAAAAAATGACAGGTAATTTTCATTTAGATTTTCTTTTTACATATATAACTGGCATTAAATTATCTTAAAAGCCATGTAACACTGATCATGAGTATAATGGGTCTGAGTTTTAGGAGTGTTGTCATAAGGCCATTCAGTCAGTTATATAACCTCCAATAATAATAAAAGAAAGTTCTTTCATATATCTAAACTCTAAGGTGTCTACTACAAAGTATATTTAATGATGACAATTATAAAATGTGTTTTTTACAAGGTCCTAAAATTAGGTAAATATTAACTCAGATTAATAAAAAAACATGAGAATGCCATTATTTAACAAAAAACAAAGTGAGAATGATTACTGTTTGCCAAGTAGTGTGTGTAAAAACTAAGTCCTTTCCAACTATCTTATAAAAATTAAATGTCAGTAAATAAGTCAGGTGCTGCTAATCAAATTGCAATATTGGTGAAAACTGTCAGTCTGACTGACATTGCTTTTTCTAACATTTTAAATACAAGGCACTTTAACTCTGTTAAAAATATATGCATTATATATACAGACAGAAATATTCCTGTGTCTTCAAGATCCAGTAAAAGGACGGTCTGTCATCTTATATCAAAGTGCTTTGACTTATTAAATACCTGTTGATCAGAAAATACAGCAGGTTCTATAAAAGCAGAAGTTTAGACAAGTTGCCTATGTTGAACATTCAGA
Source organism: Kryptolebias brasiliensis (assembly GCA_028566095.1). Lineage (NCBI taxonomy): Eukaryota > Metazoa > Chordata > Actinopteri > Cyprinodontiformes > Rivulidae > Kryptolebias > Kryptolebias brasiliensis. The sequence goes on from JAOXNZ010000044.1 coordinate 11,202,627, forward strand.
TGCATGTTAGAACAATTCCAAGAAAGATAGTATTCAGCAATCTTTAAAAAAGCAATTCATGCTGTAAATATTTATATGATGATTTCCAAACAATTTAGGGCCTTTAAGCCTACAGTAATAAAGCTTATTCAGAAATAGAAAATGTTAGGAGTCATCTGACTGTGCAATGCTCAGTGAAACCAGAGCTATATCTCAGAATCGGCAGGGTTTACCTAAAATCTAAAATGTTAAAGGCAGTACAATTACAGTGAAAAGACCGAACAAACATTGATTTCTTTTTTCTTTTTGGGAGAGGTGCCAGAAGAAAGGTTATTCTCTTTAAACAAACCAAAGAGAATGACTTAAGCTAGAATAGAAAAGGTGCCTGTGAACATACCTCAGGACGTTTTGAACAAAGTCTTTTCAATAGACAAGACTAACTCAAAAATGTTTGATCATGATTCATAGTAGCATATTTGGCAATAGCTAAATACAGAATATGAACAGACAGAAATCTTACCAACTGTCAATAATTGTGGTAGAAAGGTTAATGATTTGGGACTGTTTTGTAATCATAGAACATGAACATGTTGCAGTGAATCAATCAACCATAAGCTTTACTCATGAGTGTATTGTTTTGGTTGCTGTCAGGCTGTATTAATGGAAAGATCACTAACATTGTAACATTGCTTTAAAATGAGACAACTTAATGATGGCTAACAATAGTTACAAACATTTATTAAAAAAGTTATTTTATGTATATGATTGTTTTTTTTTTTCTTTTTTATGTACGTCCTTAAATATTTGAATTTATTACCCTTTAAGGCTAATAAACACATATTTTTTTCTTTGAATTATCCCATTTGCTTTAAAAATTTAAATAAATAAAACTTTACCCACTGATATCTGGCCATACCTAAGCAGCGAGGGATTGGTCGGTCCCACAGTCCGTTATGTTGACATATGAGGACAGCAGAACCGAGAAGATAGAAGCCTCTTTTGCAGTGAATTGCCACAGTCACGCCATAGCTGAAGATTTCTGGGTAACGAAGACCCGACTGGCGCACACCATTCTCCACATGGCCAGGGTCAGAACAGTTTACCACTGCATAGGAGAACAGAACACTTTGTCAGAGTAAGTTATACATACAAAAAATGTTTCCCTACTTCTCTAATTGTTGAACCATGCACAGGAAGAAGATTTCACAAGACTACATGTTCATTATACCACTGCAAATACTGGTAAAGAGAAAAATCTTTAAACATAAAATATTTAAACACAAAACACAAATAGCATATTTTACCAGAATCTGACCATTTATTCAGTACTCCTTTTAGAAAAAACAGGAGGTAGAATAAAAACAATGAGGTCTCAATTTTGAACTTTTATGATAAAAAAATTGAGAACAAAATGAACAATTCTGAACATAATGTAGCTCTGAGTGAATTTGTCATGGTCTGACTGTATCACCCTTAACCCTCTTGTTTCTACTATTCTTCTCCTGTTGTTTTCCTTTACTTTACGTCTACATGTGGCTTGCTGAACTGCCAATTACTCCCCACACCTGTGGTTCATCATTTCATTTTCCCAGAAGTACAGCACAATTGTTTCAAGCTTTTCTTATTCCAACTTTAGTTTGCCAGTATACCTTGTGCAGTACATGGCCAATCCTAAACTCTAGGATAAATAAAATAAAGGAATCTTTATGTGTTAAGGGAATTGTTCAGAATGTTTGAAGTGGGGTTCTGTGGAAAAGGTGTGAACAATTAATGTTTTACCTGTTGTAGATAACGCTTTGAATAGGCTCAGAATGGAAGAATAGAGTTTGACAAACTAACATCTAATCTGATGTGGGCCCACAACCAAAGTAGATTTCTGCCATCTTAAAATAGCTTCAATCTCAAGAATGCCTTAGTGGTTCATACAAACACAATTTTGTAAACCTTTACTCCACCATCAATTTCACACAGCATGGCTATTCCAGCAGAAATATTATGATGTTCCTCCTGGAAATTCCTAAAGCTAGTTGTAGCACCAAAAGCGCTACAGCTAGCTGCTGCTGCCACTATTTTTACTTTTTTATCATTTTTCCTTGTGTTCCTGTCATTTATTAAACGTCAGGACCTGAATCTTGACAAAATTCAAGGATTACAATTTTAGATTGTCTTTGTTGCTCCTTCTAGTGTTTTCTAAACCTCTCTTTTGTCACACTCTGATCAGTTTTCTGGAGTTTTCCTCTCTCTTTCTGGGTGGATGGAAGTCCAATAGGAGTAGAGCATGATTTTCCACATGCCACAGGAGACACTGACATTCTCTCAAATTCTGGTCTATGGGGGAGATGACTGTGTGTGTGTATGTGTGTTTGGCACCCTATGGGAATGGAGAAAGTTTCAGTTTTATAATTGACAGCTGCTGCTGTGAGAAAGAAAAAGAAGGAAGGGAGGCAAGGAGGGGATAAGAGAGAAAAATCAGGGAAGATTAAGAAAGTAAGCCAGGATGAATTCCTTTGATAGAAAACGCATGTTAGCAGCTATGTGATATCAACTGTTTAAAGTGTGTAGGTGTGTGTTTGTGTGTGTTCGTGTGTGTGAGTGGTGTCCGGGGGGTGGGGGTAGTTATAACTGGTACACTACTAGTGGTCTGAAGTGGTTGATGGTGTAACAAACAGGCATGGTTAGCTGAGGATAAAATCCTGTCTCTGGACAATAAAAAAAAACAAAAAAAACAACAACAACTAGACTTCTATTCTGTAGTTGACAGAATAAAACAGGATATTGGCTATCTCCTAGAATACTGAGAATCTATACCAACACATGTCTCTGGACATTTATTCAGCTGTGCATATGCATGTAAAAGTGTGCTAGTTTATTTAAAAATACCCCCACACTAAGTAATAATTGTGGCTTAATACAACTCACTTATAAGGGAGTGAGTCTGCACTGTAAGTATTCCGGGTTTTTTTTATTTTAAAGTTCAGCAAAAGGTAATGTTCATATAATATAGTTAAAAGCAAATTCATCCAGCAAAAGTAGAATACATATATTTATAGACAAAAATACCTTTAGTTCTTGAATTATTGATTGACTGATCGACCCACCAAGTGACTGCATACATAAACCCTAATATATATATATTTTTTTATCTAATCTCATCAGGCTGAATAATAAAGTCTTCTTAAGATCTGCATTCATACAACTTTGTGTAACATATGAGATTGTGACCTTTGCAGACAGGTAAAGGGCTGCTCCACTGCCCGTTGAGTCGGCACTGAGCACGAGCATTTCCACTCAGGATGTAACCCTTATTGCAGGTGAAGTTGACTACATCATTAAGGTTGAACTCGCTGCCGTTGGTTCGCCCATTGGCTGGATTTCCTGGGTGACCACAAGTGATGGCTAAGAGGTCCAGAAATACAAGAGAAGATGGATGAAAATTTTTATATATACATTCAGCATTTGCGTTTTCTTCCACCTGATAGTTTGTATCAAGAACAGTTTGAGATAAAATATGGCAATAAAATTAAAGTCAACAAAGGCAAGAAAGTAACCATGAGACATTGATATCATGTGTACTTACGGACGCAGACGGGGGTTATTCCAGACCACCGATGGTCCTGCTGACAGATTCTGACAGATGTGCCAATTAGTCTGTATCCTAACATGCACTGGTATACCACTGTGTCACGATAACTAGATCCATCTCCGCTAATGTGGCCGTTGACTATAGGATCTGGAGAGTCACAGTGACCAGCTGAAAGAGACAAAATGACACATTCATATGTTGAAATGAACAACTTCAACTCTAAGCTCATTCAATGCTCCTCAGGGCATGACTTTAAAATATTTCAAACACTTCAATACACAAATCTCTGATTGCCTTGGCCTTGAAAACACGAGTGCATCTGGCAATTATTGTTTAAACTCTGAAGAATGCAGCAATTACACATGCACAAAAGGTTTGTTAAACTTGCTACATTTGAACAAATTGTATGAATTTCCTGAGCAGCCTTGAACTACCATTTCCTTTGATGACTTCTTGAAACTTTAACACTTAAGAGATGAATGAGAAACAGTCAGTTGTATTCAACAACTTTCACCATTTAAACAGTTACCTGTGTTTAAAAGCCAGTCCTAGCTCATCATGAAGTTACTGACCAAAGGTACGTTTGTCTTTATCTTATTTTGGAATATTACAGCTTCTAAAATTACTGAACAAAGCATTCTTTAATATTGATGCTGTGAAATATACATTTAAAAGATTATTCTTTTAATTGTTATTTTCCTTATAAATGTTCAGATATTTGATTTTTACCCCAACTAATTAATATCATTGTCCAGATATCTTGTAGGATATAAATGTAGCTAAAATGTCCAAAAGCAAATAATTGGGTAATCACTACATTTAGTTGTCTTAATTCCTAAAGTGTAAATTAATTATGATAAAGCTTTATTTAGTTTCCCATTGTTTCACATTGACATAAATTTACTTTAAAGAGACAGGGATTTTTTTTTAATAAGCAAAGATGATCTGATTTCAAAAATGCATATAGTTCAAAATTATTAATTATGTCACAAACTTGAGGAAGTAGTCATTTAAAAACACTTTGCCATCCTCCAAAAGCACTCAAATAATGTGTTGTTTTGGATGGAAACATCTTGGCAAGATGGAGCTTTTTCAGCTAAGGTCTTGATAGGAGCGCAAACTTGAGTTAAACAAACACATGTCCTATCATTCATGTTTTCCCCTTGTATACCAGGCTCACTGTCTAGTTTCAGTTGGTGACTGATGCTTGCAGTTGAACTCCCTCTAATTAAAAAAAAAAAACAAAAACATTAAGTAATACAAGCCATTAAAAATCATTTGTTATATGTAGCAATGGTGTTTTATTCATGTTAGGAAAACAGGCTCTAAACTTAGTGCATCTGATGGCCATGGTAATGGGAATTTAACTACATTAAGCATTATGCAAAAATACCTTGCCTATGATTGCTTGCATAATAGTTTCTAAGGAATATGATGAGAGTCAAAAAACCTTAGGTGTAAGATTTCTACAGTTGCATGTAAATGTTTAGCAAATCCTGAGCACAGATTTTATTGATGCTGCTAGCTAAGTGAGTACAATGAAAAGAAAGTCTCCAAACTTTACAGGTAAAAATGATATACAATTTCTAGTTTTAAAACAAAACGACTAAACTATTTTAGGTTAGCAAGATTTTACTAAAAATAACAAGAAAGGAGCAGTATCTAGGGAACTAAGCATGTAGTGCAAGTAGTGTTTACCTTGCAGGAACCATTGCCCAAATTTAATCTTGATTTCAAGATCATCAGTAAAATTACAAATTAAATGTTTTTTTAAATATGAGTCATGAAGTTATAAAGCTTTTGGACTACATCCAACAAAGATATATTTAAATAACAAAAATAAACTTTGAAAAAATACAATCTTTCAGAATGTAGGAAGCAGGATTTAATTGATTCATGCTTTAGGCTTTAGGCAGACAGTGGCATAGATACACTTCAGTCATTTATGAGGCAACTGATCAAATTTAGTCCCAATAAATTGTAGAAAAAATACAATTAAACTAACAAAGAAACAGACAATAATCTGCAATAACAGATAAAAATGCTTTTACAGCAGGTAAATGATCAAACTCAAGAATGAGACAGTTGTAAATCCTAGGTATCATTTAGGCCTACTTAATGAACCCTTAAGGAGCCATGCATGCAACAAGATGGGACAAGAAGCTCACAGTGGTAAGAACCTTCAGAAGAAACAATATATGGAAATTGTCCTAACAAAAAACAGCTATAAAAGGGTTGAAAATTTGCAAAAATAAAAATACATCCCACCTAATGATTGTTAGTATGCAGAATGACTTTTAAACAAGAATGCACAATAAATAAATATTCAAGTGATTATTTAAGTATGGTGCAAAAGGCCAAAGTTAATGTAAGCTGAGGATGACACATTACTGAAACTATTCAGACAGCTCAACACATTTCATCCTTGATACATCTGGCTTTGTCTCTGTGTTGGATAATTCATACATTCAGTTCACAGAAGATGTTTTCACTGTTGATCAGATTGTTAACTTTTATGCCAAGATGACAGAGTATAGACATTGGAATAATATGCAATCCCATTTTATAGGTCTTACCTAAACATCTTGTTTCTGCACCGCTCCACAGCCCATCCGCACCACATTCTCTAACATGGGACCCTACCAATGTGTAGCCATGATTGCACATAAAGATTGCAGTTGCTCCAAATGTAGTCAGTGTCCCAAGTTTGGTACCAAAGGGTGGGGAAGGAAGTTCTCCACAGGATATCACTAAACAATAAAATTTAAATGTTGTTACAAAAGATAAAATTGAAAAAAAAAGTTGAAATATTACTGCATAACACTGTGATACGCCTATTATTATCAAATACAAACTATCCTCATATTAAAAGACAACTTGAGAAATAGTCACTGTTGTGATAATATCCAATTCCTATGAGGTGCTTCTATCCTTGTTTGGTCAGCTTAGATAAAGAACTTACTTGAAAATCTAGCTAAATAAATCACAGTTCTAGTCAACAAAGAATTTAAAATGCTAACATTTTACAGACTGGGTACACATTTCATCATTGGCATTTCATACACAATGCGTAATGCAACACAAAATGATTCTGCATTAGAAAGTTTTCAGAATCACACTGTTCTCACATAAATTTGCCTTAAGAAATAAGCAGCATAGGCACAACACAGAGTATCACTGTCTTTTGTGAAAAGGCAGTCTTTGACTACTACCGACATGTACCCCACATTCAGGAAGTACGAGCTGTATTCTGCATAAAAAGAGTCGTCAAAGTCCCAAGATAATCTGCAGTGTTTTTTATCCTAAGGCGTTTCAAGTCATATACAGTATAACCCTGGTAACTCATATGAAAGAAGGATTAGTGAAGGAAAAGGAAAAATGTATGTACATGCACATAAGCTAATAAAAAAAGCATCTGTACCTTTCAGCATATCTCTGGTTTCTAAAAGTATGAGGATGTGCAATGTTTTTTATCATCCAAAAGAAAAAAGAAAAAAAAAAAAAAACAGCACATACCTAATTAAAACAAAAGCTACCAAACAGAGTAACTTACTCTAATTTTTCCATCTGCTGTGCTTGTGGGTATGTTATTTTTATAACTAACGCATGACAGGTTGTAGAAGTAATTGCAGTGCAATTTTATTTATTGTTTTCCTTTCTGTGTATTGTATGTCGCCAGCTTATACTGTTGTATCATTGAATGTTTGAGTAGGGTTACTCATCTCTAACATGAAAGTTAAGATAAATAAAATAACTGTATTTTAGCAGTACAGCACACAAGTGGACAAAAAGCGTTTCAAGCATGTGATTATATGTGTGTGTATTATATGGAAATTACACACACATGCACACATTTTCTAAAGCCAAACCACAAGGAAAACTATGTATGCATTAATTGTTATTTTAGAGCTCATGTATGCATTAAAACTTACTCTTGCAAGTAGCTGGATCATCTGACCCCTCCCAGGTTCCATTGGCAAGACAGCGAAGAGTTCGATGCCCAACACTCAAATAATACCCTGTTGAGCATTCCAGCATCACCACAGACCAAAAGTCTCCCAGCCTACCAGAGAGTAGGCGGTAGGTCATATGATCTGACAAGGCACCCTTAATGCTGGGGCAATGCACAGCTGTAAATAAGTGGATAAATAAATATTTTTTATCTGAGAACTGTTCCAGACAGCAGCAGAAATGAAAGTAGATGGTTTTTTCCAGTGAACATAAAGATTCCAATGGAAATGAATGAACTGCCCATTCATACACAGACAAGTCTTAGTTAAAATACGTACGCAGACATCTGGGGATTGAGCCAGCATTACTCCACGTTCCATCCTCCAAACACACAGCGGTCATTGGAACACTGGGGTCAAGATGGTAGCCATAGTTACACTGGTATGTGACTTGGCTCCCAACAGTATAGTGGGGAGAATTGAAACTGCCATTGCCCGGTGACAAAGGTATTCCACATGAAACAGCTGCCATATCATAAAGAGAGGTTTGCGTTAAGGTAATTGCTAACTTTTTTATCATAAAATTACTACTGAGATGAATAAAAATGTATTAAAAATCTTACGCTGACAAAAAGGTGGTGGTATATCCCACTGGTAAAGCCCATTGGAATCAAGCCTACAAGTGGCATTACTGGAGCCTACCAGGCGGTAACCACGGTTACAAAAGAACTGAAGTCTGCTACCTGGACGGAGTTTGGTCCGGTTGACCACACCACCATTCATGGGAGGATCATTAATGCTACAGTAAGCAGCTGGAAAAAGAAAAAGAAAAATTCATGGGGAGAAAACAAAGTACACATTAGTTTCCAGGAAACTCAACTAATTACTAATCTAATACTGAATATAATTGTTTAGAGAGGCACTGCTGCTAATGCTATAAAGGATTTTGAGTAAGAGGCACAACAGAACATCCATGCCCTCACTGACATTACAGTGTTGGTGAGTTTAGTCCACCTACAGTGATTCACAAACTGTGACGCAAACAGGATAATAAGGTGACTATTTTGGAACCTCTCCAAGTAATAATATGTTTTGTTGTCCTTTCAGAACAGAGAAAGTGCATGACTGTTGGAGCATGGCCAACAATTTAAAAAGAACACCATGGGTCACTTGTTTCTTTTATTTTATCTAATGAGTTTCACTGCTACTCCTACAATTTCACTTTACTTTGGCAGAATGGGTTTCCTAATCCAGCTTGGACAACAGAATGAACTTGACATTTCCAAAAGTATGTCTTTCAAAGAACAGTTTTATGTCTAACCTTTATTTTGAAATCTCTCATACTCACCTTTCCAGCTCTAAAATCAGTCTATTGCTATTTTGTACTTCACTGGTCCACTTCAGACATGATCACTCTGCTGACCTATTTTCACCACATAAAGTGCCTGAACTAAACATGTCAGCATCAGAACTTGACTGCTAACCAATGAAAGAAGATGACCCAGTCTGATGAATCCCTTTTTTTACATTATATGGATGGCCAGGCCATTGTATGTTGTTCACATGGGGGGAACATGGCAGCAGAGTGCTCAATAAATAGAAGTCCAACCAGTCAAGTGAAATGTGATGCTTTTGACAATGTTCTGATAAAAAGATCTTGGGTCTTGCCATTAATGTGGAAGATACTTTGATGCAAACTACCTTCTTAAACATTATTACTGATCAAGTACACCTTTGATTAGAAACAGTAGCCACGTTCACAAAACACTTTCAAGTCAGGCTTGTGATGCCTTAATTCCAGCTGTCTTAGTGTGATTCATGAAAGAATCGAGGCAGCATAGGTGGCTGAAGTCAACCCACCACCATTACACATTGGAGCTACATACCAAGGGAGGTAGTGCCAGAACCGAAATATCAATATATGTAAGGATAAGCTGGGATCACAGCTTGAGGGTGTGATTTAGTGATGACATATGGTCTGTGTGACTGGCTAGCTATGAGATTTAAAATCAGAGATGTCCAACACACACTTTAAGTGTAGTGTATGAAGTCAGTCTTATTTATGTAAGCTCACATTGTTGCAAAACATGGTCAGCTTGATTGGCGACTTCCATGACTTAAAAGACCTGCTACTGACTGCTTTATGTTCCACAAGCCTTAGTATACCTTCAGAGGGCTAGTGTTAGGTCAGGTAAGTTTTGGATGACAAGAAGGATCTATTCAACCCTATACATGTGGGTATAAACCCTCTATGGCATGCATTATGATGCTAGCTAGAAAAAAATGTCTAGAGTGTTGTTTTATGTCTTAAAATAGATAAAATAAACATAATCTATCTATCAATATATTTTTTACGTTGTCTAGGTTTGTTGTTTTTATGCCGCATAACACGATAACAGTGCATGAGTGAAAAAAAGTTTTTTTGTTTTTTTCATAAATATGTAAAATATTCAATAGCTTCAACGGGTTACAATGCATGTCATTTTAAATGTAAAAAAAAAGAACTCTTAATAGGTTTCTTGTCTGAATGTTGCCTGTAGGCACCATTGTATCGTGGATACAACTACCTATTGAAATGAATGTCTCAAATACTCTAAGTGTAATTCTTTGAATGTTACACAATGGTCATAAACAAAGATCATACCATTAGCAAAACAAGAAATTAATGTCAAATTCCACTGTTTGGTCATCAATACTTCATTTCAATGCATGTTTCCTGACAGTGTCCTGTCTTTCCTGACATGCGTTGCCATCATTTGTGGTGTTGCCTCTCAATGATCATGGAACTCCACAAAGCAGTTTTTTAAAGAGTGAAGCACAGATAAGTGGCACACTTTGTGCACTCCACTTTTAAATAGCTCACGAGTAAAGTAATGAAATGCTGACATGAATTCTATTATTAATGCTACCCCTACTCATACTTATTTACAGCCTGGTCAAAGAGGTCAACAAAGGCACTGAGGCCACAACAACAACAAGGTAAATCAAAAAAGAGGGATATCAGAGCGAGACAAAACATTAACAAAAAATGATAAAGCCATCAGAGCATTTCAGAAAGGTTAACAGATAGACATGTTTCACATTTAATAACAATAAAACCAAGGTCATTTCACAGTTACACCAAATTCTCTAGGACGTCAAGACAGCTAGAAAAAAAATACTGCAGTGATCATTACAGTTCTACCTTATCAGAACAACCTGTCAAAAAGAAACCCATACAAAAGTGATCAGCATACAAAGACAGTATTTACTGAAGTCTGTTTCCTCTGTACACCAAACTATTAATAATGTAGAGAAAGAGAAAAATCCCAACAATCATCTTCTGTTTTATGTATAGCCATTGTAGTCAGTCTATTGCAATACCACAGGGAACAGACAGTTCTATTACTTGAAGCCATTGAGCTGATATAACCTACAGAATAAAATACATTACTCTTTTTTTTCTTTGACTTTTTTTGTGAATAGAGCATCAATAGACTGAACTTGTTACTGGCCCTTTTTAAGCTCAAACAGGATCACTGTAACTGTAAATTGCATTTTTAAATTGAGACTAGTAGCCTTCTTAATCAAGTTCTTAAAACAACAACAACAAAACAGTTTTAAAAAATACTGTATAGGTCACTCAATCTAACACAAATGAACAAATTGAAACTTTTCTGAACTTTTATGTTTAAGCAGCCTGATGCATTCAAAAGCATGTTTTCAAAATGATCATTGCTCAGCCACCCATTGATGCATTATTCTGAAAAGACAAAAGGCTTTAGGGATCATTATTCATGCTAGTGGGAAAAATTAGTCAGCTTTTCAACAATGTGGAGCGCATAAATTTCCAGACATTCTGTGGAAACAGAGATAGGGCAGAGGAGACAGTTGTCAATCACTCTGATGTGATAGAAACCTTTATCTTGAAAACTCACCTGACGTGCCTCCTTTGTGACATGAGACTAATGCACATTGACATTTCATTTTAATGAAGTCGTTAAATCTATCATCCTAAGCACACAAAGAATGAAACTGACAAGCAAAGAAATAAACTATTATCCAGAGCCGTAAGGTAGATTCTACATGCTGTCCTCTAGACTGAGTACAGAGAAATGGTTCAAATTGTGTTGACTTTGCTAGATAGAAAAAGAAGACACAATAGTGGATATTAAATGTACCTGAGTAACGTATCTTGAATCCTCTCTTGTTCGTTGCATGGTCAGTGGACCACCGCAGATAGAGCTGATTTGTTTTAGATGTAAAGTTCAGCTGAGATGAATGGTTACCACTCAAAGCAACAAGCAGAGGGCTTTGTCCCGAAGATCCTGGTAAACAAAAGTAAAAGTGTAAAGAGGTAAATACATGCATTCATAAACAAAATGTCTTTCTGTTTGATCTGTATGCCCCTTGCAGCAAAACTTGGCCATAAGGAAAAATCCAATCAGAGCTTTATTTTCCAATCTTTGTTCAATATCTATGTACAAGAAGAGAGATTAAACAAAATGCTGTGTGTTCAAAATGATGGCAGGTGCCCAGCCACAATGCTGGAAATAGATGGCAAAAACAGAAAAAGTGCTTGCCCACTGCAGGAGATTACTTTTGCTTAATTTAGTTACCCCAGGTGATATTTTGCAAGTCCTTTCTCTATTTCTGTCAAACAATTTGTACAATTAAAACATTTTCTCTAACACTCGAATTCTGAAGTCATTGACTTGAAATTCTTAGCAACATAAAGGAAAATTCACTTTTGTGTATCCAATCAATTGTGACTACTTTTATGATCAAACGTGACTTTAACTTGAGCATAAGGATATGTTTTAATATGTATGAATGTTTTCAAGTAAAAGCGAAAGACAGCAGAAAATTTTTTTTACCATCAAAGATTTCCAGTTCATCAAATTGCTTCTCACTGTGGAACAGCTCCACATAGATATTGATGGTGTAACCTGTTAGGACAATTAGATCAGGCTGCATTAACAAATATCCAGAAAATCTGTAAAATTATGTGCATTGGTATTTCTCAACAAAGATGAATTCAGAAACAATTAATTAATTTCAAACAATATGTTTGCAATAACAAAAAAAACTTAATAAAGAGACTTTTTTTGTTTTGCAAGCATTGCTTTGACATGTTGGATTTTTCCATAAACCAACTCTTTCACACAGACAATGATGCAGTCTTTCACCCTGTGTATTGAAGAGCACAAACATTCCACACACATGCATTAACTGTCTGACCCATAAGCTACATGAGGCCTCATTTCATAAAATACAGATCACTTAAACCAGAATGCATTTTCATTCATATGAAGCACATTTTAGTTTTTAACTGATATCTAGATGTTGACATTAAGTTTCTGACAGTGTGTATATGGTAATTTCTATTGTTTGAGCCATCTCACTCACCATGATCTTTACTAAAAAACTACTGAGAGACATGAAAAAAAAATCCACAGTGGATTTTAATCAAAGAACCTCAGATAGCCTTTCTTGGTCTAATCAAAAGTACTACAACAGAATAAGACTTTTCCAAGTTGCTGAAAGCAGAATACGATGTTTACATGCATAAGAAATAACTTGTTCAGTAAAAACCCAGTCACAGCCACATAACAGACGCACATGGAAATGCAGTGAAACTCTGTACCTGGAATCATACGTAGCAGCCAAGAGCACGTCTGACTGTTTGGATAGTTCCCAGGAAACCCAGGACTTAGTATGACTCCTGATGACGAAAACCGCTCCTCATTGGCCGGGCATTGGGCTGGAGTGGTAACAAATAAAAGGCAGAAAAATAAAAAAATAGATATATTGCAGGTTAGTTTTTAGGTTTAGAAAGTTACAAAATCTGTTGCAAAAAACTCAAGATGTCTGAAAATGAAATAACTATAGTTTTTTTATTTGGACACAGACTCAGTTTTGTCTCTTGTTTGGTATAATTTCAGACTTGGGGCACGTTCAGAACAATACAAAAAATAATAATAAA
>JAOXNZ010000044.1:11216203-11231597 GCA_028566095.1 Kryptolebias brasiliensis
TCAGAACAATACAAAAAATAATAATAAAAAAAACATTCAAAATTTAAATTTGTTGTTTAGAAGCATTATTTTTAACCTCATGCTAAGCATCTCATAAGAGCTTGATTCCTGTTTATGTCCCTGTAAATATTAATATATTGTCACAGTTTTGGAGTTTTTAGGTGTTTTGGTTGGTTTTCCTGGTTTTAGTTTTTCTCTGTCTTTTACATTTTCAGTTTTCAGTTATCATGGCAGTCCTTCCAGTGTTTTCTGTTCCAAACATTCTGGGTTTTTGTTACCTGTTCAGCCTAGCAGTTTTGGTTTATTTTTGTTCCATGTTCCTGCTCATAGTTTTCCTTAGTACTCTGTCTTGTCTTGTCATACTCACCTGTCAGCAATTGCTATCAACCTACCTATTATCATTCAGCAATCAACCTCCTAGTAGATAAAAGCTTCTCGTATTCACTCATGTTACTCCTCTGGTCTGTCCTGGCTTTTTTGGCTGCTGAGCCTTCTGGTGTTGGTCTCTTTTAATAAAAATACCTTTTTTTGGATTCAACCTGTCTGTCACCTGCTGCTCTGCATCTCTGAGTCCTCCAACAAAGCACCACAAATTATTACAAATGTTCATTATACAGCTTTGGCTATTCCACTGTGAGCAAGATTAGACAGTCTTGGTCTCATTTAGCTCTATTGCGCAACAAGCATATTGCAAAAGTAATTCTCAATTTCATTAAAGATAAAAAAACAAAAAAACAACACTGATGTCTTTATTTCTTTTTTTTTGGTTTTGTTTTATTTTTGACATACACAGGAATGTTCCTTCACAGCCATTTGCTGGTTGATTAGGTCTGTGCAACAAAACTATTTGGTTGGGTTAGACATTAAAAGTACTTAAGATTTATGAAAACAGTGTCTTAGGTTGAAATAAACTCTCTGCTATAGGTGATGAGCGCCATCCAACCTTCAGTTTACTCTGAATATGGCAAAGGCATAAACAAACAATAAAAAACAGGTAGAAGTGTATGATTTATATAATTTGAATGCAATGAAAACTGTTTCAGGTATCATTTAGATGTTGAAATTCAAACAGATAATTTGAATGTCATTTGAACACTGTGCATTTCTTCACTTATTAGCCTTGAGCTAATGCAAGGCAGTTTTCAGTCAAAAGTCCTGACTCAAAACAAGCTAAATTCCAAGTGTTCTAGGTGAAAACACATTTCTGCTTTGCCCCTCTTGTTATAACAGAAACATAATTCTATTCAGTTTGCATCATAAGGAGGGATAAGCATCTCTTCAGCATTCAGCCATAAAGGGAAAAAAATGTAATTTTCTGAAAAGAAAAAAATAAAATGAATATAATTTGTTTTATATACCAGAAATACCAGAAACCACCACCCTTTAAAGACTGATTATGCAATATCTGTCTTTCTTGAAGTCTTGCTAGCTTTAAAATCGAATCACATGCACCCTTTTGTAGGAGTAAATAATGATTTATGAGTTAACCCGTTCACTATAAGCTGAGTTAGAAAAGGTAGTTAGCTTAATATTAACTAGAATGTCATCTAATATGAACACATGTTAGAACAACAATTATTTTAAATGTAGTTTTTAAGAGTTTCTAAAGGTCTTTTTATATTAAAAATTGACATAAAAGAATTGCTCCATAATTTGCTACACAGTTCTTAATATAAAATAAGAATTTTAAATACTTTAGCTGTAAAAGAGTACATTACTCAATTTATTTATATATTTGTATTTTCAACAATGTCTCATCATAACTTTGGTGTATCAACACCTACAATGGTTTTGGATTTATGGGTTCTTTCATTTGATTTTCACACAGAAGTGCCCATACTCATCTTAATTTAACTATTAATCAAGATTTAGAATGAGCAATGCCTTACCTTGACATTTTGGAGAAGGTGCTTCAAATAGTAAGTGGGAATTAAGTTTACACATCAGCTCTGCTTTTCCAACCAGTGTAAACCCAGGTAAACAGTTGTACTTCACAATATCACCTGAGAAAGAAAGACATTAAATATGGTTTTAAGTCATTATCATACATTTTACAAACATAAAACCTATGATAAACATAAAAAAATATTAGCCAAATCATATTCAAAAACACATCCAGACTTTTAAAATTTGAGTGCTTTAAATATTTCTATTTCTTTTTCACTGAATTATCTGACTAATAGATTAGGAAAACACAAAGCAAACAATGGACACAACTAACTGCATCAAAACACTATATATAAAATATTTCAAATTACCAGTCTTATCTAACCCTGAACTCCTACAGACAAACGTTAAAAAGTAGCAATAATACCAAAAGCAATAATAAGGAAAAGGCAGGTATTCCATGTTTGTATAACAAGATTATTAAATAAAAATATATGCAGTATATTAAACATTATCGCCTAAAAAGTAAGTTTTTTGGCAATAATGAAAAAGATGAAAAAGATGGTTTCCTGGGAGCATCTCTTTATAGAGCCCTCCACCAATCTTCACCAATTTTCATTTAATAATAAAAAAGTACTCAACTTTACAGAACAGCCAAAAGTCTTTGAAGTAAATAAATTTTTCCATCAAATGAAGAGTTTGTGTATTAATTTTGTCATCAGCTAGTTTATTAAATTTCTGCTAAAAGCTCTCCTAATTAAGCATTAATCAAACTTTTTTTTTTCTTATTTGAATAATGCTGCTTCTCTGTTTTAGGAGGTGCAATTTGACAGGGTTGCCATCTTAAAACCAGAGTTCCATTGCTTGCCAATTCCTGCAGTGCATATTACAAATTTTCCCAAGAGACAAACACTACCTCACAGCATGGAGACGCATAGGACAAGAAGCTTAAAAGAAGTTCAAAACAAACTAGAACATCCAAATTTGCCTTCAGCTTGCACAGAGATTTGGTAACTGGATACAAGATCAATGCCAAAGTTAGTGTTTGCTCCACACGCATGTGCCAGTACTTCATATAGAAACAGTTTCATGAATTTGTATAAAAAAAAAAAAAAAAAAGGTTCCAGCCCATAAAAAATGGCACATGCACATACCCTTGAAACTGGAAAAAACTGACAAGTATGTCAAAAATGTAATACTTTTACGTGTAGAGTTTGGATACGCCCTCTGTGTCTGTGTGGATTTTCTCCCAGGGTTCTAGCTTCATTCCACAGACCAGAAACATGGACATTAGTTCAAGCAGTGACTCCTAATGAACTGTAGTTGGGAGAGTGTGTGCTTGATTGTTTCATTTGTCTCTTGGTTGGCCTTGTAAGAAGCCAACAATGTGACCACTGTATACTCAACCTGTTAAAGGGACCTGGCCTGTTATTCAAAGTGCAGAAATACTGTAACCAGTATTGTGACGTGCTCCAGTTGAGAGTTTGGCCAGGATGAAGGGCCTGTTGGTGCTGTTAGTAAGGAAAGTACAGTGTTTTGGAGGTTGACATGTATATACACACACAAGTACTAGCTATATAGTAAAGTATTCAGGAGTCAAGTAAATATGCTGTTAAGTCTAACAGCTTTTATTCTTTTTGGTCCTTTTGAACCTTTTGCACACTTCTGCCATTAAGGAATTCTAGAGGTTCCCTACTGACGTCAGGGTTTTCATTAGCTGCTTCGACTAGTAAATCATTGTTAATGCCTTTTAGCCTGTTTGCATGAATAAAATATATTCTCATCAGCAAGGCAGGTGTTCACTTTTGTCACAGAATGAGGCTTCCATTTAAATTACACAATGGTTTGTAGCTCATTCCATACACAGTCTCTTACTTTGAAGCTGGCTTCCACTTTGATTTTACAATGCTGTATAGTCACTTTAATGGTCCTCCGCTGGGCATAAGCAATAATCCTACATGTTAACTGAGGGCAGCCCTGAATTAAGTGGCAGAGCCAATCATATCACTCCGCTGAGCCATAGTTTTTGGAAGAGTTATATTCTGACCGTTAATCTGGTGAAGTGTAGCTATCATCATACAGCATTAGGATGTACATACCTTAACATATCTCTAAACTAACTGTCATTCATATAAAACTGTCCAGGGACACCTTTAAAGTTAACGTCTGAGGAGAATTTCTCAGGGTTTTCTCAGATTAGTCTGATGAATCCCTGATCTTTTTCCTTATGACAAATCAGGTTATATCATTTTGCAAATATTTTGGTTGGAGTAAAACATCAATATGGTCTGATTGACTTAATCCTGGCACAGAAAAAAATTTATGCTTCTCCTTGACCCGTGAGTAGTAGTGTTCCACTCTTTTTTGGAAGGTAATTATGCATAAAATCATAATCAAGGACAGAACAGGTTGGATTTTTCTTCTTAAAGTTGTCAGACTAAATTAGGGCAGACCCTTTGGTACCTGCAGCTACAATACCGCAATGTCTGTGGTAGGTATATAGACTTTGTAAATACAAACAAAAAGTCAGAGGACAAGCAGAAGTACAGCAGATGATGGTCAAGTGTTCCAGCTCCAACTGCAATATATGGTATAAATGGTGCAGTGACTACTTTAGATTATGTATTTGCAAAATAATGTAGTCTTTATTTACATAATCCATCAGCAGAATTTTGACCTATAACAATCCTGACTGGGCTGAGAAGCTGGTCATTTTGATTTTAATGCTTAACAGTCAGAAAAATGTAGAACAATGTACAACACAACACAATGTCATTCAAATTTTCTTAACATTGTTTTATATACAAATGTAGGCCCAGCTGAGTCTTATGGTAAAATGCAGCATTGATAATGTGTTGTGTTGGACAGAGTTTCATTTTCTATTTATTTATTTTTTTCTTCCTAAATCAAACCTAGTCATTATAATTGAGCATTATTACCTATGAGGAAATCTTCGTGTTCATGCATCAGTCCTGCGTTCTCCACAACAGGAGGGGGAGGACATCTTTTCAGACGGTATGCTGGAGACACAAAGAAAACTGTGTTAACTGTACATAGCAAAAAGATGAATGAATGCTCACATTTTTATATCTGAGTATTTCTAATGAAGGTGGTGGGGAAATATTGTAATCCCTTCACATATAATTATACAGTATTTATAAACAAATGCCTTTTTTCACTTATTTAATTTTAATGACACAAAGTTTCATTAAAAATGCTGAAAATAATCTCTGCAGTTATTTGGAAAAAAACAAAACACATCAACAAGTCAAAAATGACAAAGAATGCAATTTAGAATATTTATTTTCCGAAAGATCTAGACAGTTAAGTGCAGTCATGCTTGTGTTATGGTGTTATAGGGAAAATGACTTTGACAAGAGATTATGTGTCCCAGCTGCAGCGTCGTGTAAAAACTGGCTGCTGTTCACCGAGCCAGAATTAGAGCCTTAAATTTATTATTACATTTTAAACAGTGTGTGCCAGGTCTGTGGATAAATATTACACACCTTTACCCAAGACAATCTGACACATAAAAAATGAAAGTACGTAAATACTACTACAAGAACAATATAAGGTTTATGTTAGAAGCTCAAAAAAAAAAGATTTCCACTCAATTCAAAAGCGGCTTTACTTTTTACAATATCTGAATTAGACATAGGTACACAGAAATTTCTTCAAAACAACAAAATATCTGTAGGGTACACACTAAATACCATCTTGTGGAGTTGTTTTGTTTGTGATACTTTAATATTTCAACAAAGGTTTGAGCCACATTGCAAAAGCTTCACCTCAAAGTGCAGCTTTTTATACATAAAAATAAAAAGGTTCTCGTCTTTCTTGTTGAGCGATTTCAACCAGTTTGTTTTCAAAAAGTAAAAAGTAGTATAGAAGGTAAAGTAAAAAGTAGTGACTGTAAATAAAACCATAAAACTATTGGCTTCCTTCACTTTAATCATTTTGCAGTCATAGTTATTTTTTATTAGAAGTCGTTTGACCTGACCCTGAGAGTAATTCGTCATGCACAAACAGATGGCTGGATGGATAGATAAATAAAAACAGGGAACAGCATGAATTCAGTATTTACTAATGTAAATTAGGTTACCATGGAAGTTGAGAATGAAGAACCCTCCTGTTGAAAAGTCGGAGTGAAATCGGATCAGGACCTGTGGGCTGGTGCTGTACGCCGACTCTAATGCTGTGTTGCCACTGAATACTCCCAGCTGAGGGCTTGAAGTATCAGGACCATCCCTAATGAAGGAGAACAGCATTTGTAACAGTGACGCTGATCATAAAAAAACACAGAGTAAACACGGCACATACAGAATTAATGAACATGTTAAAATACACTGGACCAACATACATTGACATAATATTTATTCAGTGGAACTCAAAATTGCAGGTAATGTGTACCGAATATAAAACCATAAAGGATCCAGTACAATAAAGTGTGTAACCAAAACCTTTGTTATTGTTAATATCCAAGGAAATAGACAATAACTTTACAGGAGCAGGACACGTTTTTAGCTAAACCCATAAAACATACTATCAATTTTACATAAATGCAATTTCAAATATAAATGAGTCTCTTATTCAGCTAGTTTCTCCATAACTCACATAAGCGAAGAATCTTCAGTTTTCATTTTCTGTTCCAGAACATCTTACCAGGCGAGTGTTACAGCATGAAACCTCTGTTTTTTCATTTTTGTGTATGATCCTTGTTTGTGCCTGTTTTTTGTGTTTATTTATTCCTACCTCCTTATGTCAGATATCTTCTTTTGTCTGGCTATATAAAGTTTTGACTTGTTTATTGACTTTGCCTTTTTCCTGCTCCAACTCTCCTGAGTTCAACACCAGATTTGTTTGACTCTGACTTAGCTTAAATAAATCTTAACATTTTGAATTTTACCTTACTGTGTTTTATGTTTGGGTTCATTAATACAGTACATTCAATAATAACTTAACTTCAACTTTTTTTTAGAAGTCTTCTAATCTCCTCTGTGTACACTGTTCTTGTTTACATGCCTGCATAAACTGATAATGCTTTTCACATGTCCACTGTTTAAAGTGCCTCTGATTATTCCACCAAGCTACAAATCTGTATTAAAACTTAAATTTAGAAAAACTTTGTTCTTCACATTTATAAAAGTCAAAATGCAAATCCAACAAAATGCTGAGTGATGTCTGTATGGATTTATTCCTGCCAAATGAGGGCAAAGAATTGGGATCACTGTGAATTTCTTATAATTTGCTTGATACAGTTAATTTTGGCAGATGGATTTAATTAGAAGCAGAGAGCTAAACCAAAAGCAGCCAGTGTTAATAAAATAAAACAGATGGAAAATCCACATGCTAGTTAAGTGAAGGGACAGCGGAAATTTTACAGTCTTTTCTTTTTATTTCTTTTTTAAACAAGTTTCAAACAGGTTATTAACAAAGCCCTCAGATTAAAAGCCTAACTTTACTCATTAATTATTGAATGTTGCTGAAAGGTTACACTTCCTCATGTTCTTAAATGACCAGTTTTAGGTTTTTTAATGAACACGCCATTGGATTAAACAAGTGATTTAAAATTTTAATTCAGAAGGAGCGCCTGAGATCTCTTTGCTTCTCAATAATTCAAGGTCTTCTGAAGGTGTGGGAGCTCATTTCAAGTAATGAAACTGCAATATTTGGGTCACTGCAATTCAAACTGAATAGGAATTGTGCAACTTTATTTTTACCCACTGAAATGTACACACATCAAAAGGAACAATATGCATTTTGTTAATCAGTAATTTTGGGAGCTAAACACAAACTTAAATGATTCTGACTTTTTTCACAATAAAGTAACTATGTAGTCATAATCATTTATGAAGTCAATAAAATCAAGCTATAGGACTCCAGTTTTTAGGCATGATGAATAAATAATCAATTAAATTAATAAACGTGCTGTTTATAAGAACAACACACCAGCAGCACTTTATAAAAAGCCTGATCTGAAACAGTAATTGAGACACTCTACTACAAATGCGGCATGCTTTTAGAAAGGAAGATGAAAAATATGTTTTGAAAAATCACTTTTTACCTATGATTACCTCTTTTAGCTGTCTGACATAATGGATGTGGGACTGGGAGGAACATGTTAATAGATGAATGACTGTTATCAAAATTCACCAACAAACAAATTATTACCCTTTATTTTGTTTCCTTCCTACAGAGGAAAGAGTGAAATCTTTGGTACTGTTAAGTCTTACGTCTGGATGCTTTGTGCTTTTTTTTATTTTATTTTGATTGTGTTTAATTATCTTGGTCAGCTCTGGATGTTTTAAATGTGATTTATATATAAAGTTCATTTTGTTTGAATTATTACTAAATGCACAGCATTAACATAATGACAAAGGAAAATCTAATTTCCCTATGCTCTAAAGAAATAACCAGCTATAAAATGTTTTCTCTTATTGCACACCTTTAAATTTTTCCTGCTGCTTCTGCTTTTGATCGAGCAAGTGTGCAGCGTTAAAACATCCCTATAGAGTGACTCTGATGTTGGATCCATCTCCTAATGTTAGCAGTGGTTCATTGGTATTAGGCAAAGAGCCAAACTCAACCGGTGGAAGACCACAGGGACAGTTTGGCTTCAGTCCCTGACATCTGGATGCAGCTGCTGTCACATAAACCCTCAAGACAGACAAGGCAGCCACAAGCAGACGCACATCACTGTGGTGTCTGCATGACATGTTAAATCACATCCAAAATAAATCTTGTACATGTCTGCATTGAGAACATCAACGCAGGAGCAGGCTGATGAAGAACGAGAGCAGCATCGGTCCAAAGAGAAGCCAGGACATAAAGCGTAAATGATCAGGGAAATTGGAGTGTAAACTTTTCAGTTCAGCTGTACTAATCATATCAGTTAAAATTGTTTGCTCCTAGTAAACCATACCAACATTTTCTGAATGCACAAGCAGATGGTATTTTTTTATTATTCCTCAGCCTTTTTAGCAAATATAAAAATAATTTAAATAAGTAGGTTTTTTTAGCAATTGATTGATTTTTAATATTTGATATTATTTTTATATTTTTTAATGTTTGACATTTTTTAATCAAATGTTTAAAGTTAAATGCTTAATAATAATAATAAAAAGCTTGATGTCACATCTAAACTTTGCTCTTATTAAATTTCTTGGTACCTCAGCAGCTCATACATGACATACTGTGTCCTGTCGAATTCCATGTATAACTGAACTTAGAAATTCAAGCAGCCAAATGCTCAATTCATGATAAAATCGGTGACCCCGGTATGGTCTTAGATAATGCCATTCATTCTGTTTTATTAAACATTTGCTGCCAGTGCATTTAATTAAAACTATTCCAATTACAGATCCCATCATTAAAAACGTCTCTGAAAGGATGTGCTCATAATCTAAATGGGGTATCAGCCATGAATGCAATGTGAAATCATCACATTTGATTTTCAGCCTTCCACATCAAAAAGTCGATTTGAGTCTGTCTGAGTGGATCAAGAAAATCACACCCAATACATACAAAAAAATTCATAGGTAAACGATTGCAACATCTTTGCCAGGGGAATCTGTTTACATGGAAATAATGCGGTTGCAGTGGACCTTTGGATCAGCCACTCTAAATCTGTCTTAGACCCTGGAAGGTAGATGATATCCCACTGGGTCTACAAAAAAGCCCTCCTTGCTTCAGTGTCAGCCTCCAGTCACTTCCAAATATATTCATGAAATACAGCAAGACTGAGCCATCATGTATGTACTAGTTTTACATTACCAAGTCCGTCTGATGCCTTACAATATATGGATGCAATTTCATAATTTTGCTCCTGATGAAATGTACCAAAAAACACATCAATCACCAAAAATCAATTTGCAACAGCAAAATAACTCACGTACAGGGCCTCTCCATGGCTAAATTGAAGGTTTTTCTAGCTGGCCAGATTGAAAACTAGAAGTCACTGACTGTGAATGCATTGCTTTCCTACTGCCTGCAGCTGCTCTCTTGAACCTGAAAATTAAAACTGAACTCTAAATGTGTCAAACTTGCAACAAATCAGAACATAACTCAAAACCTAATTGATCCTAATTTCCTTGTGGATAAAAAATATTTCTCATTATGTTTTTGATAGGATGCATGATGCACAGCAAAACTGCTTCGTAGAAAATTTATTTTGGACTGACTCAAACTCGTCAGATCTAGCTGAGCCCTGTAAGATGTGCGAACCCTGCTCTGCCACTCTTTTCATTACATTTCCCACTCCCCACTGACTCTCATCATTACTTCTAGAGTTTCCAAATCCTCTCTGGGCCTGCATTTGGCCATGGGACTGACTTAGATTGAATTGGTCAGTGTTCCCTATTGTAAATGCATTACTCTCACACTCTGTGTATTATACTCTAACCTCCACACTGAATCCCATTATTATTGCTGAAGAGACTATGTACTCTTAGAACAGAGCTTGTTTGAGTGTATGTATTATTGGTTTAACAAGAGGTGTGGCTTCCGTGTAAAAGGATACTGACTTGTACGAGTTCGGATTTATCTATTTGTGCCATAAAGTGAGTTATATTTTGTCATCAGACAGGGAGTGAGTTGATAAACCTAAAAAAACTACCTGTCAGCAATGCAGTTATTGCCACTATGTATTAAATGAATCTGCACATTTCTGTCTAAAATTGTATGTAAACATCATGAATGAGTGCGAATGTATGCAGACTTACCAGACAGCAATATAATCTGTGACAGGCTCTGTCTGCAGTAAAGTAAAGTTGATGTAAACGCCGTGTCCGTGGGGAACAGAGATGAGCCAGCTACAGTCTTGTGAGTTGGGATATTCATTGGGGTACTGAGGTGAATAGATGGTCCCATTTTCAGCAGTGACATTATATCCACAAGGAGCTGTAAAAAGCACAGATGTGAGACTGTCAGTTTGAAATTTTTCAATCCTCTGTAACATGACAAACTTGGAAAACTCATGAGACAGGAGTCACTGTTGAACTGTAGAAGGTGAGGAATATGAATATTTGATATTAGATTTGTTATAGATTTGGAAACCACATCAGCCTTAGCGGCTCTATAATGAGGAAGGTTTTTGCAATCACTTTAAACCATGAATAATCCTAGTGATCTTGAATTAACTTCCGAATTGATTAGTGGTACCTATCTTAATAACAAAAAAATAAATATAGATTTATTTAAATAATACCATGATAATGGTTTATTTGAAATATGAAATTAAAAACTGGTTGAGCCATAAGGTTTTTGTATTTGTTTGTTTTCTGTTTAACTAAGTTCATAATAACACAAACACATATATTCAGCTGATTGTGGTATATTTTAGAACATCTTAAATATTTATGGTACATTGAATCCACTTAAAAGACATTATCAGATGAAGAAATTTTACCAAGGGGCTATGGGTTGTTCTTACCCTCACAGCGAGGAAAGGGGTGGTTCCATTTGCGATTTGATCCATGTAGGCATGTTAGCACTGTGTGCCCAACCAAAATGTAACCAGGGTAGCACTGAAAAGTTACTGATTGGCCAGCACTGTAGTCACTTTTGATGATGTCACCATTGGGAAAAGGAGCTGAATCCTGGCAGTTTTGAAGTTGATAAGCTAAAGACAAAAGGAAAGGAGAAATGACTGATGGCATGGAAATATTTTAAATTCATCTTAGTTTTTAGCATCAGTATATAAGAAAAAACAGCAACTGTTGCTTGAAGAACAGATAGCCAAGCATACAGTTATACACCAATAAATTAATAGTTAGCATGTAACTGTATATGGTCTCTGCCCCTGTGTTTTGTAAAGTTACTGCCAAACTCAAGACTTTCCTTTCTTATTTCAAATTTTGACAAACAAATGGCAACCATGTCTTGTAACCTAATCCATTTTTCCTATGCACATCCATTAGTCATAAGGAAGCATGAGAAAATCCAGAACCCACAGAGACAACAAATGTTTGTCCTCCTACACAGTTATGCACACATGTATGCATGGCATGCCAGCACTTGCTTGAGGAAATGTCAGCACTGCAGGTCTATTAAGGGCATATCTCACTCGGGATGGGTGTCATGGCAAGTCAAGCCCCTCCATTTAACACACCTTTCACAGTGAACAGAGGTGGCTGACACTGGAATCCTTGCTACCACAAAAGACAACAGAAAAAGCAGCACCTAACAGCAGTTCAAAAGAACTCAACACAAGGTCAATACAAACACAGTGCAGTACTGGGCAGCAGCCACAGTGTGCACTGTGCAATGATGAATCACTGAAACTATATGTTGGCTGTAGCTGCATCTAAGCAGCTAGTTATAACATATCCATTCTTCAGAATGTGTAAAGAAACACTTGTAAGACAAACTAAAGGTTGACCATTATGTTTTTTAATTTTGTTTTATGGCTGATGCAGATGTAAATCTTTAAAAATTTAAATAGATGGTTACAGTATTTGATTGTTTCTGGAGCAGCACAATAAAAATTGATTGTTCATACAAGTTACAAGCTACAATTTTAAAAAAATAATGAATGAAGAAATTGGGGTACATACTTATAATAAAAAGTGTGACAGCCAATAGTAGATATAGTATAGGGCACAACACATTTTAAGCATCCTCCCAGATTATTATTTTTTAATTAAAGGCTTAACATTGTCTGTGTTGTCATGTGACCATGTTCCAACAAAATTCAGCATATTATTCTGGTCAATTGGGTTTAGGGTTTGCAGATGTTGAGCCAACAAAGCACCTGCCATGAAAGGAACCCTAGAAATGGGAAATGCTGTTTGTTTGATACAAGGGTGTAGTGTTATTTATAACAACACTGTGCTGCCCAATTGATGTTTTGACCTGTTATTTGGCTTAGTATGCCAATCTCAATTATTAAAACATCATCAGTTGGCCTAATTAATCAACTGATTATGTAACTATGTGCAAGACTAATAGGATACTATGGAACTTCAAAATGTAAGAGCTAAACAAATATTCACAAACCTAAGTGAATGTTGTGCAAATGGAACAGAAACAAAAGTGATGATGATAGATGTAGCGGTCCCATGTAAAAGAAACATCAATGGTAGGGAATAACAGTGGGTACAAGAAATAAATAAATAAAAATAAACTGAGAGAAAAAGTTGGGATATATGTAGGCCAGAAGAAGTGCTCATAATGTCAGATGTACCCACAGTTGTAAAACTCCAGCCAAGAGTTTTGCTCCAACTAACTCCAGAAACAGCTTTCAAAATTTCTATGTGTAGATGTGCACTTAGAGGCACTATAATGTCAGATGCCAAAACCTAAAACTGGAATCAGAACTCCCTTAAGCATTCATGAGTAACACTTGGGTACAAATTTTTTTTGGCTTGAGCACCTTTCCAGCTTGAGTCATACTGGTGTGCACACAATTACTGAGTCTCCTGAGTGGCAAACCCTCTAAGACTTATATACAAAATTGCATGTAATGCAGAATGGTGCTGGAATGAAAATATAAACCAAGGCTGAAGGTAGAATCATGAGCTTCTGTGTGCTCTGCATCCTCCTGCCAAAGAACTTTGCTGTCAGGTGTCACTGAGTGCTACTAATCATAACAAAGCATGCTGGCAGTCCCCAAACGCAAACGTGGGCGGAGGGTCACAGGTACTGCAGCGTTAGAAGAGTTAACATATAAAAAAAGAAAACCTAGTATGTCTGCAGAAATGAGGGTTGTCTTACATATAAGCCTTGTTCTAGTTATGCTGCCATAGGGTCCCACAGAACATTTTTTCTATCTTTGAAGTGAAACACTTAGGGGTACAAGAAAAACCTTCTGGACAAGATGTCAGTCTTTCACAGGGGCTTACTGGCAATCCATCTCTTTTAACGATGAGAGAAAAGCCATAAGGATTTTTATTATTTTTTTAAGCCTTTAGCATGACTCATTCATGGTTCAAAGCACAAGGCCTCATAGCACAATGTTTTTTCATCTCATAAATCACTCGTGGTGTTGGCAGGGCTTTGTAATTTGTCCACAAGGTTGGGGATGTTAATTTATTCTGAGCCATTATCGAGACTATTTCTTAATCATTTGGGCAGCCATTGGATTCCCTTTTCCCAAACCTTAAAAAAAAAAAAAAAGTTTAGATTATCACTACCAAAAAATAAAATAAAAACTGATCTTGGAAGTTACCTTGGTAAGTCAGTTTGAAGCCTGGTCTGTTCTCAGAGTGGTCACTGTAGAAGTGAATGGTGGTCAGGTGAGTAGTGCTCATCAAGGGAGGTGGAATCTGTGAGCCGCTAAATTGACCAATCAGAGCAGAGCTGTGCTGTGGCCCAGCCCGGACTTCTAGAAAATCATGGTTGTCCTCCGATGAGAAGTTCTGGAACTGAATATGAGCTCCTAGAACATAAGTGACGACAATACATGAGAAGAAATAATTTTGTATTGACACACATATAAAATACATAATAACAATGTAAGTGAAATTAAGATGGTTTAAATGCCAATTATTATACAAGTGAACTAAACTGCAGGAATCTGAGAATAACTATGAAATTAATTTGGATTTGAGGTTAGTTTCACTGTGTGCATACAACATTGATATGCACTGCATACATTAAAAACATATGCAAAAAATTAAATTGTAATATCTTTTTTAATTATTTTATTTAATAAGTTTGTTTTTATATAACTTGAATTAAAGATACATTTGATGATTTTATTATCACAGAACATGAGCTTTCTAGAGCTGAATTGAATGGAGTTTATTAATTATTATAATGAGCTGGAAATGCACACCAAGCACCCAAAATGTTGCAAACTCTGTACCGTTTATAAGTCTGCCTTCAGATAACATGTGTAATCTGCTGCAGATTGTGTAAGAGAAAAAAATGCAACCTAAAAAAAATGTTTGTGTTTCCCAATTATGCCAACAGATACATTTAAAGTTATACATTTTATTTAGGAATTATCTTACATCCCATAATAAAAGGCTTACCATATCCAGCTGGCAGGGTGATTTGCCAGGTGCAGTCCAAGTTGCCAGGGTAGTTGCCAGGGAAACCTGGACTAAGGATGACACTACTCATCTCAGACAGGACCCCTCCACAGCGAGCTGACAACACACCCACAGAAAGAACAGTGTTAACAGATGAACTGCAAACACAGGAGATCACTGCTTCTAATTTTAACTTGAATGGGTTGATGCAAGACTGACAAACTGAATTGTTCAATGTCAACAAATGCTATAACACTTAGTTCACGGTTCAAGTTTATTAACTATAAATGTCTTATGAGAAAACTTTTATCATTTTTTTTTATTTTTTATCTGAAACACAAAGGTAAATGGGATTAAGGTTCCCCAACACTGTTGTCAGTGTTGGGAACCCTAGGCTCTCATAGTACAAATGGCCTTCGTGTTTGTATCCAACAAACTTTATAATCCTACTGATAGCTGAAACAACACTGCAGAGGACCCTCAATTAGTCATGAATTCTAAATTGTACTCACAAAGCTATAAATTATTTATCA
>JAOXNZ010000044.1:11355203-11376883 GCA_028566095.1 Kryptolebias brasiliensis
TATAATAGAAACTACCACAGATACAGATGTACTCCTGGAAAAGTGAAGGATAAAGTGTCTTTTTAATTCCAAAACTTAATCATTCTTAAAACAAACAGACATAAAACATGATCTAAAAAATAGGTCATCTAAAGGAGTGTGAAAACACAGCCTGTTTTGAAGCTACTATAATTTATCAACTGAAAGTTAAAAAACATTTATTTCCTCACTTGCTGCTTCACAGAAAAAGTTTGCACACTCAGACCCTAAAGCTGCACAAATTCAGACAACTACTGTCAGTTTTTAAGTAGAAGGTCAAATTACCTTATCTGTTTTTTTGCTGTCAAGTCTTTCTTGGCAACTTAAAATGAGAAAAACCAAGGATGCTTAAATATGAGAACGCTTTCCCCCTTCCAATGTCACAACTAAGCTTTCAATAGAGACACTATTACTATGTGATACTCAAAACAAACCACGTGAATTACAACAGTGCTTTAAATTTAAAAAGCAAAATGTGTTCTGGAGCAACTGAGTGCCAATTTCCAAACTCAATCACAGAACATAACTGTGAAAACACAACCATTTGTCACCTGCCCGATGAGACTTGAATAAATCAGAAAAAAATCAACAGGACTCCAGTGCAACTAATCAATCAGCAGTTGCATCTGTCCACCCCAACAACATCATTAGAGCTCTTTCATTATAAAAGATATCCCTTGAAAGTTTATATTTCTGAAAACAGAAGGTCACAACTGCTTTCCTCATTGAGAGCAAGTAATCTAACATAATGATGCCTTTTCTGTCAGCTATACGACACCAATACTATTTCTATGTAAGTTATAGTCATTTTGTGATTTCTAACAACACATACATTAAAGTATACACCAAATAACTTCCTAAATGTCAGTGGTGCTTGAATGTATGTGTTTTTATTCCATGTGTATATATCGCTCAGCACGTGTAGTGTCAGTCCTGCTGATTTCTAAAAAGACTCCTTTATCCTTAGAAGGCTTTTTTCATTTTTAGTATCACAATGTGTATATGAGATGCATCTTACCATATGCTTGGTGCTTCTGTCCCGCTGATTTCTAGAAAGTCATATTTGTCTTCTAATAGGAAGTCATTGAAAACCAGAGCAATAGTGTCCCCAGGTTCAGCGAGGATTGACCATGTACAGTCCAGGTTGTTGTCATACTCTGCTGGGTATCCAGGGCTGGTTATTGAACCTGCGGTACCTCGTAACGTACCGCCACAAGCTCCCTCCGCTGGTGAAAAATACAGAGACAGGAACAGGCATTCAGATAGAAAAGGAACTCTACAATACATGACAGGTGTTTTTTTTACTTTTTGTTACTTTTAAATACTGATTGTTAAAATATACTTAAGTTGTCTTGTATTATTTTTTTCTTATTGTTTCATAACACATTTTTCATCTGTATTGTTCATACGTACATTTAAATATCATAATTTATTGCAAATTATTAAAAAATACAAATGTGTTTGTATATTTTTGGCTATTTTCATAGTTTGTTCAATAGCTTACGTTATTATTTCTATTTAGGAATCAATTTATCTGAGACAAAAAAAGCCTTAAATTTACAATTTTTCAGACTGAATATATCCAATCTGGAAAAAAACCTTTCTTTACTTCTTTTTATTGAAGTCGTAGGATTCCCATGTCCTAGAGAATCTGTACTAACTTGCTACTGTATTGTTAATTTCATCAATAAGTTTGGTGGGGGTTCCAGTACAGTTAAACGATGCCACAAAGTAGAAGCTACTAAATTTTTAATAAGTGTACGACCCCTATTAGACAATTGTGGTAAAAGCCAATGACATTTCTTCAGCTTTCCTTCCAGTTTTTCATATCTTCAACATGATCACCTAAATATTTTAAACCAGTTTTTACCTGATGCAATTCATCAGGTAACCTAGGCTCATCTCCTTGCCATTTGCCTACTAACAAAGCTTTACTCTTACCCCAATTTATTTTAGAAGAAAAAATTTTACCATAACTTTCAATTATCTTTGTTAGTTTTATGACATCACAATCGCTGGTTACAGCCAAAACAATATCATCTGCATATGCAGAAAGATTTAATGATAAAAAATGTTCTTTTAATTTCACTCTATTTATTTGCTTTATAATCTGACATGACAAAGGTTTAATACTAACTGAATAAAGCATACCTGACATTACACAACCTTGTTGAATAGCCCTCTTTACAGAAAAGGAGCACTTAAACCACCATTGACCTTCAAAACACTTTCAGTGTCAAAATAGAGAGTCTTAATCATAGCAATAAAACCAGAGGAGAACCTTTAAATGTATTCCAAAGGGGTTGGCGCTCCACATGATCAAATGATTTTTCTTGGTCAAGGGAAATCAGTCCAAACTTTAAATCCAATGATTCAGAGATGTCCAAATAGTTCATAATTAGGGACATATTGTCTCTCATTGATCTGCCAAGAATGCAATATGACTTGTCAACATGAATGACTTGCTCAACCACTTTTCTCAAATTGTTTGCCAAGCTTTTGAGAAAATTATATAATCAGCACATAACAGACTCACTGGTCTCCGGTTTCCTAATTTCACAAAGATCCCCTTTCTTAGGGAGGAGAGTGATTGTAGCTCTTTGACAGCTAAGGAGTAGTCTTCCTCTCGATATGCTGTCACTTAGAACTCCAATAAATCCTCTGCCAACAGGTTCTAAAAGTTCTATAAAACTCCACAGGCAGACCATCTATCCCAGGAGCTTTGCCATTTTCCATGCTTGACAGGGTCACCTGCAGAGTTAAAGGATGCTCCAAATTTGTTCTGTGCTAGAATCTGTGGCAGATTATTTAGAAACGGATCTGTTGTGTCAGAATCTTCTCTATATTAACTGACATAAAGCTGTAAAAAAAAGTCCACAGCCTTTTTTTGTCTTTCAGTTGGTCCTGTCGGTTCATTTCCATCTTCTGATCCACTTCTGATCATTTTTCTTCTCCAGACTGAGGAAGAATTTAGAAGTAGTGTCAGTTTCAAATATATTTTGAAAATGTGAATGAACCAAAGCCCTCTGTGCTCTAATCCATAGCAGATCTGCTTTTGCTTTCTGAGAGTCTGAAAATGACCTGTATTTTCTGTGGACTCACTCGAAATCTGGAGATCCACTATGTCTGTCTCTAGATTATTTACCAATTGTACAATATCTTTTGTGACATTGCAAGTGTATAGAGTGCAAAATTGCTGATTTTGTATTTATTCCACCATTGTTAAATGATAACACCATTGTTATGATAAAAAAACATAATATGTCCGAGCCAGATTCTGCGACATCTTCTCCCCTCTGCTCACTTTTATTGCCTGCATAAACTCTTCTCTCTGTCTCTCCAACAGTGTGGACTCATTCTCTGCTTCTCTGGGTTTTTCCAAGGCAATTACACGCTAAATACCCTTCCTGTCCACATCCAAAACATTTCATTATGTCAGTCAGTGCAAAAATAGTATAATCAAAACCATCAACTTTAAATTTTGTGACTATGTTCAATTCCTCAATGTCATTTAACAAGATCACATACACTTGTTTCCTAAAAGGCACAACATGTTTCAGTTTAGGTGGTTTACAACCTAATGGAAGCATTTTCATAGTTGATACTATCTGACCATAATGTGATAACTCTTTTAAATACATGTCATAACCAATCAATGGTGGCATGTTTGATGTTTGACAGGATGATCTTTTTTACTGGATTCATAAGGAGAGACACAGTAGTGTGGTTATTTCTCAAAATTATCCCTCGTTCAACAATAGAGTTAACTTCTTAAACAGAATCTAAAAACAAAACAACAGCATTATTCATCCTGGACGCTGCTTTTACGCTTTCACATCCGACTACTTCTCCTACCACTAAAGCACAGTCTTTAACCAAATAATCCACTCCATCCGGTACTTTAATACCGGGTCGACAGACTCCTAAAACCTTCAAACGCATAATTTCTGCTGGCCATCGCACCCAGGTCGATGCTGCCAAACAGAACACCAAAACCCATCAGTGAAACATTAAGTGCTTATAAACAATTGTGCCAAAAGTAAAATAATATGTGAACCATCACTTAAAAGAGGTAGAGACAGCACTTTAAACCTTTTTTATATATATATAAAGCTCACTTCCACTCTCCTCGCCATCCATGCTGATGTTCACACATGCGCACAAGAAAGAAAGAAAATTCTTACCTCTACAAAACGGTGATGGAAAGTCCCACTGTGCTCCACTGCCAGGCGATACAATACATGTGAGGATACTGTGCCCTTCCAGCACAAAGCCTGACTCACAGCTGTATCGGATTTTGTCCCCTATGTTGTACCGCGAACCGTGAATGACTCCATTTGGAATAAGGCCAGGGGTGCCACATGTATGGCTGGGCAAAACTGAAATGCAGAAAAGAAGAAAGTCATTTTTGGAGAGAATCTTAAAATATAATAATAACTTTGAAATATTTACTTATACCGCAATAAATAAACAAATAAACCTGAAAACAACCAAGTTAAAATATCAACCATACAAATGCAAACAGAACAACCTAAGCAGCAGGACACTTATATATGCAAATATATCATAAACTGTGTTTTACGATGTCAAAAACAAAAACAGTATCATCATTTGTGGGACAGCATTTTTTCTGATCTTGATGAGGATAAACTGGATAGCAATAAAATGCTGCAATGCTGAGGGGACACAGTGTTTTATTTCTTTTAGTCTTCAGATAGAGTTAAATTCTTTCTGAACTCTCAGTTTCTTTTTCTTTTCTAAATAAACATACAGTCTTCATGTTTCACAATGACAACAGTTAAAATAGATCCAGAACCGAATGAAAGTGTCAGCAATATGAAATGCCAAAGATATATTTATATGGTTTTCTAGGAACCTAAAAATATTCCACAGTGACAGGGTGGTATTAGAACGTCTGACTGGCATTTTGCCTCCAATGTGCATCTGTTGTTGCCCATTCTTAGATGACACAGCTCTACGGTGGGAGAAGCTACAGGCAGCTCATGGTATAACTAGGCCAAAATCAACTGTGACTGTAGCCAACAGGCCTGAGATCCACAGAAGGGGCAGCTACACAGTGGCTGTAATACAACCTGGACAAACTCCACCGACTCTAACCCTGCTGTACACTGTGTGTATTTGTATAACTGGAGCATGTTAACTTGCTGGGTGTGTAATGCATGCATTTAATGGTTTTGATTTTGTGTGTCTATCTATGGGGACGCACAGCACAGTGTGTCTACATGTCAGGGGTGTTCAGTGAGTCAATCTGTGTTTGCGTATGCTGTTCCAATTAAATGCCGGCATGGTAATTAGACAAAGCTTCATCCCTGAGACCCTGAACTAGGACAGAGAGAAGGAGGGAGCGGTGGGGTGAGAGGAAAACATAATGAAGAGAGCAAATAGAGTATGAAGAAAGAAGAGTAACGCTAGACAAAAGAGGAAGAAGGAATACTTGAAAAAGGAAGATAAAAAGAGAGGAGAGGAAGAGAGACCGGAAAGGAGAGACAGATTCCTGTCAGAGAGAAAAACAGAGGTGAACTAATTGCAATAGACCCTAAACATGTATAATTTACTCTAATGGACTCATTATTTGGATTGTATGTAGTCAAGCATCAGAAGCAAGTTACTTACAGTCAGCTGACCATGCTATCCTCTGTGCAAACATGCTGCCTACTTTCTTTTAATAAGGTGAGGCACACAACCGAGACGAGACTGTGAACTACAAATCAAGGATAGGCAGAAGGAAGCAATGAAAAGAGGAGAAATGAAAGGAACAAATCGTCCAAGACCTACCTGGTAGAGAACTGTTTCTGCCAAGTTGGCATGTTTAAAAGAAACAAACCCAACTCATGCATCGTTTGGACTATGCCTGAGGAAGACATCTCAAAGAATCTCAAAGAACCAGGAGGGATTTTTGCTGTTAACCAGATCACAAGTACCCAACAAATCTTCTACATAACCAGAGATGTTTTGCTCGTCAAAGAAAACAGTGCTCTGTCATCTCTAGAGGACAACCTGCAAAAATCTGCAGCACAGAGACATAAAATCTGCTAAAAACACTGTGTGTTATCTTAGCAAGAGCTGCAAAGCACTTTTGTTATAAATATTATGAAAGGGGATATTTTACTCAAACAACATGAAGAGATTTGAAAACTCCATTATCAAAAATAGGTAATATAATATTAATAACTATTTTTCTAAAAGGGAATAATGCTGTTGTTTTTCTTTTGGCTGCTCTCTTCTGCAAGGTTCACCACAGTGAGTGAACTCACATGGAATATTTGACATTTGTTTGATGTTAGATGCCCTTCCTGATGCAACCTGGGCTCAAACAAAAAAGCCTGTTTACTAACTCTGTTTGCTTGTAAAATTTGAGCAATTCATTAACATAATTTCCATCTTATTAACATTGTTTCCTATGGATTTTGTTCCTAAAATTTTAGGAATTTAAGAATTTGACCCTTTAAGACACATCATCTTGTCTGAATTTTACCAGTTCTCTAACAGAGGAAACATTATACTGACAAATAAACAAATGTATCAACTCATAAATGTCAGAGTTCCTTATGTGACTGGAAAAGAAACAAAGAAAATGCGTCATGCTGATCTATTGGAACTGCTAAATGCAAATTAACTATGAAGAGTTTAAATAATTCACTGAATAAAGTTTTTTTTTCCAACCATGATTTTTTTTATTTAAGATAAACATAAAACTTGACATTTGTTTTACCATAAAATACACTATGTCAGATATTGTTCTGTAATAAATGTTATATACTGAATTTAACTGGACTGATGCACAGTAAATGATGGCTGATGATTTTTTGTTTGTTTGTTTGTTTCAAGTGATATGTATAACATTTAAATAAAAAAATACCTTATCAACAAATATTATTGTATATAAAGCAAGAGTTTGGTGGGAAATTGGGGGGACAAGTGTTAAACATCTTTTATAGGGCAATGTAGGCCTGATGTGACACACACAGAGCAGGTGGAATAAATAGACTGTCTAATAAAGTATGCTCACTCAGAGGGGAAGACTGGAGCTGTGAACAAATGGAAAAAAAGAGACCCTGTGACTAAATGTGACTCTATTCCTGCATAAAATACTATAAAAGTTCCATAACAGGGGCCAAAGAACTGAACGGGGTCATTAAACAGGCCTTTCTCAGCATTAAGAGTTCAGACACTTGCCTTCGTTATTCTAGCTGTTTTCCAAGCAAAATCAGAACATGTAAGCCATCAGTCTACTTTTATGGTTTCAGAGATTAGTGAAGAAAAACTCTTTGCTAATCATTATCTACAGTATAGCACTGATATTTATAAAATCCCAAATCTTTTGGTGACATATTAAGTTTATAAATTACAGCATCTTTGTAGTTGTGATTTACTATTTTTAGATGGGGATACAGTATTTGGTTTATTTGTCTTCTTGTTAATCAGCTGTGCAAGTATTAAACAAGCATTTGAAGTCGTGTTCATTATTATAACTGAGTTGACCACAAACAGGATAATAACTCTTTTGTTTGTAAATTGATTTTTTCTGAGTAATTGCCCTTTGAGATTATTTGGAGTTATTTTAGAGTGAGAAAAAGAGAGGGGGAGGTTGTAATTCTGAACCAAACAAAACAAAATATAATAATCAGATGTTTTAAATGACCCATTGTGTTGGTTGTATAAACATGAAGAGTGCTCAGCAAAATGTGGGCTCTCATCATCTAATTAACTGTTTTGTGGACATAAAATGGCCAAACACAAATCAAAGCAAACAGATTCGTTGTATAACTGAAAATCTGTATTTATCTAGATACAAATCTGTATTTTTTTATAAATGCTTGTTACCAGACAGGTGCTAAAATGTTTAATTATTGACTGTGTTATAGTCAAGGTATAACTATGTATCAGAATTGAAATATGCTGAGACAAAACTGATTTAACCAACATTATGGGGATCTAATTTGTGAAATTAATTGCCACTTTTTTTCAGCCGTGTTGATTACTTTGACTCACATGTGATAAGGAAAATTTAACTACACATCGTGTTGCAGAAGGCTGATTAACAAAACTACCCTTTACCTTCCCAGCCAAAGATTTGAATAGAGAATTGGATCAGCAGTTGTGCGATCTGTGTTTCAAAGTGTGTGAGTGAGGTTTTTTTTGTTTTGTTTTGGGTTTTTTTGGGGGGAGTGGGTATTATTATTTGCAATAACAATATTCAAAGGAGATGCACAAATTGCTACATACAGTTTGTTAATGTCTGTGTTTTGTGGATAAGTGTTTATTTTGTATTGCCTATGTTGTAGAAAAATGATCACCAAAACAGCAAAAAAATATAACTGGCATAAAGTAAAAAATTATATATCAGAGCAAAGAGTTAGTTTATGGATATATTAGGGGTTGGGAAGGGATTAGGATTATATCATATGTCTAGTAAAGGGATACACAAATTTAATGAAAGTAGATAATGACACTCCTCTGTTATGTTTATTACTTTTAGCCTTAGGGCAGCTTTGTGTGTTTCTGTAGCAACTCAAATCCCAGGACATCATTTTAGTCTAGATGCAGCAAAGATGGAATACAGGTGATGAGAGGCAGGCAAAGAGAGGACAGCAACATGCAGACAGAATGAAGGAAAATGAAGAATGGAGAGTATTAGAATGACAAAAAAAGTTATGAGCAGAAGAACAGTTTGTACTGAGAAAGGAAAAAAAGAGTAAGATGATGAAGAAAACAATGAGAGCCAGAAGGACTGAGGATGTGATGGAAGGAAGGGAAAGAGGCACTGAGGAAGTCTTTTGTTGAAATATTGAAGAATGATTATCAGTGCCTTGTGAAATTATTTTACATAGAAAGTCATATCTTTCTTTATTTTTGTTCAAGCAAAATAAATTAATAAATCTCCAAGAAAAAAATAAAACTTTTTTCCCAACTTCCTTATTACTGCCTTACTGTCACAAAGAACCAACTCTTCTGCAAAGCAGTCTTATTATGATACCCTTTAATTTTATATACAGGACTTATAATGCACTAACTTACACCACTCACTGGGCTTCAAAGTCATTGTTCAGTCACAGTCTATTCATAGACTGAAAATGTCTTGTGCATTCTCACTTCTAAGTCAAAACATTGCTTTTCTGACTCTTGCTTAGAAGAACCCTTTATGATGTTAATGCACTCAATAATACCCTTTACTATAATTTTCAAAAAGCTGAATTTTAGAGAATAAGGAGCGGTGGCTAATCTTCAGTCAGCACCTGATCTTGTTAAACAATAGAGTGGCAACGTTGGAAAAACACATTATTGGTGGAGCTCAGAGGTGTTCTTCCCCCTATAAAGTTATTATTTAACAAAAGAATTGCTGCACCTTTTGACTACATGATTAGAAGACAAAAAACAGAAGTAATTATCAGTGCATTTATTTTTATTGTTTTTGCATCCATAATTTTGTTTAAGCATAGCCTTTTAACCCATCCAACAACGTAGTGAAAAACTGCCATGACTTCAGTGTTGGGTCTAGTTAAAGCTTTCTGTTGTGCCTGAAATGGATGGTTAGCTCTGCAGCATGAGAGGAGTGCTTGAACCCCACTATAGCAACACTTTTTTTCTTGCCAGCCATGGCTAAATGCAGAAGCCTAGTCACGGTTTCCAACTAGGTGTAAGACAGCTACAAAACTTTCAATTTTGAAAGAAATTTAGCACTATTTGAGCCTTGACATCTTTGGGCAGTTTTTTGTATCATTTAGATGTGTTTTCATTCCAAAAATGCTCACTGGGCTTCTGTTACTACAAATAATATGAAAACCGTTTTTTAAATAACAGACAGAGTTCACTCCTGATTCACCAGTGGGTCACACTGCATTTCGTTGCCTCAAACGTCATGTCTACTTAAGAGCAGCATGAATTTAAATTCCACCTGTTTTGAAACGCGTGGATAATTTGTGCTTTCCTCCTCAAATATCTCCACTTTGTTCCAAAGGAAATGGAGTTAAGGAAAAGTACAGACTGGACTACTATGTACAGAAAATATTTATGCTAAACAGCTTTACACTAAAAAAAACACATCAACCCCATGGGTTTTGAAAAGTCTTAATAGATGAAAAGTTATTTTTTTCTGAAATGTCTCAAAATAAGTGAAATATCAGTTTGTAAAAAAAAGAG
The DNA here is from genome assembly GCA_028566095.1 of Kryptolebias brasiliensis. Classification (NCBI taxonomy): domain Eukaryota; kingdom Metazoa; phylum Chordata; class Actinopteri; order Cyprinodontiformes; family Rivulidae; genus Kryptolebias; species Kryptolebias brasiliensis. The sequence continues at coordinate 11,365,383 of JAOXNZ010000044.1, forward strand.
GTTAAACTTAAACAAGGTCACATCTGCAGTCTGTGTAAATAAATGTTATTCACATCTGCATATAACATTGAAGCACAATAAAAGTTGTAAAAAAAAAGATGCAAGGCTCATTGAAACAACTATGGAATGTGAGTCTTCCATTTAAATAACATTTACTAGATGACTCTGTCCTGATTGATCAGCTGCCATGTATTTGATGTTGTTTTTGAGCTGCACATATCTCAAAATACAAATTATGAATATGGAAAAGTGATAACTATATTCCTGACAGTACTAAAATAACTGGTGTGAAATTTACTGTATATGTACTGCTGGGATTTAACTTGCAACAAGCCACAGTTGGAACAGATATAATGACTGATATGCCTAGCAAAAAGCACTAGTTTCTCATTAACTTTCCAGAGGGCTGTATGCCAGACAATTCATATTTTGTCAAACAGACATTTCAACAGGTGTTAACATTTGAAATGTATTCAGTAAAATGGGAAGAACATATACATCTAATAGAAACTATAACTTTAACAGTTTTGTAGAATTAATTTCCATTTCACACAAAATTTAGGTATTTTTTTGTCCTGAATCCATAAGGTTTTTGAATTTCTGTTTTAGTTTGTTTTGTTTTTTTTTTATTTCTTATTTTTTGTGCACCTGAAAGCTTGTATAGTAGGTAAACTTTTAAAGCAGAGAAAACTCAGTATAAGTCAGTCTAAAAAATGTACTGACATATATTCATATTTTTTTCATAATAAAAATATCTAGTAAAATACCTAGGAAAAGGTGAAGGCAACTTCATCTTAGCTGGGAATAAACGACAACATTTCTCAGTGGGTGCAATGTGTAAATCATTAACACCTTGACTTAGATCCCACAGTGCGTATATATTATTAAATAGCAATCACCATGGTCCTATAATCTCTGATTCTTGATGCAGAGCTGCTGCTGTTGGAAAGATGTCAATGCCTCTGAGCTAAATGCACTTCCCTACACAGCAAGTTCTCCAAAAGTGTAAATGTACTAACAGTTTCACTGACACATTGTACTTAATAAGTCTAACCAAACAAATTGCAATGGGGCTCGTGGCCAGTCATGGCTAAAGGCTTTCACTCTTTGGAGGCCCCTCACCACCTGCTGAGTGCTGCTAATGTTAATATTTCAGTGGCTAATGTGAAATTTTAAGCAGCATAAATGTATGAAAATGTTTATCTTCTCTTCTGGGTAAACTGCATTTTGTTTTATATTTATTATTAACTTTATTTAAACATGTTGATACCTTACAGGTTTATGACCCCATGGTACAATATATTATAATATGATCATTCAACCACATAATAAATCACACACGTAAACAAATTACAATCAAAGCCTATTTATGTCTCTCTCTCCTTTGGTTTAAACAAATACAATCATGTGAACTAAAATGCAGCAGAATACAATCTATTAGTGCTCACTTGATCAATCAAATCTTAAAGCTCAGTCGACATGTGCACAGTTACACAGTCTTCAAAAGACAAAAGCACTCAGCTGTTTTACCAGAAAACTTTGAAATCAGTCTCACTCAAACCCTGCCAACCAGCCACCACATGCATTGCAGCATGTGACCCAACCCCCAAATTACTACCATTATTCATGATATTTACATTTCAGTGTATGTCTTTCAGATATACTGTAAAGCCATGAAACATCTAATTCAAAATGTATTTACCCAGACCTCTTCCAAATGTGTAAAATGTCTAAAAATGGATTTTCAGAGTTCCAATCCGTAATTTACTTGTTCTTTTTAGAGACAAGTAGACGCTCAAATGGCATGTTGATGTAGCACAATGTAGAGTAACAAAACTGTAATGATATTTAATACTAAAGGTATCAGTTTAATGTTGGTCAGGAAAGTCAACTAATAATGATCAGAACTGTGCCACATGTAACAGTACTTAAAACCATGGGACACATAGTACAATGAAGTGAACACTGCATGGTTCTTTGCAATGAGTTCTTATTCAAAACAACACACCACACTCTACATCCCAATAATAGGAGATCAAATTTTTCATTTCTGTATTTATTGCTTTGGGATATAGAGGGGTTTATTACATTACATAGAGAATACTCTGTCCACAGATAATAGAAACATTTTTTATTTCTGTGTTTTATTTTTGGATATTTCATTTTTGGTTTTCAAGTGAAGCAAGTGATGTTTTCAACATTAATTCCCAAACATCACCTGTGAGGGAGGGCATTTGGAGGACAGGCTTCAATTTGTCTACAACACAGAACACAACACAGAATAAACCTCAGCCTAATGAATCAGTACCAAACCACGCTGATGGATTAGAACTTGGGGGAGTAAGGTCAAAATTAAAAAACCATCACACCAAAACATATATCTACATTTATCTATGAAGTCTCAAGTCCTGAACCAAGACCCAAACCTTATTTCCTGTAGGCTGGCTTAAAAAAAAACCAGCCTTGCAAGTTACAATTCTGCTTCCTTAGAGTAAATGTATTAAAATGCATTAACACTGCCTTTCCTATGTTCCCTCAGTGAAAATGTATTAGCAAGGCAAGTGACATTTCCAGCAGTGCTTCTCATCAATCATCTGCTAAACAGAGTAATCACTGTAGCAGCTACACTTTGTTAAACACCAGCTCTCCACAGTCTTTCCAGCTTGACTAGGGAGCTAAGATATATAGGATGTTAATGCACAATATCCCCATGCTGAGAAGGCCAGTACCGTAATAATCAGCAGCCACAGAATCAACAAGTATTTACCAAGAGACGCAGAGTGGGAACACAATCCTACTGCGACAGAGCAGCCTCTCAAAACTGTTTACATTAAAACTTTTTTGGCCTGTTTGTATTGGCTTTTTGTGCAAATGTATTTATTCTGAATGCAAAACCATACAAAATCATTCACTTTGTTAACGCAGTGACAAATAAGCTGCCTTTAAATATTGTCGAAGTCAAGACCATGTTCACAGATTTTGCTCAAAAACAGACCTTTCTGCTCTTGGTCATCAAGTACACCAAGACCTAAAGCAGTAAAAGGTAAAAAAGAACTATTACCTCAAGAATGAACTTGTTAAATTAAAGCTTGGGGGATATATGCTTTAGGCCTTCTTTGCTTTCAAACCTCAGACTTGCTTTGCACTGCTGAAAATGACTCTGCCACCTTGGTTACGTTTTCTTTTTTCTTTTTCTTTCCGGTGCTGTTTTCTTGGCTGTGAGGTGGTGTGCATTTCCTCTTGGTAGCAATTTTTTTGTCTTTATTATTATTATTACGCAACATAACCGACAAAACTAACAGGCTTTTCTTGTGGCCTATGATTACTACCTTTGTTCTGGCAAAATTAGGGTTGAAGGTTGACAGCACTGTCATGATCTGGAGATTAGTCCATTTAATCATAGAAAATTGATCATCAGCTGGTAAATGATTTAGATACTTAATACTGTTGGGTCCCCAGCAGTACGTATGCAATGAGGGGACTCAAAATGACATTAGCTGCCAGTTTTGGAAATTATAATTGGTATTTTTGTGACTGAAAAAAACTGACATGTAATCAATAACAGCAATTCTGTAAAACTGTACAAATTACCTGTGGTAATACACCAGTTACTAATAATAATGATGGAAGAAAAACACAAATGAAAACTTTTTTCCTTTTCCATATAAGGTTCTTTCTATTTGTATTAGGGTTTGAATTAAACTGGATTAGGTCTATTACTATTGGTTGCCACTTTATGTTGATACATTAATTCAGTTTTAATTATCAATATATTTGATTTGTGATTTCTGAACATAAACACTTGTAAGAAGTTTTGTTTTTGTTGTTTGTTTTTCAAAGCACTTAGACAAAGGAAAAAAAAAAATTAAAGAACTGAATTTTAATCATTGTTTGCTGTTTTTTGAGCATTCCTTAGGTTTATAAGTAAAGCTACGAAATAATAGAAGGCCAGGAAACTCGTGTTTCTGTCAGAATCCTCATAGCTGAGAGCAAAAGTGTCAAACTGTGTCATGGCAATAGAATGTGCTTTTTTAAAACTTTTGATAAACATATTTTTGGCATGTGCAACAATAATAGGACACTTTTCAGAACAATGATCCTGGCCAGTACCGTGGTTGCCATGGAAACAGTGACCTAGCCCGAGGCTAAAAAGTGCTGCAGGGACAAAACGAGAGTACATCAATCAATCCCGTACAACACAACACAGAATATTTCCACAATTACTTCTCTCATAAAACGAAACATCAGTAGTGAAGTAAAGGTCACTTTTTTTCCCCTTTCCTTTTTAGTCTTTTTTTAATAGTAGTATTCTTCTTTCTTTTGTTACTTTTCTTTCAGTAAGCATCCTGATTCCAATTGTCAGTTTGTAAATATTTTATAAACAAAATTTGTAATCTGAAGCTCCAAAGAATAATTGTGACATAATGCAGTGTCTGAACAATGTAGAATTTGTAATCAACAAAAGCTATAATGTGGTTTATGTAAACCACTGGTGTTTTGTTTTTTTTACCTGTTGAAAATCATACGTCATATTTTGAAACTAAATAGACTATTTATTAAAGTGCTTCCTTGTCTATAATGAATTTAAAGCAGAGTAGCATCTATTATACAAAGTTAATGTAAAATGTTTACTTTTTGTGTAAAATGTAATAATAAGTATGTTTCAAATAGGTAGGTTGGTGTTAAAAATTATATTTATTTAAACAGCTAACAGCCTTAAAGTTTGAACTATCTAGTGAAAGATGAGAGCTGCATTAGTGCAACAAAACAGTATTGTGTCATACCTGGAATTGGATCAAATGAAAAGTTTTAACAAAAAGTCAGCAAATTAAATGTCACTCTGTCTGTCTTTCTGCATGTCTGTCTATTTTTCTATATTTGCTTTGAGATGCATGAACCCTTCAGAATAACTACTGGAGGTCCTCACACCTCGCTGTGACAGACAGTCCAAAGAAAAGGAGAAGCTGCAGATAAAATAGCATCTCATTCTGCCACAATAAAGCTCAAAGTACTTAAAAAACCATATCCATCCCAAGTCTCATCCTTCCTTGGTTCCAAAAAGCATTGTCAACATATCCTGTTCTTTTTTCTCCTTGTCATCATTGCTATGACAACCCTGACCTGACCATAGTTCTCATGGCAAGAGTAGCCTGCCCTGAGGCTGTGTTGTGCCAGAGGACAAAAAGAGAAAACCTCACTATATTCATCAATACTCTCACATACATGAGCAAAAGCACAGGTGCAACAAATGTGTGTATGCAGAGAACAGCGACATGAAATGTGTACACATATAAATCTATTAATATCTCACTGCAATTCTAATTATATAATAAAACCATGGAAAGATAGGGCAGTGCATGTGTTTATTTTGAAACCACACATACTAATATGATCAGCCACATGCTGATATGCAAATCAATATGAGTGGTTCTGTTCAGAAACAGGAATATATTTTAAGGAGGTACTTAAATTTTAAGCTTCTTTGATTTCATACTGAGCTAATTGTGGATATCTACTTATGGGACTCTAAAATGTTACACTAATAACATAAGTTGTGATTTTACTCAAAAAATACTTCTTGATGAAAGTGGACATTAATATTAACAAAAGGCTGCAGACTAGTGAGTGTTGTGTTGTCACACACTTTCATCCACTATGAGTAAACAGCAACGCATTTTTTTTTAAATTCAGTAAATTTTTAATATTAAAAAAATATATATATTGTTAGTGTCTACACTTTAACAAATTCTGGAGTAATCAGCTTCTCTTTTGGGCTACATAGGCATTAGGTTCTGGTCAGACTTTGCTAATGACGATTCTAGAGAAATACAAAACAAACCCTTAAATCTGAGAGCGTCAGATGAGACTCACAGTCTACCCACAGATGTCTTTGTATTAATAATTAAATTTTCTAAATTACCTATTTGGTCAGGAAATGGTGCTTTCAGATGTGTTTTTGCATTATTCTGAAATCTACCCTCCATCGATGGGTTTTAATCACAAATTTCCATAGTGATTCACCCAAGTAAAAAAGTTGACCAGCTTTGTGAGAAGTTTGAACTGAAACTGATGCTACCTGGCAACGAAAACCAATGCTGTGTGATGATTTGGGGATTCTTGTTTTAGTTTTTGAGGTAATTCCTTTTGATTTTGTTTCAGTAACGTTTGGAGTGTTTTTTGTATTTGTATTTTTAGAATATTCTTGTAGAATCTTAACCTGTCCTCAGTTGTCCCTGCTTTCACCACACTCACCTGTCTCTCATTCATAATCAGCACACTTCCTGTCAAATGTTAACATGCCTATATGCTTCTTGGTTTTGCTTAGTTTTTTTTGTCAGATTGCTTTCATCCATGCATCATGCTGTTTTTTGCCTGTTTTTCCTGCTTACCTTAACGAGTATCCTTGAGTTCCTAAAACTGTCTCTTGAGTTCTCTGCACTTGGGTTCTCTCCACTCACCATACTCCAGATGTGACAACCTGCCCTTAGTACAGGCTCCAGTTGTTTTATTTTATAGTTTTAGATTATTTATTTGCAGTATTTTATTTTTCAATAAAGTTAAATTTTTATTAGCCTACTGTTATTAACAAATGTTCTTCCTGCTCTAGTTCTTTTCAAACAAGTTAATATTATTTGTTTGATTTCTATTTTGTTTTTCAAAGTTTGAACTATACCTCTTTTGTTCATTCATTCATACACTCATAAATGAAAATTAAACAGATCACTGGCGGTCTTAATAGAAACAACAGCATTTAAATCAAAGATTAATAGCACACGATTACAACTTTAACATGCAGATATTTATCAAAACCTCCCAAAATGAACAAAAAATAATCTTATATTAAAAGGAAATAACAGAAAATACAGTCTGAGTACAGCCATAGGTCCTGATTGCTTGGATGTTTAAATGGACATTAATCATGGCTGTCCCTGCTGGCTGCCCTTTTTTGTATTATTCTTTTGCACACACACATGCGCACACACACACCCACACACACACACAGGTCTAATACATCTTCATTTAGTCCTGCTGTCCTCATGGGCACATTTACATTTGTCAACTCAACATGCAAAATGGATGGATGAGGTTGGGGTTTACTTGTCTGACTGTATGATGCTGGCATGTATGTGTAAATCTCATCACTCTACCTGTTTGGTTCTGTGTGCACAGGTTGTCTATTGGTCTTTGATTACCATTAAACTCAAGTCAGTCTTTGTACCATGTCTGAAGATGTAAACTCTAATGAAGGTGTTTACAGGTGTCTGTGTGTGGGAAGGGGTGTGTGGGTGTGGGTGTGTGTGTGTGTGTGTGTGCATGTGAGCCAAGGAGTCAATTTCCTTGGTAGGTGACAGTTCATGGTCCCCTGGGCAGTACGGGAATGTGGGTAAACTCAATGTCAAAACTATTGCCATACATCATCAGAGTGACACAGGCAAACACAAACCCACTAAACAATGCATTGCTTTAGTTGTGTGACACAGTCAACAGGCAGCATAAATGAAGAAATTAAGTGTCATTGTTTTGATAAATCTTCTCTTTCACATCCATTTATTGTCCTGCCACTGAAAGCACTGTGTTGCTTGCTTAAAGGCACAGGTGATGTGATATCCTGAAAGAGATTTACTGATATTACAAAAAAAAAGATTTATGTAGAGCAGATGCAAAACCAAAAAAGCACAATCTTTTCTGTCTACTGCCCACCAAATTGTGCAATTTAACACAATTTGACAGACGTTTTTGAGGCAATGACAAAAGCCTTTCTCTTGAATTGTGGAATAATGGTTAACAATACCAAGTCATCATGCTGTGTACTTTATTTCCTGTATGTCTGCAATTTCTACATCAAATTCTAAAGTGAAAGCAGGGATTTTTGTTCAGACAATTTGCAGTGTATGATAAAAGTACTTCCTACATTATGTCTTTTCTGAAAAGGCCCTAAAATGAAGAATGATAATACTCATCACATGTTAATTACCATTGCCTCATGTTATATTACAAATACAACTTTAGATTGTATTTATTCAACATTATAAGTGTGAAATATCCAACTGAAATCATCTAACATGCCTAAATTAGCATTTGTCTGTTTACTTGGAAGTCACCATACCAGAAGAATGAAGTGATCCTCATTCCTTCTTATCAAAGTGAGACTCACACTCAGATGATAAAATGTTTTAAATCTTCTGTCTCTGGTACCTAAAGCTCCCAAGCTCATTGCACAAGAAACAAATGTTAAAAAAAGTTTGCTCAGCACACCACAAAATGACAAATCCGTCTAATCAATGAGCAAACAAAGATAAATTCCCTATGAGACATGTTAAATGAGTAAAAAATAGCTAGCATGTCCAGTGTTGTGACAAATTCCTGCATTTTCTTTCCTGATCATGTAACTACAAATGAGGCATATGAAAAATGTTTCCCCACCCCTTGTCTGTAAATATGCTGACACGAATCTGCAAAGAATAGGTCAGGAGACATAATTGAGATGACATGACATCCAATAAATCACTGATATTGGTGCATCCAAAAACTCTTACTCCTATTATAAGGCATGACATCCATCAAGACACCAATAGATATAGACAGCAGATTCTGCTGACTCCACCTCAGCACTCAAATCTGTTGCTTATATTGGCCTCGGTGAGCACTGCGCTTGGGAACTTAGAACAAACTTAGTGTTTCTGTCTTCTTGTTTCACATCTTGTTCCTGAATGTTCAGCTCCATCACAGCCTCTTTTATGATTAATACGGCCTTATTTATCACTATTTTTGCGCAGTCGTTATGTCACTCAAGCAACACTGTCGCAGCAGGAGATCAACTGTTTTCTGTTCTGCTCGGCTGAAAGCTACTGCTGATATTAACTCAACACGTACTGCAAGTGTTTTTAAGAATGAATGTGAAAGCAGCGGTAGGCCTTATGAACTTCTTTCAAAGTGTTGACAATGCCATCAAGGTTAGCAAATACTGAGAAGTCAGACTGAAAGATGCCAATACAAAGTGGGTTTTCTTACACATTAATATGGGAAAATAAATCTCAACTTACTTTGAGAGCTTCTCAACACTATAGATTGGTTTGATATTATAAAAAGGTGGGAAAAAAAGAAGAAACAACTGCAGGGAGGCTGAAGCCTATATGTGAGATCACTGGGTGAGAGATCATGTATTCCCTGAACACAAAATTATCCAGTACAATAAAGATATATGAGCAGCAAAAAACATGTGTGATTCAGTATGCATTTTTTGTTCAATACATTGTTATACAATATGATAAATTAAAGGATTAATGCAGTTTGAAGCAATTTACACTATTTATTGTCAAAAAAAAATACCTTTCATAAACAGGCCTTGTTTGACAATTCCTGTCCATTTTTATTACAACTATTTCAGAGTTAACAAAACAATGAGGTGCATTGTAATGTGAAAAAATGCCAGGCAACAGATATGGTTGACAGTCTTTCAGTACGCAAGAAAATGTTTTATTTATTTGTTCATTTTTTGAATACTAAAATTTAAGTTAACCTTTCACAATGGGGTCTTTCCTAACTGATAACTGCTCACAAACAGAAAAAATAAATAAAATTTTAAAAATAGCAAAAAGTGGGACGTGGAGTGGCTACTGAGAAAATAATACCACAACACAGCTGGAATGGCAGAAGAGTTGTTCAGGAGATACAGGTATACTTATATAAACATTACAAGACAGGTTTAATGCTTTCTTCACACACACACACACATATGTTTAAGCTGATGTCTGTAGATGCAAACTTGTTTGCCGACTTTTCGTCTAATAAATAAATATAATAACATTTATCAGTAAAAAAAAAAATGCACCTCTAGTTCATTCCAAAAATGTACCTTTTAAGACTGCTCTGCTGATGCTCTAACATTGTGCATGTGCACATTCATGTATCGACACAGATCAATTATGGTTCACATACCTACCACTCATGTACAGCCTGCACAGCCACTTTCTGTAGATTCATGGTTGATGATAAAAACATTAATATATATCACAGTTCTCGGTACAATTGGAATTTCTTAGATAAATCCACTGAAAGAGATCATTTTTAATCCTGACTCAGCATTTATTTTAGTTTTCTGTTTAGATGAGAAAACAATAAATAAACACTGGTATACAACTCGGTATACCAGTGTTTATTTAAGGAATAGTTATGTTAAGGGGTTTCAAGCTTTGGCTTTCAAGGGCAAAAGTGTTGCAAGTTATTTTCTGTTAAAGAATAATGAGCTGCACTTTGTGCATGAAACAAAATATCTCATTAAATGTCTAAGAGGGACAAAGGGAGAACCTTTTTTTTTCAGTAATAACTCTACACTAGTGCAGAGTTTAAAATTTGTTTTTGTTTTCTATTGCCTCACTACTTTCAATAATTTGTAGTATAGATACCTCAAAGCTGTGTATGGAGTCACTCAATAAAGAAGATTTTATTTGCTTCTGGCACAGCAATTAAATATATTTATTGAAATGAAAATCATGCCACACTTAGTTAACGTGCAGAATATACGTTTTAAACTTTAAAATATACCAAAACATTGTATGAGAACATGCAATAATAATAATCTGTAGGCAGGTCTCTAAGAATGCAACAGTCCAGTGTTCTTACAACATTTCACATGGACTCATCATACCATGCAAGTAAAATGAAAGAATGCAGGTAGGGCAAATCATTTGATCTAGAAGCTGTTCTTATCTCGTATCTGTTCACTGTTAAACAATATCAAGTAAACACTGTTTCTTTATTAATTTTATACTGACCTCTAAAAGTTTACTCATTGTTCATTCAGTGGATATGAGTGAATGTGTGCACAGCAGATCAGACTTGCCAAACTTCCTCATATTGTTGCTCTGTGTTCATATTCAATTCCACTCCTACCCTTTGTAAATGTTTCAAAGATTAATCAAAATCACTGAACAACCAAAACAATAATATAAGGAAGATTTGAAAGCCACAATGACAGAATATAAACTTAGACATTTAAAATAGGCCCACTGTCTGTATCGGATCATTTTAATCTTCAGTTCCTTATTTAGTCCAAAGAGAATTCAAATCAGCCAGGATTGTATCTGAAAGAATAAGGTTGAAATGTTCTCTGATGCATCAATAAATGCAACACCTACAGCAGATTAGTTTATTAAAATGGAAATCATCAGATCTATATGTGTTTATGTGATGTTGAATTACTATTAGTTAAGCCAGATCACCCAAAGCTATCCTGGATATGTTTTGTGGTACAGGTTTCTTGTTTGTGTTCGGAACAAAAAGACAAACTAACTGAGAGGAACAGGCACAGATATAAAACATGAAAACAGGGACAAAAAACTATTAAAGCCATACAAACCAAAATAAAGCAAAATACCATGACACACATGCACACCAACAGCAGGGAAGCTGCTCTAAAAAGTACTTGGATGGATGGATGGATGGATGGATGGATGGATGGATGGATGGATGGATGGATGGATGGATGGATGGATGGATGG